>OW026522.1:121224636-121692136 GCA_932274085.1 Protocalliphora azurea
CACACAAACACACACATACCAAAATATACACATATAGACGTAAATAACTTACTTTAATCTGTTTCAATGGTTTGTCATAAATGTGACACAATAAAATGGCTTTTGTAACATTCTCTTCACGTTGTATACGACACTCTTTGAAGTACATTAAATGCGGAGCTATGGCTCTACAGCGAATGTCGGTAAATTTAGCAATTGAACGTAATGGATTTCTGGCTGCTGTCGTCATATTCGTATAAATTACAGCTACCATAACAAGTGTCAACAAAGGGATTTCAAAATTTTTACTATACATTTTTGTACTCATGTACCAGCTAAAATTATTGGTAAAATTTAAAACACACAGTAATTTCGTTATTCTCTTGTCCGAGTTTAATTTTATTGTTTTTTGCGGTGGAATTAATTTAAATAATTCTAATCACTCTTTTTTTCGTTTGGTGCTAATACCGTAGATTTGGTGCGCTCAACTGATTTTAAACATAAAGCCTCATTAAAAGTAGATTAAATTATTTGCCGCAAACTATGTAATTAGGAAAAAAATTTATGAACAAGTGTAGATGGAAACTTATACTAAATGACGTTCATGGTAAATATAGACAATTTGAAAAAAGAAAAAATGTCTTCATAAAATTAAATAATTGCAATGTGGTTAAATAACAATACTGTAATGAATCTTAAAATTAATCACATAGAATAAAATTTATATTCTGTTTAGGAAAAATACAAATATCCTTCCCTAGTGTAATAATTTTAATAACGCTATGATGCAGTGAAAAATTGCTCCGTTTCTGATTTCCGAGTTTAAATCAATTCTTTTACTATTTATACAAAATTTCGTTATCATAAGAGATACCGGCGGAAATGATAAACTAGCGTTACGACAGATAACGATTTGTTCAGGTTTTTGAATGCTCACTTTTTTGTTTATGAACCTTATTATTTTAGCCAAATTGTATATATACTTCGATGTGCTAAAAACGGACTGGCAAACTGAAAAAATATTTGTCGTCACTTATTTAAAATAAATAAACATGGGCAAAAACACAAAAATTGTTCGGAGTTTTTTTTTTTTGGCACATTGATAACGCTTTGAACAAACAAAAAGCATTTAAAATCAGTTGGCGTGAATCAGTTTCGTGACAGGGCCCAAAAGTTATTGCGGTTTAAAGTTGAAAATTTAAAAAAATTCTCAAAATTTCAACTTCATTTATTTATATTATAATTGCACATATTCATTAATTTTGTGAAGAACTATCACCACATGTAAATACTATCATAAACCACAACTATGCCCTAAAAAATTGTTTTATGCATATTAAATAAGCAGTAAAAAACGAAAAATATGCTCCAAAAAATGTGAAAATATTCTCTTAAAAACATTTTTTTTTTTTTTTTTTTTTGATTAAAAAAAAAATAAAAATTCATTTAGACATAGTGTTTTATTAAAATTTTAATGTTATAAAATAAGGCAAAGCTAAAATTTATTTATCAATTTTTTTAATTCTCCATGTTTTTTATTATATCACATAAAAATCCCGGCAAAAACTTTTTGGTTTTCGGTAATAACAACTACTTACTAAAGTAGTTTCTTGATAATGAGGCGTCATTATTATTTGCCTACTCTGTATTACATTAATAAGTACTCAATAGTATAATAGCGCAGTAATACTGCAATCACGTGGATGAGTTGGCTAGAGCGCTGGATTAACAACTAGAAGATTGTTGGTTCAACCCCATTCTGAAGCTGTTAGTTTTTTATAACAAAATGTCTAAAAAGGTATTTTAAACTAAATAGAGTTTTTGTCGCTTAGGCTGCTGTGTGCGAGATGGTGACCTGAGTTAGACGTTAGTCAGTAAAAACGAATGGTTAGTTTGTGTCCAAGTTCGAGTCTCACTGACGGCAAAATTTTTTTGTTTTTTTTATTTTTGTTTTCGTTTGGGTACATATTTTTGAGTACCCCTAGAGTCAAAAAATAACTACATGAATTTGTGACAACTCGAACAAAAATAACTAGTTATTCACGCAAAAAATAAGTAGTTTATTTTTGTTTCCAATTATACCTGCTAGCTTACCAGGAAAGCAAAGTTTTTGCTGGGATTTTATAGATCTTCCACTACCCATCTAATTCTAAACATTAATATTAGTTTAGAAATTATCAAAATTATTATATGTAAGTTTAAATTCATATCGTCGGTACGCTGAGGAAAAATCCTCTGTGTTTTTGAACAACTTTACAGTAGAGCAAAAACACAAATTATTTTTTGTATCAAAGCCCTAAAAAATTACGTGGTAATCCTTTTAATAACTTCAACACTAATCCAGATATTTAAAATTAGATTAAAATTAAAAATGGACAATCAATAAATCTTTCCGATGATCCAATAAAAAAAATGTTCAAAAATTACAAATAGGACTTTTCGTCAGCATACCGACAATATTTAGCTTTTATTAAAAAATATATTTTAAAAGCTAAATCGGCTTCTACATCACTTTTCAAAAATTGCTTTAATAAAAATCATTTAAACGTTTCTAAATTTTCATGATTTATTCCTACAAGTCAAGCTCCTCAAATATTTTTAATGAACTTAAACGATACCCATTAAAATAAATTTTAAATAGATAAAATAAAAATAAATGCAAATTTTTGGATCTTTAATTTCTTTTTGTACATAACAAATCAATTTGAAAAACTATCCCATGGGATATAAAAAATTATTTTCAAAATGTCAAAATATACTCCAAAAGGATTAAATATGTTCTAGAAATCACAAAATATGCTATAAATTTTCTCTTAAATCGATATGTGCGAAAACATGCCGTTAAGGGTGAAATATGCAAAAATATGCACTTACAAATCGATGTCAAAATACTTTGTTCCGAAACAGATAAATATTTTATTTATTGTTTCGTTCAACGTACAGGAAAAATATGAAATTGCATATTTGTAGTTACATTGATGACTACTGAGTTACACTGAAAAATTTATATTTTTTTAAAACAATTTTTGCACAATTTTTAAAATAATAAAAATATATCTGCTACAATTTTTATACCCTACAGCACTATAGGTGGTTAGGATATTATGTGTTTGTGCTGATGTTTGTAATGCATAGAAAAAATCATCCAACATCCACCTTAAAGTACACCAATCGACTCATAATCACTTTTTGAGTCGATCTAACGATGTCCGTCTGGCTGGCTGTCCATGTAAACCTTGTGCACAAAGTACAGGTCGCAATTTTAAAAATAATTCAATTAAAATTTGGCATGTAGGATTTTCATGACACAAGTACGAATCCTATTGAAACCTAGCCCCCATACAAATGTGCTCCTGGAATATGGGTTTAGCGATCATAAATGCCCTTTTATGGAAATTCGGTGTAATGAAGTTTTGTGCAAGTATTAATCTTTGTGCAAAATTTCATGAATTTCATGATCGGTCCATAAATGACCATAGCTCCCATATAAAACCCTCTTCCGAAAATCATTTTAACGTGCATAAATCATATACACATGTTAGTATCAGGTTTATATTCGACACAAATAAGTTTAATATAAGTAGAAACCATAGTGACAAATTTTATCAGGATCGCTCATATAAGCCCACTTTCGGGAATCACCTTAAATTGCATAAATTCATATAAATGTTAGTATTAACGTAATATTCTGTATTCGTATATTTTATTTTACATTTAATAAAAGTATCGGTCAAAAATTGTCCACATATCTAATACAAGACCCCTCCACGAATTTTGATGGACATACACAGTTGTGTGGGGTAGCATATGGTCGGGCTTGACCCACTATATCTTTCTTACTTGTTTTTTAATATATTGCGAAGGTTTTTTATCTTTTTTGCCATTTGGTTGTGGTTTTTTGACATCCTTAATTTGATTTGCCGACCAAAAAACTCCTGATAGAATTTTTACTCTTAGATATTTTTATGATGTTATTTGATAAACGTTCAGCATTCCTTTTAAGTCCTATACAATTTTCGGATTAAACTATAGTAGGTTTTAAAGAAGATTTTGTATTTAAATATTTTGATGTACCCCTCCGACCATACAATGTTAAAGCTGGAAAAAAAAACTCAATTCACGCAAGAAATCTATTTTCTGTAAGTAGTTCTGAGAGTGTACGTGCCGAGAAACTGTATTTTTTCCAAAATTTATGCTTATGTTTTCAATATTTTACAATTGGATACGTCACAAACAAAGCATACCAAAACGAAAAATATTATAATATCTAAAATTATGGTTTCAAAGTTTGCTATCATGTAACTTTTGACCGAGTAGCGATAAAGTCGTAACATACATATATATATATATACACTAAACTACCCCTGAATATAACAATTTTGATACTTAGGAACATCACTTAATTGCCGTAAACATTTTGGAATCATGTATTTTCTTTGCATGTATATAATTAATAAAATTAATAATTAATAAAATTAATAATTAATAAAATTAATAATTAATAAAATTAATAATTAATAAAATTAATAATTAATAAAATTAATAATTAATAAAAAGATAAAGTCAATATATTTAAAGCCTTGTTCAGACCGGCGCGAAATTACGAAATTTCATGCCGAAATTACGAATGAAATCTAGAGTGTTCATACTGGCTAGATGACATTTGATTTAATTTCGTAAACAGCTGATACTTATTGTTTACATTTTAAATTGTTGTAGTGGTAAATAAAGTATTTTGAAATGGAAATAAATAAGAAACAATTATTTACTAAATTAGAAATTATTGATTTGCAACAATTAAAAATGTAAAAGGGATAGGTTTTATTTTGCAAAATCACTTTAATAATTAATTTTAACATTTGTGTTTAAATTTAAGATCAGCTGTCAATTGTTTTTTTTTTCTTCTCCCGGTTGAAACGTGCAGTACATAGTTGAAAAAAGTATTTTTTCCAACCATGTACAGGGTTACACGGAAATGGGCATCGTAATTTCAATGTAATTTCGCCGAAATTACACAAAATTATGTAATTTCGCAAGTGTCAAAATGTATGGGAAATTACATAATTTCAACTTGATTTCGGCCGAAAGTATCTCGGTTTGAATGCCCTAAAAGGGAAAATTTTCTCCAGTTGCCGCAATCAAATTTCCACTATCGGAGTGGCACTTTGCTGAGGAAAAACTGTAAACAACAAAAGAGATCCAGATCCAGTGCAGTTAGAGCAAAGAAGAATTTATCGGTGAAGATATATATATATATATATATATATATATATATATATATATATATATATATATTATATAATAATAAAACATATATTTCTTTTAGGTGCGTGAGTGAGGTGTATAATTAAGATGGATTGTATTTTTTTTTTAATAAATTTTGTTTTCCAAATTTATATTTCAAATAAAATGCATTTCAGTAATATACACACATACCATATTATGTTCCCAAGAGGGTAATATCTTATACATTAATTATTATTACCGATTATAATTTCACCAACCATAATTTTTCTTTGCATGTAGTAATATTGTTTCTATATGCCTGGAAAGTAGTTCTTTTATACAACTCTAGCGCCAAAAATTTGAACATGAGAAATTAAAAATATAAAAAGCCCGTTTTGGTTTCAATCACATTTTTCTATTTGTTTAACTTTGAAAAACTGTAACTAATAACGAAAAAGACCGTGGACCATGAAACTTCGCAATTTGTTACTAGTACAATGTTATAAACCAAGCCATGCCAAAAACAAAAACAATTCCAAAATTATTATAATATTAACTCGGTTTCATTGATTTTAATATTTTTATGTTTTTGCCAATATATGTATGTATGTATGTATTTATATATAGAAGGTTTTAATGTAGTTAAAAAGCAAAACGATTTTTCGAAATATTTTAAAATTTACAGGTTGTTTTCGAATTTTTGAAAATTTAGTGAAAATGAAAGGGATAGATGTACAATAGGATAATAGTATTTCGTTGAAAAAAATTGTAGAAGGACCAGCCTTATTTGTACATATTTATAAATTAATTTTCAGTTTTCTACCAGTAATTGAAAATTATTAATCTAGTATAATATATATATATATATATATATATATATATATATATATAATTTTTAACAATTTTTAACAAATTATGCAACTTTATACAATACTAAGTGATAAATATATTTTACCATAACTCCAGAATGGTTATAGTAAAGAATAGGTTATAGTAAACTTATAAACTTTTTATATCTCCAGAATTTGTACATTCTGAAATTGTATATTCTGAAATCTTACAGATTGATTTCAGAAATATACCGCTTACGAAAAATAGTGCAAAATATAAAATATTTTTGTTTGCGATAAGTTAAACATTTCTTCCAAAATTATATGTAATGGACAGATTTTTCTAAAAAATTTACAACAATGTGTAATGAAATACAAATATTTCTAAAAATCTGTTGTCTAAAGAAAAACTACATAATTTATATCCTTTTCCATTTTATTAAAAGTTTGAATTATTGTATTTCATTACATATTGAATAATAAACAAAAAATTATAATAATATATATATATATATATATACATATATATATATATATATATATATATATATATATATATATATATATATATATATTTAGAAAAATCTGTCCATTACTTTAGGACGAATTACGTTGTCTGTATAAGAACATAATTCGTCTGATTTTACTTTTTTCGAAATGTATTAAAATTATATAAGTTAAGCCTTTCTTTTCAATATTTCCTATATTAAAATTCATGATTGAATTTAATATACTTATTTGAAATATGTAATTTTTTAAGATTAATATGGTTGAAATTTCGAATATAACTCCAAAAATATATGAGATAAATTGTACATGCAAGCATGTTTTTCAAAGGTTTTATTAAAGTACTTAATGTGATATAAAAATCTTTGAAATCGGATAAAATCGGATTTTGGAGGATTCCAATTTTATCGGAAACGGCTCCTAGGATTTTTTGTATGAATGTCATTTTATTCTAAAATCTGCCTACTTTCATACTCTATATATATATATATATATACTTGACTCAAACACAAACTCCACATAAAATAATAAACGTCGAAACTCCATATATATAAAAAATCGAGCAAAAATCCTGCAAACTACCATTACCTTGTTAAATCTGCATGCTATGAAGATCCGAAAACGCATAAAAATATTAGTTCTCTTGTCAAAAGTATCTACAATAGAGTAATAACCAAGCTTTAAGTAAAATAATAAATGTTCTAAGAAACCGAGATTTTATAAAGAAATCCTTCATTTCAACGCAAATACCTATTTCTTTTATAAATGTGTAGATTAGCGGTAATTGCCGCCATCGTTTGTCGCAGTTATTGTAATAATTTCTTTTCAATAACCAAATAAATGCGCTATTGTGAATGATTCCACTTTTTTGACATTTAGCCACAAAACAGCTGGGTAAATATTTTTATGTACATACATTTCTTCTTAGAGCAATTAAGTCAAGCTGAAAGAGAATAACGCAGATTGCGAAATATTTCCTTAAAAAAATTAATAAATTCCGTTAAAGATATAATTTAAGGCCAACATTTAATAAATTTATCAAAGAAAATATGGGAGCAGTTTTAGGACTGTGTTCAGCAGCCCAGGTAAAGATAATTTTTAACACCATCTGGAAGAAAATTGAATCGGTCTTTGTTTTTTTCCCAATGCAAACAAAGAAAAGTAGAAAAAATCAATAACGTCACGTTAAATAAATATAATGCATATTATAACATGATTTAATTAAATTATTTATTTTTTTTAGTATACAATGACTCACAGTTTAAAAGATTATTTAAGGTACATTATTCCTTTTTTTATTTGTTGCAGTGTGCCCTATGCTGCACTGGCACAGCGGCCAGTATGTGCTGCAGTGCTTGTCCTTCTTGCAAGAATTCCACCTCATCACGTTTCATGTATGCTTTTATGTTACTAGTAGGTACCATATTGGGAGCAATTGCTTTGTCACCAGGCTTACAGGACACTTTGAAAAAGTTACCATTTTGTATAAACTCTACTTCTACGACTAGTTCTAAGGCTCTGGATACCTTTTCGGGTGGATCTCTACAAGTTGACTGTGATTATGCTTTAGGTTATATGGCTGTTTATCGTATTTGTTTTGGTCTGGCGTGTTTCTTTACCCTAATGGCTTTGATTATGTTGGGTGTAAAGTCTTCACGAGATCCGCGTACTCATATACAAAATGAATTTTGGCCGTTAAAATTTTTGATTTGTTTTGGTGCGGCTATTGGTGCAATTTTTATACCAGATGGTTCATTTGGTCCGGCCATGATGTGGGTGGGTTTGATTGGAGGGTTGGCTTTCATTTTGGTTCAGCTGATAATTATTGTAGATTTTGCACATTCGATTGCAGAAAATTGGATTGGTAAGTGGGAAATTTAGTTTAAGAAAATAATAGAAGTATGGAATTTACCTTTCTTTACTTTTAAATGATATTTTTAATCGATAATTTATCACAAATAGTAAGACCGCTGTTAAATGACAAAAAATCGTTAAAATTCAAAAAAACTAAAATTACAAAAAAACGCAAAAATTCAAAAAGAAAAAAATAGAATAGAATAGAATAGAATAGAATAGAATTGAATCGTTGAAATACCAAAAAATATCCAAATTAAAAAAAAAATCAAATAATTTGTCAAATTTCTAAAATATTTTTATTCTTTTTTTTTTTTTTTTTTCTTTAATGATCACTAGATAATGCCGAAAACAGTCGCGGCTATTACTATGCCTTGGTATTTGTAACATTGCTAAGTTATGGTCTTTCTATTGCTGGAATTTCCTTACTCTATATATACTTTACCCAGGTAAATATTTTATTATTCTGACACTTGAAATTAATTTTAACTAAAATATACTTTCTCACTTTAATTACAGAGTACTGAGTGTGGCCTCAACAAATTCTTTATTTCCATTAATTTAATTTTATGCGTAATGGTGAGCGTTCTATCGGTTTTACCAGCTGTTCAAGAAAGATTACCCCAATCAGGCCTTTTGCAAAGCTCAGTGGTAACATTATATACGATTTATTTGACTTGGTCGGCAGTAGCTAATAATCCCGGTAAGCAGTATATTTTTATTTTTTAAATTTAATAAAGCTTTTCAAATAACAATTTTAAATATTTTCTATGTTTTAGAAAAAGTATGTAATCCCGGCATGTTTAGCATTATTGAAGGCAATACGAATGCTACGACCATGGCACCACCGACACCCAATTCGAAGGTGACATTTGACACTACCAATATTATTGGTTTAGTTATATGGATGTTGTGTATTTTATACAATTGTATTAGCTCGGCCGTGGAAGTATCTAAAATTAATAATACAGACGAAAAACGTGGTGAGCTTGAAAATTATTTAATATTTTGCTTTCTAACAATTTAATCATTTTTGGTTTACAAAATTTTAAACATTTTAAAATTCACCTCATTTAATAAATATTCACACAACTTTATAATACACCCCACAAAATATTTACACCTAAATTAACCCAAATTTTATTAATTTCGATTTTATTTTTAACCAATTATTTTTAACCAATTATTCCCGATTTATTTTTTTTTTTTCTTTGACAAATAAATTTATGTAAATAAAACATTAATGGCTTTTATGTGGTAAATTCTAAACCGAAACAAAATCTAACTTATGTAAAACACCACGCAACAAACTAACCAAATAAATTGTTAAACAATAATCTGTAAAATTATAAAAATCTAATGAAAACTAGTTTTAACAGAAGTTTTACCAGATGCAGAAGCAGGTTCGGGCGATACCAAAAATAATGGCGATAATGAAACAGAAGGTGTTACCTATTCCTGGTCCATGTTTCATATAGTATTTGTTTGTGCTTCACTGTATGTTATGATGACTCTAACCAATTGGTATAAGTAAGTACTTAACCGTTTGCCCTAGAAACTGTTTTATAATGTTAAATTTTTGCTTTTAGACCCAATTCCGATATTGAATTATTCAATGCCAATGCTGCTTCCATGTGGATTAAAATCATATCCAGCTGGTTGGGTATATTAATTTACGGTTGGAGTTTGATAGCTCCTGCTGTTTTAACAAGTCGTGATTTTAGTTAAATTAAAAAAGTAGCCAAAATAAATGTGAAATACTCAACTTTAAAGAGTATTAAAAATATTGAGTCTTTTTAGGGCTTCTTTAAAAAATTTAAATTATACATCAAAATACTTTTCTTTTCAATCTCTTGATAATTATGGGTGGTTTATAAAATGGGTCACAAATCAATTTAATTGCATGAAATATGCTGTGAAATATGTAATATTTTATTCATAATATCTCTATATATGTGTTATTTTCAATTTAAACTTAACATACATACATACATAAATATCGCAATTAAAATATCGTATTCAAATGTTTAGCTGCATTAAAAATATAAATATTCAATACAAATATTTTAAAATTATAATTTGGTGGCGTTTTTATTTATAACCATTAGTTTAAATAACAGAGAAAAACAAATGGCGGATGTGTGACAAACATCAGATGACAGGAAGAGAATTCAATTTATAAATTCGAATCAAATTTTTTTTCCTTATATTTCCGTTACATTTTCAAAATTACTTTTAATTGATTATCTATCATCTCCACCTTTTTGTATCTTCTCTAACATAGTATCTACATTAGAGATATTTTTATCAAGACAAATGTAAAACTTAACGCGAATTTGTGGAAGGTGTCACCATCACAAAAACAACAATATGGCGTATTCATTATTGTTTTTTAAATATGTAGTTTGACAACTGTAACAATCAAAATAATAATTAGCTGTTTAATTAAGGTTACCGCACCGATTTTGACGTGGAACAATCATTGTGAAAATCTCGACTAACTTCTTTTTTTATCCAACTATTTTTTATGAAGCTCTTAATAGTGTTTCCAGTATTAAAAATATAATAAAATTTTTCCAATTTGCAGTTTTTAAAGGGGTATGTGTATATGAAACAGCATTCCTAGCAGTTTTTTCGGTGTCAATTGACCCCCTTTTAAACAGTAAAGTTCATTCGTGTCTATCGACCTAACACACTTAAATGTATACATTTTTTTCATTACCCTCCTTTGTACATTTTGTAAACGATCGTTATGCAAACTAAAACTTTGTAGTTTGTAAATGACACTTTACTTACCCAATGGTAAGCGGGAAGAAGTCGAAAAGAAGATAACAATAAAATGTAGTCAGTCAAGTAACTAGTTCGGGGCAGCCACCTGAAACTACTGGGTTACAACACCTTTTTGAACTTAAAACTAGAACTTTTCAAAACAATTTAAGAAAACAACAATTGTAAATAAGGTTCTTAATTTTAGTTTTTGAAAATATCAATTCAAAATTCGATTTTTCATTTAGAATTTAGAAAAGATCAATTAAAATTTAGAAATTTTATATGTTTTAGAGAAGATTCACAGAAAAAAATATTTTGGAAAAAAATCAACCAAATATTAATCGGAATTTTAAAATGATTTCAAATGTTTTTATAATTAAATAAATTTCTCAAAATCAAATTAAATTAAAATTTTACATAGAAAAATTTCGATTATTTTATTAATTGAAGTTCAACTTATGACAAAAATTGTATATTCAATTGTTCAAATTATCACTTATTTTTATTTACATTTGATTAATTTATTAATTGATACAAAAAAAGAAAAGTAATTGAAAGACGATAAATTATTTTATTTTTACTTGGAATAGTTTTTGTCTTTGATAAATCGTTTAATAGACCATATATTTCCTGTGTTATTTGAAATTGCCAATTTTCATTAAAATTTCAGAAAAGACCAATTGGAAATAGTACTTTCTATATAGAATTCAGAAAAGTTTAATAAAAAATACATTTTCTATTTCGAAATTAACAATTGAAATTAAGATTTATTATTTCAAATTTATAAAATAATTTAGAATATAAAAAAAGTACAATTAAAATTGAGAAAAATTAAAATTAAATTCAGAATTTAAATAGAAATTGAATTGTAAAATAAATTTATGTAAATAATTACGTTATATTTTAAGTGTGTATTTTTAAAGCAATTGTAATATCGTACTTTGAATTGCTCTGCTTCAATCTCCTAATGTTGATCAATTTGTATCCATTTTTAAACTTTTTTAATTTATAATCATAGAAGTTTAATGTTCTTAATTTGAATTATTTTATTTTTTTTTTCTTCTTTTCTGAATTTGAAACAGAATATCTCAATATTAATTGTTCTTCTCTAAATTCTATATATGAATTCCCATTTAGAATTATTTTCTTAATTAAATACTAAAAATTTCAATTTCAAATATTCTTTTCAGAATTCGAAATGGAAAATTTAATTTTCGATTGATCTTTATAAATTCAAATTGGGAAATTTCATTATAAATTGTTATTTCCTAAACTCTTAACAAAAAATTTTAATTTCAAATGCTTATTTCGAAATTTTAAATAGATTAATAAAATAAGTAGATATTTATGTGAGAGAAAAAACCTGATTCAATTGTCAAAACCCTAATTCATGCAACAACAAAATACATGTAGTCACATATCTTTTGTTTTTGTATTTTGAAAAAAATTTGTATTTTTTTTTTTTTTTTTATATTCCGTATATTCCGTTTCTTGAGAATAAGATTTTATATTGTACATACAATCACTGAATTATTTGTTTATACATTATATATATTTTTCAAAATTTTGAGAAGAATTAAAATGTTGTTGCTGTTATAAAATAATAATTACTTCCGATTTTTTAAAACAAAAATCAGTTTCTGAGTGTGTACCGAACGGTAGAAAAATTCTATGGAGACTTAAAATTTTATTGTTTTATTGTTTGTACGATATTATTTATTGTTTTGCTGTGACAAAAACTGTTTTTCTATGATAAATTTTGAAAAATTCATTACCAAAACTTCAGAAAACTTTTAGAAAATTAAATATGTTTTTAAATAATTGTTTTTAGAAAAAAAATAAAAATTTAAAAAAAAGATAAAAATACACAAACAATCTTAAAATATTTAAATTTATAATTTTCTATTTATTTACCAAAAATTTGTATAGGTCAATGGAGTAGTAAAGAATTGGGAAGGCAAAAGTTAATAAAATCGTGAATAAGATTCACAGTCAAAAATTTACTTTCCTACATACTTTGCTACCGTTTGGCACACACTCTGAGTTTTAAAAAGATAAATGAAAAATAAAAATCAAACAATAAGTTTTATGTTTCTAAAATTTCTTATAACGTTTAATTACATATGTACAATTTTTTTATAACTTTTCCTTAATAATGTGATATTAGTTTCCTTAGTTAGTTAGGTGTTAATTGTTGTAATACTTTTAATTAAATCCTGATTACAATATAATGAGTTAATTATTTTATAGAGGTTTCAATAAAATCAATAAAAAAGTAAAAAAAAAAGATGAAAAGAAAATGTTTATTTTCCGTTGCCGTCTAAGTTTTTGTTTCATTTAACAATACGGGCTATGTAAAGGAATCCGGATTTATTGTGTTTATACATTTGTATACATTTGTATTTCTGAGAAATAAAATAAAAAAATTATTACACAATATCTTAAATAGCGTTATAGCA
The DNA here is from genome assembly GCA_932274085.1 of Protocalliphora azurea. NCBI lineage: Eukaryota > Metazoa > Arthropoda > Insecta > Diptera > Calliphoridae > Protocalliphora > Protocalliphora azurea. The sequence goes on from OW026522.1 coordinate 121,238,261, forward strand.
ATTGCAATAGTGTACATAGGATATTTTTAACCAATTTCCCTCGTATTGATTTTTTTTTATCCAAAATTACACAAATAATTGTTACTTTTGGACTCTGCTCATGTTAGTTTAAATTGATGTGTAAATGGTGTAAAAAAGCAAATGAAGAAGCCAAATAGGCGCAAAACGTAATACGAACGTAATTTGAAGGATAAATCAAGTTCCGTGTATAATGTAATTATAAAGTGACCGCACAGTGACCGCGTGAAAGCACCTAACAGCCTAACCTAACAGCCCGTCTATACGTAACATAATATGTAAGATTTTCCTGTCAGAGTGTCAAATTCGCTCTCTGAGAGAATTATTTCACGTGTAGATTCAAATATTAGTATTAAAAGATGTATTATGTTGTGATGAGATTTCTCTACACAACCATCTTATAAGATGAACTGTCAAAAAAATACACACGCACACAGAAGTTTGTATTGTTTTCTTTTAATAATTGTTTTACATTTAAAAACATATTTTTATAAAAATTGTGTTAAAAAAGTGAAAATTTTTTGAATAAAAAGTACATGCTTACTCTGTGACTGATTGAAAATAATGATATCTTATAGGATTTATTAGAATACGTGTACCCCTTACAGCCCGTCTAGACGTAACATAATATGTAAGATTTTTGTGTCAGAGAGTGTTAAATTCGCTCTCTGAAAGAATTATATAATATGTATTATGATACTGTGTGATGAGGTTTCTCTACACAACCATTTTATAAGATGAACTATCACAAAAATACACATATACGAAAGTTTATTTGTGTGTGTACATATGTATTTTGGAAATTACTAAAAAACAATTTTTTTGTAAAATTACTTTCTTTTAGTGTGTTCTACATGTTAAAAAACATTTTTATAAAAATTGTGCTAAAAAAGTGCGAATTTCTTAAATAAAAAGGAGATGTTTACTCTGTAACTGATTGAAAATAATATTATCTTATAGTATTTATTACAATACGTGTACCACCTATTTAAGATTTAACATAAAGAAGAGTAAATAAACGCTGCAAAACAATTATTTAAATTAAAAGGAAATCATTTTTTCGGTTAAAATTGGATTAAAGTATATTTTTTATAGCTTAGTCTATAAAATGCCTGAAAAGTCATCTTATAGATGTTTAAGATTTACGAAGGGTATTTAAAACAAAATTTAAAAAAGGCATGTCTGAAAAAGGCATCTCCTAAATTCGGGGTTTTACACCAAATGTGTAATGCAATCAGGGCTGCCGGATAAAATTCTTTAAAAATCGTCAATTTGACGATAAAAAAAATAACAAATTTAGTTTTTAAAAATAACTTTATAACTTTAGAAGAAAAATCGCCAGATCGACATTTTTCAATTTTTGAAACAAAAAAAATCGTCAAATGACGACAAATTGTCAGATCTGGCAGCCGTGAATGCAAATGCTAGAAAATGAGAGAAAAATAAAAACAAAAGATAACCCTTAAAGTATAGAAACAACAATGAAAGAGACATTGGAAGTGGGACAATAAAACAGCTGGTTTAGCAAAGGTTGAATACGGGAATAAAAATGTGATCCTGGTAGTAAATGGATGTGTGTAATTAGTGAAACCAAAAGGTGTGATGGTAATTATTTGCTTATTATTACATGGTGAGAGAAAACTACAAACTAAACAAACAAATAATCCAAACAAAAGGGTAGTCATGGTGAAGGTAAACGTGCGGGTTAGTGTTATTTTAACGTCTGAATATATTTCCCTGTCTGACGCTTGTATCAACAAACTCTTCTTTTCTTCCATCAACAACATACAATAATATAATCAAAATATCAAGCAAATAATAAAGTGGTGTACGGCATCATTTCATTATTTTTGTTTATGTCTTTCCATTTAACTGTTCTCATGAGCAGACACAATTTTCATTGGCACTACTACTCACTTATTCTTTCTCTTGATTAATTTGTTTTTTTTTTTCTGTTCATTCATTTTTTTGCTTCATGTTCCGGCAACCCAGTCAGTCGGTCACATAATACGTTTGCAAACGCAGCGTTATTAACCACTGCGACTTTACGGACTCTCCTCATTTCGCTTATATATTTTATTTAAATTTGTGTTATTTCGCCGGTTATTACAACAATAAAATTTAAAAAATAAATATTGCAGTGCAAAGCATTTTAATTTTTACCTAGTTCTAAATAAAATTAACATTTTTGTTTAAACTTCTTAGACGGAGCCATCAAATTCTCTTAATAGTGTTCACTTCATGCTAGTTTGGTGTAGAATAAATTTTGCCCTTTCTAATTCATTTGGCTTCATTGGTGCGTAATTTTTTAAACTTACAACAAACAAAATGTCGTGTTCCATTTATGATTGTGTAGAAAAGGGGCCCGCCATTGAGGTTTTTGCCTTAAATCGTGCCTTTCTAGAGGATACTCATCCCAAAAAAGCCAATTTGGGTGTGGGAGGTAAGTCTTACATACACTTTTTTTTCTTTTCAAATACATACATACGTAAGTATTTTATTAAAATTTCTCTATACTCATATTGTTTTTTTTTGCTTATATTGTCTAAAATTAAGTATAACTTTCTGTTAAAATTTTGCAAATATTTTTTAGACCTCTAGACAATTATTTATTATATTTATTCTGACGCATTTACTCGTTTATCAGTATATGTTTAATAATAAAAGGAAAATAATGCATTTAGTTAGTGTACCTATTTATACAATTTATTTTCTCTATGCAAATATTTTTCTCATCATTTTATTAATAGTAATAATTTTAGCATTTTTACGTTTTATTTTATTTTTTTTATAAAACGTTTTCCCCATGTTTGTGTTATTTTCTCTTCATTAAAAAAAAAAAAAAACATTTTACTTGTTTGATAATTTTTGTTTTAGTTATTTTATCTCAAGTACTCTTCTTATTTATTTATTATATTTTGTATAAAATGTAACTTACAAAGTAAAGGTTATTTAGAGGTTAAGTATCATCATTAAAAGCGTTTGTTTTCTTCCAAACAAACCAAACAAAAAACATACATACATAATTATGACACATATTTTTTCTTATATTAAATATCTTTTTTGAATTTATATTTTAGTTTCTATCTGATACGCTTACAAAGAGCTAAGCCATGATTATTCCAAAAAGTTGTTCGTATAAAATAATTCATATTTGAATAATAAAATAACGTAATTTAGAAATTTAAAAAAAAAAATAGTACTGAGAGAATTTAATAACAAAATGAAGTGGTTAGTCTTCAGCGTTGCCATTTTGGTTATTCTTACCCAAAGTTGGTTATTTTATTTTCCAATGTGGAGATGATGACTTTTTCCATTTTGATTATTTTTTTTTTTTGTTAAATTAAAATTCTGTTTTTTTTATTAGTTTTAAAAATGCTATTTACTGAGTTAATCTTGCTAAAAATAAAAAACAATAAAAATTCATTATACATTTAAAAACAAGGTTCCAAAATTTCTCATTCCACTATTAAATGACAATGAAGAAAACAATTTAAATCAATAGAAAATATAGATTTTCTAATATTTAACCAAAAAGTGAAATGTAATTACCTAGCCTAAATCCTTGTAATTACAAAATAAATTACTATTAAAAAAGAAATGTATATTCGGTGAAGACCGACTATATGATACCCTACACTATTGTATATGTGCCCTACAGCAATACATACTTGCGAGAGAACATTATGTGGGTGTTTTGGTTATTCTTATTTAGCCAAAACGATCCTTTTGAAACAGAATGCTATATATTATGTAGGTATATACAAAATGTTTTGGAATTAAAAATGTTTTATTTGTACAGAATTCTGTAAAAATACGCTTATATGCATTTGAAATCTTTGAGCTTCAAAATAGTACTCCAAGAAAACATTTATTTGGGGACTAGGTGAAATAATGAACAAATTTCGATTAGTTAAGAAGATTCTGAGACGACTGGTATACTTCAGGTTATTCCCCAATTTGGTGCTGTAGGGAATAAAAAATATACTTTGTTTAGTTATTAAGACTGTGCAAAACAACATAATTTAATAATAAAAATTGAAAAAGGCACCACATTATTTTACAAATAACTGCAATAAAAGTGTTCTATCAGTCCCCATGTATTTTAAATTGGACAACAATTTACACAATTTTTAACCCTTCGGTACATACCCAAAAAAATTAGTGTTAGTCAATACCCGGGGTACCCGGTACCTTAGTGGATTTTTCGTTGATTTTCAGGTTTCATATAAGAAACCCTTAAGAAATTGGTCAAGCCCGACTATAACATTCTTACAATCCTAAGGAATGTTGACGGTGATGGCACTGACCTCATCCACAATTGAGCATAGGTTCCATATAAGTTCCCCTACGAAAATAGTTCAAGCTCCACTATAACTATCTTACAATCCAAAATCCTGTCAACTTTGGAGCTATTATATCGAAAGTTTATGTGACGTGTCACGAATAGTGGAAATAATATCAACATCTTCACCCCTTGCGTGATATTTCAGAGTAAATATATTGGACATTTTTACATGACATACAAGAAAAAAAATTCATAAAAACCACAGACAATATTGATGGATGTAAAAACGGCTTGAAGGATAAAAAAATAATTATGAAGACTGTCGCAAAATAGTGATAGTGAAAAATATTTAAAAGTTGTTATATATTATCTTTTACTCCTCTTTCTGAAGCTCCTAAATAACATGGAAAGTTTAAAATTAGATTGCTTGTGAAACTAACGTAACAGACATAGATTTTATACAATGATACGTTTGCCTGACATGGACATGTTTATTCTCTAGCTTAAACAAAAACAATTTTTAATTTTAATTTTCAATAAAGCAAAAGGTAATAAAAATAGTAATTACTGCAAAGAAAAGTCAATTGTAGTTGAAGTTTCGCGACTATATCTTAATTTTAAAACAAATACGAGCATTTTAAAGTCAAAAAAGGTACCCGAGTATGTACCGTAGGGTTAAATTAAATTTAATATATGCCAGTGCTTTGGTACACGAACGATTAATGTAGAATCTTTTCATCAAACCTTACAATTAAATATCTTTTAGTTTAAATGTTTAGATTTTAACGCTTCTAAAAAATGAAATTAGTATTATCAAATGAGATTAGCTAAGTCCCTATAAAAAATAACTCTTATTTGCATCTTTTTCTGTAAACACATAATTGTAAAAATCAACTTTATTTTCTATTACTGCTTGGCCCAGTTGTTTTACAATTCTAAATTTATTACAGTCCGGATTGCTTCCGACATAATACAAAATTGGATCTGGGACCATCTTTTGATAAACATTGTTCCAAACAGTTAAATTTTAACTACCTTTTTTCTCATAAAGACAACAGTTTATGATTAATATGCAAAGGATTTAAAACATTAATTTCTAATTTAGTAAGTAATTGTTTCTTATTTGTTTCTATTTCAAAATATTTTATTTACCCCTATAACAATTTAAAATCTAAACAATAAGTATCTGCTGTTCACGAAATTACATCAAATGTCATCTAGCCAGTATGAACACTCTAGATTTCATTCGTAATTTTGGCATGAAATTTCGTAATTTCGCGCCGGTCTAAACAAGGCTTTAAATATATTACATATTCCATCGATTTTCTTAAACTCAATTTTTTCTCATTTGTCTTATTGTTAATACAAAATATGTTATTTTTCTAATCTAATTCTCTTTGTATAGCAACAAATTTTTATACCTATTATAAAAACTTAAAAGAATCTTTAGAAACTTTATTTCAATTTTAATTTTATTTAAAATTTCTAATAGTTATAATTTCTACTTAATACTACAAGATGAGCAATAGGAGCGTTTTCTCTTAAATCATTTATTTAAATTCGAAACTTATAACCAGGGTAAATAACAATTAAAATTAAAAATTACATATTTTGTGATTTAAACTTCGACTTATTCTCTATTTAATAATCCATTCGCAACTGTCTGCATAATATTTTAAATCAAATATTACGTCTTATCTTTTTTAAACTTAATTGTAGCCATTTACTAGTGAATGGTATGAAAAGTTAATAATCGATTTTCGATTTTGCCATCAATCATTTTAATCTCGACTTTTATAGTCGTTTAATCGAACCCCATAATCGATTTAAATTAAATTAGATTATGTCTTAAAGGACCCTTAGACGTTTAAATATGTATATATTTTATGGCGATATGTTTAACAACTAACAAGAGAGTATAATTTTGAAACAAACATTTTGAGGGTGTAATGCATTGAATACAATAGTCGTATGAAGGAATGTAGATTTTATATAACAAATACTCAAAGTTCTTCTATTATAATTAACAATTATTTCTTGAATTGTATTTTTACTGATTTTTTTATTTGTAAAAAATTGTCACAACATTTAGCTTTTAGAAAGCAAAGCAAATTTTTAGCTTTGCAATTCTTGCAATTTATTTTTACAAAAAAGTACTTCACTGTGCAGGGTTGATTTTTCGATTAATTGAAGCCTAAAAGTCGATTTCAGTATAAAGTTGGATGGTAAGAATCGACTACAAGGAGAATCGATTTTCGACCATATTAGAAATCGATTTACTAGTCACTGCTATTTACCTAAGGTTTCATAGCATTTTTTTCAAATCTATCAATTATAAAATCACATTTAATAGTGCTTATAAAAATATTAATAAAATGCCACAAATGTTTTTATTTTTATCTTTTATCGTTGTGGAGAATAAATAAATAAGATATATTTAAGTACATACAGTTCATAAAACGAAATCAGAGGTTAATTATACTTAAAACATGTTTAAATTGACTTGATTGTTTGTTATTATTTTTATTATCCAACTGAACTTTAATTGAAAAGTGAATGTGTTTTAAAGATTTATAGCACTAAATTGAGTTTAATAAACTTAAAAACAAATTACAATATGCATTTATTTCCTTTACAAATTATTGATGATTATGAGAAATTTCACACATTTTTTTACAAACTATAATTTTTTTAATTTTAAAGATTTTTTCTCGCAAATTGTTTTAATATTAATATTTTTATATACCAATTAGGTTTTTAAAGGGTTTATAATTTGTAGTTGACACTAAACAAATAATAAAAATAACATTTTTTTCTTGTGCATAAAATTATCATATGTTTTAAATTTTGAGCGTCTATTATTTCTAATTTAATTTATGTTAATAATTATGATATCAAAAAAGAGAGAAAAAAACTGGTTGATCTTTTAAATTGGATTAGATTTTGTATATGTACATTATATATACAAAATAAATTTAATTATACTTTATTTTCAATATAATTGATTTATTTTCTTGCCTTTTAATTTGTTTAATATTTTAATGGTTTGTGAACTTTTACTAAAAGTTGTGTTGAAATTATAACTTCTCTTTTACTTTAACAATATAGAAACAAATCTTTTATAGAAAGTAAATTTAATAAACTGTTTTGAATTGAATGAATCTATAATTCAAGTTGATTTTTTATATACACATGATTCATGAATTCTTTATGAATATGCCTATCAATGTTTTTGGACACTCTGGGCGATGATGTAAAATGAAATACTTGCTGTGTAGTTTGTCGTTTGAAGGAATTATACAATAGATATAGGTCTAATCTATTGCAGAGGGTTTTGTTGCCACTCTAGTTTAACCTTATAAATCCACAGATGTAGGAAAGTCTGCTCATTGGGTCTAACATTGAGTATTTGAAAATATGCTGGGTTTATGATTAAAAACATAGAGTTTATTAGTCTGATCTCTGTCATGTCTGAACCATCTTTTCGATATCTGCTTTCGATCCTGCTCATATATTTAAAATAAGATTTCTTCAAAATAAAAAAAAACCTTACTATTAAATAAAGCAAATCGTTTTTATACTGCATAAATTACATAGTTTAACAATATATAAATGCAAAAAAATATAAAAACAATAAAAAAGAAACTCGTGATGTTCATATTTATGTGTGTAGGGTTCCATCAATATGCACATAGAAACAATTGTAAAAATTATTAAAAAATTATAATTTTTAAAATAAACTTTAAAATATAATGAAAACTATAAAAATAAATTCAAACAAAACACCAGGGTTATCAGTTAAAATATTATCTATCAGCTAATTTAATTTTCTGTGTTTAGTAAAACTTGTTTAAAGCCTTAATATTGCGCTTGAAATTACGCCTAATAAAAATTAATTCACAGTACAAACAACATGAAATGATAAACTAGAAATTAGAAAAATATTTTTTTTTCGAGAATAACAAAAACAAACTATGGAAAACTACTTGAACTTTGGTATTTGCATTAGAAAATTTACATTTATACACACATACATATTTACATACAGAAGTACATGTGTCATCATTTGCAGCGCACATAGTCGAAAATAGAAATTAATAAACAGGAATACCACAAATATTCTCTAAAAAAGGGGTTTATGCGCATTAAATATGCAGTAATAAATGAAAGATATGCTATTAAAAAAAAAGAAAAAAATGGTTGTAATTTTTAAACAAAAATTAATTTTTTCAATAAAACAAATTATTAATATTTTAACGATATAAAATAAGGCAAAACCATAGCAGAATAATAGAAAGTAAAATAATTAGACAGAGTTTTCAATTTTAATGTTTATTATGTCAAATAACAGAAAACTAATAATAATAAAAAAAAAAAAAACAAAAACAAAATATTTGCGTTTTTGTGCGAATTATCAGCGAAAAAAGTTATTGTGTAGACTACAAATGTACATAAAACAGAACATTGCCAACGGTTACTACCTCAGCACCAACAAGTTCCCATGATAGCTTCTATATCCTCACATGGAGTTTTCCCAAAAGAACGTTTCCTGGAACTATAAATGTTCCAGCTGGTCCAATAGTTTCTTACTAATGACAAGGAATATGCTTTGCCTTCAAAGTTGTTGGTAGTAAACAACAATCGGCCCATGAAGCTAATTGATTCATTGAAAAAATTCTTCCACAAAAAATTTATTATTTTTGTTTTATATATTTTTCCAGTATTTTTGTTATTTCATATTAATTTTTTCACATTTTTCATTGTTTTTTCATTGAGTAAAATAAATTGATTTCAGATTTTCTAATGATGATACCAAAGAATATAGACTATAACTTCTGTTATTATAATATGGGCAAAATTAATGTGTGTGAAGATAAATATGTCGAGTTAAATGTGTTTTGACGTAACGACTTACGTCGAAACATATTTAAATTTTACGTTAAATATGTTTATTTTTAACTATGCCCAAGGGTCAAAAACATATTTAACTTATTTTTACTTATGTTAGTAAATAAAAGATATTTAACTAATCTTGACTCTGAAGGATTTTGATCATATTTTTTAATTTTTAAAAAAATTTGAAAAATTACACTTAATGGATTCTGGTGATCTCTGAGGGATTTTGGTCATATTTGGCCACCTCCTTCTTTGTCACTCATATGGACCATATGGAAAATGAAGGCAATAATCCCCTCTATTAAACCATATAACTCCCATTCCTCAATTGTATTTGGGAGATTTTTAAAAAATTTTTGAAAATTACATTTAATGGATTCTGGTGATCTTTGAGGGATTTTGGTCATATTTGGCCATCTCCTTCTTTGTCACTCATATGGACCATATAGAAAATGAAGACAATAATCCCCTCTATTAAACCATATAACTCCCATTCCTCAATTGTATTTGGGAGATTTTTAAAAAATTTTTGAAAATTACATTTAATGGATTCTGGTGATCTTTGAGGGATTTTGGTCATATTTGGCCATCTCCTTCTTTGTCACTCATACTGACCATGTTTAATTTGAATTTTAAAAAATCCCGTATAAAAGAGATTTTCATATCGAAATTGGGAATTTATTTTATATGAAATTAAACAAGTTTTTAAACAATAAACTGATAAAACTAGTAAAAATAATTTGAAATGTTAATTTTAATGTAGACAATTTATTCCTAAATAAAAATCTCCAAAAAATTCCAGCTGGGAATACATATTTTTGTTTATATTTTTGTACTAAAAATACATGTTTTAAAAAATTAAACGAATAAAATCTTGAAAAAATAGTAAGAATTGAATTAATTTGGATAATGAAAAATTTTTTATGTAAATAATTTTAAATCCCTAGTAAATTTAAAATTTTTTAGGCTCTTTTAATTTTAAAAATACCAAAAAAGAAAAGAAATTTGTTATTTGAGTCAAATTTGTTTTACGGAAAGTTAGTGTTATTAAATTAAATAAAAATTATTACAACTAAAAAAAATAAAACAATTAAAATTTTAAAAACTGGTTTTAGAAATGTTATGACAGTGATAAACTTTAAACCTCCATTATCAAAATCACCAACATATAAAATATGTTTTTCATTGTATATTGTATATAAAAAATACTCGGTTTTAGTTGTGTTATAAATCTAAATAAGGAAACAAAAAATGTTTAAGTAATTTCAATTTGATATTTAATTACATACTTTTGCCGACAATCAAAATTTTTTCATTTTTCAATTTAAACCTAAATTCTCTTTACGTAACACTGTGCTAAAATGTCAAATAAATGATAGATAGATGCACTTTGTTAATATTTATGCACGAGTACTGTGAGTGTGAAAAATAATACGTTTTAATACTATTTCACATTTGAAATCTTATCAAAGAACACATTGTCATATTTACTGATTAAATATAAAAGAATGAATGAACGCGGACAGTAGAAACAAATACAAATAACAAATTGAATACCACCATGTTAAAATTCAATTAGAACTAAATAATAAACAACAAATAGTTATACATTATTAATACTTTATTAGTAATATTTCAATTTTATATATTTAGTTTACATTGTACGAAAAATTCCGCTAAATACTGATAATGACTTTATAAAATATTATCATTATTTAATGATAATGATTTTATTTTTTAAAATAATTATTAATGAAAAGATATTATTAAAAAACATTACCATTACTAAAAATAATGGTAATGAAAAACACTGTAAGTATCATTGTTTAATTTAATGGTAACGAAATCAGCAATTCATTAGTCGATTTAATGAATTACTCCCATGTACATATCGTCGCAAGAATTAAAGAACGCTGCAACTGACAAAACATGCAATTTTCACCAGAGCCAAAAAACCTGTATGAAAGTAGAAAAAAATTCATATCACAAAAACTATATAACTTAGGAACATAATTTTAAAAACGTATTTTTATTTCTTCTCGCTTTATATATTGGCTGTAAACATTTCCTCCCAAGTCTATTATTCCCGGTGATTCTGCGGCTTACAGCAAACGATTTTTCTTCCACAGACCTATAAAATGCTGTAACTACAATTATTTATTTAATGATTATTTAATGATTTATAACTACATATATATCAACAGGATAAGCCTTTTTTTTTCTAAAATATTCAGTCTTCTTCATCGTTTTGTGGTAGGCAATCTGCTGCTTTATTGTTATGGTGCAGGTCCAGAAATTCTTTTGCATAGTTATGTGGAATAATTTTCTTTTTTACAAGACTTTTTAAATCATTGTATTTTTGGTAAGAAATTGGTAATTTAGTGGTATATAAATTTTCATTTGGTGTAGCGTTATTCTTATTTTCAAGTGAAATTTCGGAGTATTCAGTATCTTCAGCCATATATCTTTTTACAAATATCACGTTAGGTTTACTCTTTTTTAAAAGTACTATATTTATGGTAGAAATATGAATATTTTTATATATGAATATTATTTAAGTTTCCACCTCGTATATGAACTTCATAGAGAAACGGGTTTTTTCTAGCCATTTCCAGTTGTTTTTTTAACCGCTCATTCTATAACTGAATACATACTGTCCACTGGCATGTATGTGTGATCTGGGATTAGATAATTTATTTGAATGGCTTAAGTTTTCGGATTGGGAAAGTGCATAACGAAGCATGGCTAAGACGATTTTATTCTTATTTTGTCCAAAACAAGAGTCACAATAAAGTAGTAATATCTATACGTTACCCCTTTTGTGAACGTCATTTATAATGTAATTGAACATACAAATTGATATTTCATTTGCTTCTCTGCGAGCATCGGTTTCAGTCCACACATTGTAATAACCTTTTCGAGTTCCACTCTCATAAATTGTGAAATTATAAACTGCAATTTTACGTGAATAGTATAGGAACATATTTCTAGTGCAGTGAGAGGTTTTCAATACCTTTTGTAAATCAAAACTTGCACAAATAACGCTTCTGTGTCCTTCATATAAATTTTGTTGAAAAAGAAATCTTTTCATTGAATCGTCTTTATTTTTTAAACGTCTATTTATCTTATCTGTATCCTTTGCTGTTAGTATATCGTATGATTTACAAGAACACATGGGACACTTGTCCTTTTTGGGTACGTGGAAACCAATGTTAAATGTGTTTTTAAAATATACCGAAAACACTTTAAATTACATAGGGTTTTGGTCTTCTTCTCTACACTTCTCAGCGTAAATAGAGTATAAATTTGTAATATTTTTCAATTCTTCTGGAAGGTATGACTGTTTATTATTCTTTCTACAATAATGAGAGGGCAACAAAGGTAAGGAAGAAACAAAGTTTTTGTCAAATTCAATTACTTCTGGAGGGTTCCTTTTGTGGGAATTGTGTTTTCCTTTTGAACAGCCAAGATCTGCTGAATTTTTTAAAGTGAATAAAATACATCATTGTGGCACATCAAGAGTTTGACAAACTTGTCTCTTAGCTTTTCATTCATTTATATAATAATTGTACGTCATACTACGTCTAGAATTACTTGGTGAACCGTACTTACTGCGTTTGGTAGTTTTCTTTAACGCCGCTTGAGCGATCCAGTCTTTACGTCTTTGGGCGCTTTAAAGGTGCCAAAAAAATGCAAATAAAGCTTCACGTCGCTCTTCTGTGATTTCAGAACATTTGTATTTGCACGCTTTTCCAATACAGGGATTTTCCTTCAATTTTTTCCCCTCTATATTTTTGCCTCTTATATTGGTGTAACTTTCTCCCTTCTGTCTACATGTATAGTTCTGTAATTTAATTTGTTTTTTTGTTTTACCTTTTTCAATACTTTCAATAGCTTCAGATTGACTTCCTGCAAACAAATTTTTTATCATTTTTGTCTTTAAACTTTTCTTTTTCTTGTTCTTTTTCTCATTAGTATCTTCTTCCGTTTCATTAACTGACAGAATTTTCAGATGAATATGCTTCATTTAGTAATAAACTGTCTTCAGAATTTTCTTCATCCATAAAGTCTAAGTAAGATATGTTGAAATCCGATTTGCGTTTTAATTCTGTCCATTGCTATCTTCTGGATTGTTCAATTTTGTCACTTCTGTAAGACTGTATTATATTGGTTGCTACTTCTAGATATTGGAGAATTGTATTTCATGGAGTCATATGATAAGCTTCGGGAATTAACTGGTACATCTTTCAACTGCTTACTTTGGGTAACACTCACATCCTGACAGTGCTGAATATTAGGTAAATCAGGTAAATAATTAACAGATACATTGTCTATTATACAGTGATGGACGCTCATTTTCTCTTTGTTTGATGCATCTTGCCTGAAAATAATTTCATTCTTAATCTCAACCGGTTTTTTCGTGAGATCTAAGTCATAATTTCCTTGTTCTTCCATTATTATAATTTCAAAAAGCCACAATATTTTTCTTTATTACCTAAAAATTATTAAGTCGCGAAGAGTTCCGTTGCACTTGATAGAGATATACTTGTATGTACTTGGAATGAATAAATTTAATAAAAATTTTTCTTTACCCTAAAACAAAAAATTCAAAATTACAATGATTAAAATTAAAATTATAAACGAAGTATTTTACCGGACACCCTCAGGATGAGCGTCACACTGTTAAAAATTTATTACTGAAAAAAAGTGTTATCTTGAATAATATTTAAAATAAATGATATTTATTTGTAATAATTGATACTTTATAACGATTCACATACGCAAAGTATGGCGTAAGTGTTAGTTTGAAAAATTTTGCTGAGGCAAAAGTGTCGTAAGCAACAAATGTAAAAAATACTAGTTTTTGTTAGGCTTACGACAAAGAAGATACTGGTATTTTTCAAAACACAGATGGCGTAAGTGATTTTTTTTTCATCATAAAAATATGGCACCGGGACCAATCGACGCAGTATTTTTTTCTGATAAAAATGATGCAAAAAAACGTATTTTCGATTTTTTGTCAGTTACAGCGTTCTTTAATTCTTGCGACGATATGTTACCCATTAAGTACAATGTTAATTTTTTTATATTTAACAAATTATCTATACAAAATAATATTTATGATAATTTAATTTTCTTTAAACCTTAAGATTAAATGTAAGTATTTTAAAAATGTTTATTTTTACCTGACGACAATAAATGATTTTAAACAATTTGATCAATAAGTTTTTGTCATTTAACTTATCAAATGTGAGACAGCAAAAAAACCCTGGCACACTTCTCGTGTTATTAAAACAGTTGCGCTTATCTTAATTTAATTATTAAGCAGTTTTCTTTTTGTCCGTACCTACTAACCGGTTTAAATTTTCGTAATTTTATATTTGAACTGGTTAATGTTAAAAAAATGACTGCGACAATGGTATTATGCCAAAAAGAAGTTAATTTTTATACCCACCATAAAAAAATGGCTTCTAAATTATTTAAGGAACTAGAGACAATTTTTGTAAAAATAGATACAATTTTTGCAAAAAATATCCAAGTGATCACAGATTTCAATTTATTCTCAATCGGATGTTTATTTAAGGAAAATATATTGATTGACGGATTTTCATTATTTTCTCAATTGGAGGATTATTTATGGAACAATTGGAGGATTATTGTGGAACTACGAACTAGAGCTAATTTAAAGTTCTTGATGAAATATATAGAAATGATCACATATTTTCGTTATTTTCTTAATTGGTAGCTTGTTTAAGGAACTTCAGCCAATTTTAGTTTGTTATTCCATTTATGACACATCGCAATATTCGTCTAAGACCCATAAAGTATATACATATATTCTTCGTCATCGTGAAAATCTAGAACTGTCTGTTGAAATCTCAATAGGGCTTGGGATAGATCATCTATGGGGTTGGAATTTGTTTTATATAAGGTTTTTTTGGTATTGAAAATGTTTAAAATAGCTCCATAAGCAAAAAAAGTTACGGACAAAAAATCGAAATAAACCGGTGTTCGTCGCAACTCAATTCCGATACATATATTTTCGTCAAAATCTCTTGGACGTTTAACTCTAGATACCTAGCAAAACCTTTTTGGTTTTGGGAAATTGCAACTACTTATTAAAGTAGTTTCTTTGTAATGAGGCGTCATTATTATTTGCCTACTCTGTATTACATAAATAAGTACTCAATAGTATAATAGCACAGTAATATTGCAATCACGTGGATAAGTTGGCTAGAACGCTGAATTAACGAGCAGAAGGTTGTTGGTTCAATCCCATTCTGATGCTGTTAGTTTTTTATAACAAAAAGTCTAAAAACATATATTTATAATAAAAAAGTTTTTGTCACTTAGAAAATTAAGCGCGAGATGGTGTACTGAGTAAGACGTTAGTCGATAAAAACAAATGACGGCAAAATTTGTTTGTTTTTTATTTTTATTTTCGTTTAGATACATATTTTTGAGGGCCCCTAAAGTCTAAAAATAACTACAGGAATTTGTGGATAACTCGAACAAAAATAACTAGTTATTTAAAAAATAAGTAGTTTATTTTTGTTTCCAATTATACCTGCTGCTAGTAATAGCTTCAACAACACAACAAACTTAAAAATAGTCTGATAAAATTGCAAAAAATCGATTGATCCGAAAAAATATCGATTTATTCAGTGTGGATCTAAGCATTTTTACAGTATAAAAACACATGAAAACGAAACGAAAGCGTGTAGGATACTGAAATTTCGTACAAATGGGTTGTGATAAATGTACCTTACTTTTCGATAGAAGCAGGGGAGGTGGTGCTCCCCGTAAAAAACAAATATTTATTATCATATATCTAAAGAACTATTTTAGTATAAATCCTAAAATTTAAAAAAAAAATTTTTCTTAACATTACATTTGAGTTGAATGTAGGGCGGGTAGGGCTAGGAGGAATCATAGCCGCCACACGAAGTAAATATTAAATCGATTATCTAATGAATTATAAATGAAAGGAAAATAGAGTGATTCTATTCTAGTTTATCTTTATTCTAGTTTATTGATGGGTGGGTATATCTGATTCGGCCAAATTGAAAATATAATCTTATTTGACTTATGTTTCATACTATACTATAGCAAAATTGTTTTTATTCCAGTTACATTTTTTTACTTAAATTAATTTGGATACCTTTTAGAACTGTTCTAAGTAGATCGATTTTGCATTTATTCGAATTTATATCTATTCATGCTTAACACTACCCTCAATAAATCAATTCAAGCTTCATACAATTCTTAACTAATCTAGTGAATCCACTCATTTAAGATAGTATGAAGCTTAAATAGATTGACATTTCATGATTCACATAATTCTAAATGAATTATTAATTCCCAAATTAATAGCTTTATGCTTCTCTATGAAACACTAAAAAAATATCTGCAAATATTAATCAGTTGCCAAAATAATTACTCCTCAAGCTTTTCATCAGAACTAAATACATTCTTAAATGTGATTGATGCCTATTAATAAGGCTTAATTGTTTTTTTCGAAAACAAAAAATAGTTAAAATATATCTATGCTCATATATTACATATAATATTAAGTAGCTTTTACTTAAAACAACCCAATTAATTTATAATTCTCTTGTCTAATTACTCCTTCCTCGTTTTTTTTTTTTTTTTGATTGCAGCTTATCGTACTAGTGAAGGCAAACCCTGGGTATTGCCAGTGGTCCGTAAAACAGAGATACAAATTGCCAGCGATGAAGCGATAAACCATGAATATTTACCCGTTTTAGGTAAGTGTATTCATTCAAGCAAACAATTTTGCAATTGGCTATTGAGATTTATTTATTTTATTTATAAAAAAATCAATTCAATAGAAAATTCTATTTGCCTATAATATATTAGATGATCAAACTAATTTTTTCTGATTACTTAATCAATTAACAAACAATTTAATTATATTATTTAACAGGTACTGAAGCGTTTACAAGAGCAGCAAGCACTTTATTATTAGGTGAAGATTCGCCAGCATTAAAAGAAAATAGAGTATGTTATCATTTAATCGAATGTCTAATTATTATTTATTTTTTTTTTTGTTATTTGCTTGCTTTTTGCAGGCATTTGGCGTCCAATCCCTGTCTGGTACAGGTGCCTTACGCATTGGAGCAGAATTTTTGCGTCGCCAATTAAATCGCAAAGTATTTTATTACTCCAATCCTACTTGGGAAAATCATCATAAGGTGTTTATGGATGCTGGTTTCGAAAAACCCAACACTTATCACTATTGGGACCAAAGTAAACATGTTTTAGATATTGAAGGTCTGTTGGCTGATTTAGAACAGGCTCCCGAAGGTGCTGTCATTATTTTGCATGCCTGTGCTCACAATCCTACCGGCTGTGATCCTACACACGAACAATGGATTCGTATTGCCGACTTAATGGAACGCAAAAAGTTGTTCCCCTTCTTTGATTCGGCTTATCAAGGTTTTGCCAGTGGTGATCCTGATCATGATGCCTGGGCAGTAAGATATTTCGTTAAGCGTGGTTTTGAATTATTCTGTGCCCAATCATTTGCTAAGAATTTTGGTCTCTATTGTGAGCGTGTTGGTAATTTAACTGTGGTCTCAAATACTACAGCTGTCAAGGAAGCAATACAATCACAATTTACTCTATTGGTTCGTGGCATGTATTCGAATCCACCTGCTTATGGCAGTCGTATTGTATCGACGGTTTTGAATAATGCCACCTTGAGAAAGGAGTGGTAAGTAAAGTTAAAATTGTTTAAAATGAATCATTTTTAATAAACTGGTTGGCTTTTCTTACTATTAGGAATAGTACGTTTCATTCTATATGCTATTCTGCATTAATCGGTTCGTTTTACACACCATTCTATATGAACCGGGTTCATATTTTACATGCTTTTCTATATGAACAACCGGATTGATACATACTGTACTATATGAACAACCGGGTTCATATTTTACATCTGTTCTATATAAACAACCGGGTTCATATTTTAAAAGCTGTTCTATACGAACAACCGGGTTCATATTTTACAAGCTGTTCTATACGAACAACCGGGTTCATATTTTACATGCTGTTCTATATGAACAACTGGATTTATATTTTACATGCTGTTCTATATGAACAACCGGGTTTACATTTTACGTGCTGTTCTATATGAACAACCGGGTTCATATTTTACATGTTGTCTATATGAACAACCGGGTTCATATTTTACATGTTGTCTATATGAACAACCGGGTTCATATTTTACATGATATTCTATATGAACCGGGTTCATATTTTACATACTATTCTATTTGAAGCGAGTTCATATTTTACATGTTATTCTATATGAACCGGGTTCATATTTTAAATGCTATTCTATATGAGCCCTGTTAATTTTTCATGCTATTCTAGATCATTTAATTTAATTTTTTTTTATTAATTTCAGGATGGACTGCATCAAAATTATGTCCAGCCGCATTATAAAAATGCGTCAAGCATTGAGACAACGTTTGGAAGAACTACAGACAACTGGCACTTGGGAACATATTACACAACAAATTGGCATGTTCTCATATACTGGCCTAAATGGTTAGTAATTTCCACTTTTAATATCTAAACGTTTTTGCATGCAAAAAACCAATTAACTATTGTTTATTTCAACATGTTATTTTTCTATTTATAGAAAAACAAGTACGTCTTTTGATTGATGAATATCATATTTATTTACTCAAGACAGGACGTATTAATATGTGTGGTCTTAATGAGAATAATGTAAATTATGTAGCCGAAGCCATACATGCTGCTGTAACCCGCATTGGAAGTCAACTTTAAGTTGAACGAAAAAAAAAAAACAAAATAATATAGAGAAAAATTTTGTTAAGTAGTTTGCAAGCACAAAATTTGAATGGAATAGCACAAAAATAAAGTATAGAAATCGGTTTCATTTTTTCTCGGTAATATTAAAAGACAAATTATTATAAATAAAATCTTTAGGTTTAGTTAGTATGGAAACTGAAAAAATATACTAATATTTGTAAAACAAACCCACAGAGACTCAGCAAGGACTTTGAAAACATTTTGTACCAAAATATAAAAAAGATCTTAAGAAACTGCAGAATTTATTACAGAAAAACAATTTAACAAATTTTATAAAAGCCAAAATTATTTATTACAACTTAAAATAACCAAAAATATATTTTGTATCATTCAAAGCATTTTTTCTATTTATAGAAAAACCTCAACAGCAAATTAAATATTAAGAAAAAATGTAAAATAAACAAAATTAAATTATTACAGTTTTCATAATTGATATTAAAACCTAACAAATATACATACACAATACAAAAAATATAAATAAGTAAATAATTATAACAAATTATTGTTTGTTTTTCTATATTTAATTAATACATAAACTCGCTTGCTGTTGGTTTTTTATTATTGTTGTAGCATTTAATTTATTTACTAACGTGCATTGATTTAGTAGTAAAAAATGAGAAATAATTAAAAAAATAAAAAAATAAAAAAAATACAATAAAATTTGTAAAAATTAAATTGAAATATTTGTTATTAGTATTTTTCAATAAAAGACAATAATTATAAATAATATTTTCTATTTTCATTAATTAGAATTATATAACCGCTGGCATAGAAAATATCAATTAAGATATTGACTTTATTTTATTTGCTAAAGTTAACAATAGATTGGATTGAAGTTTGTCAAGCGTTGCTAACAGTGTCGCAACCTATGCAGATTTGAAAAAGGGGGAAAACAGATTTATATTGGCTCTAAAAGCAGCCTTAAAAAAATAAGATAGTGAAAGAGTAAACTTTCAATGCCCTCATATAAACCGCAGCATACAATTTAAGTATGCTCATGTTTATGTAAATTTTTATACCCGACGAGTGTTAAAAAATGTCTCTTAAATAGTTTTTATTTATTAATTAATATTGGTTGCTATGCTCACACATTTGCACATTACGAATGCATTTGAATAAATACATATAGGCGATTTTCAAAAATTTTAAACCTGGCTGAACTGACTTTAATTCTTAATAATTTTTGTGGTAATAGTATTTTACAAACAAATGGTTTACAGACCTGAACGTCCAAGACTTGAAACTACTGAGTGCAAAATTTTATCGCCGCAGGTTTCATTTTATAATCATGACTATTGTTCAAAGTTCAAAAACTTAGAAAAAGGGCTAAAAAATACTTTTTACTATTTTTCTACACTTTTTGTATTTAGACTTTTTGATCTCATTCAATCATATATAAACTAATCGGACTTTGTGGATAAATTCTACACCTTCTTTGTAGCTTTGCACACTTTCATCAGCTGCATACAGGGTAGTAAAATTTTGATGAGAAATTTTTTTAATTTTTTAAGTTTTTATTTGGTTTTTAGCGTGGTCTGTGCGCCTCTCAATAGAATACAAATTTTGAAAGAGGGATTGATACCTGTTGATGTGTCCGAAATAGCCAACGTAGCAGACAGTCTCAAAGTTTGGAAAGCAAGAGCGAAAATTTTTAAAAAAGTTAGTTTTTCGTGAGACACATTCACAGTTTCATATAAAATAGAATGGATTATTGCGTGAACTTAGTTTTTTTTTTTGTTATTTTACACAATAAAATCTAAGGAGCATTAAAGATAAATTTAATAAAAAAAAAAAAATTATGGATTTAGCAAATTGCAATTCGTACAAATCTTGGATATATAGATATAAGGAACGGCTATAAATATAATTGAATGGGACCATCAATTTAAGTCAAATGTCGTTGATAGTCAAAAACGGAACACTTTGTCGAAATAAATTTTGTTAAGGCACATCGCATGGACAGCATGAAATTGACCATAATTATCATAATTAGGTGGTGTTTGTAATGCTAAACGGAAATGTAGAGGCACATCAAAAAATTTCGAAAGATACAAATTTTATGGACCAACAAAATTTTCTTGTATTAAAAATGGATCACAAAATTAAATAGTATTTCTTTATAAAAAGTAAAGTTTAATAAAAATTAGAAAAGATAAAGGGTATCGAATCTACCCATTTTTGGCAAAACTTTAAAAAATCTAGGTTTTTATTACAAAGAAAAATTTAAAATTTTACTCTGAACCCCTAAACTATTCTACACTAATACTATCAAACACTGAAAATATAAATTTTGTTTGAATAACTTAGTAGGTTTTGATATTACGTGTAATTTTTACCAGAATTATATTTAAACTTCTAGTTTGTAAAAATTTTTATATGATCAACTATAACTTTCGCTCTCCCTGCCAGAAATGATTAACGCAAACTGATTCTGCCTGCATTCGAGTCACTTTATATTTATACAAATGGAATTAATGTGCTATCAAAAAAAAAAAAAAAAGGATTGAAATCAAAAATTTTTGATAATGGCCCATATGCACTTATATGTGGTCAATAAGTTAATTAATATGTTTACAATTAAAAAATGCGGTAATTGAGAACATTCATATTTAATTATTGCGAAAAAAAATCATGATAAAAAGGTGTTATTTTTTACAATGGTGGAAAAAATAATAGAAGCAAAATTATTTTTTTTATATAACTTCCTATTTCCTAATGAAGCGGCCAGCGCAGTGACGTGATCTGGAATTCATAAAGCATCTATGCTTTCCGATCCACAAAATATACAGTAATGGTGAGAAATAATCCAGGAAAGATAATATTCTATACCCCAGGAATTTGCTATACTCTTATGAATTCTATGGGTGCCAAGATGTGTTGTAGTGGTATGAAATATGGCTGGTTCTACCAAATATTTAATAAAAATAAATTTTATGTCATTACAAAGCTAATTTATACAGTGTATATTTCCAAATATAGGAAACTATTAGCATAATTACATTTGTTTCTATTGTTTTTTCCAAGGAAACTAGGCACCTTCATCTCTTAAGTTGGAATAACAGCAGGTTGAGTTAATAAAGGGAAGACGTGTAAGTTGGCTCTTGGAGAACAAAAAACATAAATGAACCGGATCACGCGCTACTTTACTGAAAAGTAGAAAGTTATGTAAAAAAATAATTTTGTTTCTATTATTTTTTCCACCATTGTAAATTAAATTCGGACCATTTTATATTTCACTATATTAAATTTGCTGTAGAAAAAAAGTTAATTAAACTATTTATCGCCTTATATGCATAATTATGCAATCAGCTATACACATGGGTCATAAGATTTATGAAGGTGACAAAATATTACTAATATTCAACATTTTTAAAAATAATAATTTGTTTTCAATATTAAAATTGCTATACAAAATAAAAAAGGCCTTTTATTATTAATGCATCTATACAGAGATTGGAAACCTAATGTACATACTTAAATCTAATATATACCCCTGTCAAATAATTATATGTGTAATTTTTGTTTTCTGGTTATTATATATTCCTATAGTGACAATTTTTTTGGTCTGAATTTTTTCTTCATTTTTATCTATGCTCCCTATTTTAAAAATTTTAGGTTCTTGGCATTTTATACGTAGTACCGTTATAATAGACATATAATTGGTTAAATTCTCATAGAAAATATTATATTAAGTCCACAAATTGAACTGCTTAAAAAATTAAAGTTAAAATTACAATTAATTGGGCAGTAGTTAATAAGTTAAGATCCTAAAAAGTGTATTTTTTTTTGTCTTATAGTGTAAAGTTAGCTTATAGTTTATAGTTAATAGTTTATAATTTATAATTTCAAGTTTATAGTTTATAGTTTATAGTTTATAGCGAAAGCATGTCACCAGGTACTGAAATTTCGGAGGAAATGCTTAAATAATTAAAGTATGACTGATAATTTATGAAACATTCTGAAAAATAGTATTTGCAAAAATGCATATAAAAAAAAATAATAATAATAATACTATCTGGAAAATAGCACAAAAATCCACACTAGGAATTTTATGATTAATATACACTTTTGGTTGAAAATTTCATAGCAAAATGTTCCATTTAAATGTTCCAAGTGTTCATCACAAACATTGCCTGGATATCGACATTCACAAAGGACATGCATTAAGCGCGTTCATAGTGGCAGATCGCTCATAATATAAAATGACTATATATAGAGAGAATGGGAAATATTTATTTGACATAGCAGAATGAATTTGCAGTACTATATAAATTTACTAGGAAGTGAGTCTATAAGCTTTGCTGATGAATTTCATGCTAAAATTGGATTAAACATCAAAATAATATGATGATGTTATTAGCTCGGGCCACTGTTGTAGCGACCAGTATTTTCTTTCCACCAATTCAAAGCAAATATTCATTATGGCGTATTTAAGGAACTATTATAGTGAGTGCCCACAAACTTCCTGGGAACCACTATCTTATCAAATGGCATTAAAGAAATGCGAGTAGGATGGTTAGGTCGAGGACGAAAGGTATCACCCACACACAGCAAATATTAATTTTCGCATATCTAAAGGAATATTACAGTGAATACACACTTAAAAATTTGTAGAAATAAAAGCTAGTAAGCTGCATTATATTTTATACCAAAAATCTACTTTTAATAACTCTTAATTTGCTTAATCTGCGATCACTTATATTTCATTAAAGAGCCTCACGAAGTACAGTTACAAATGTACCCCTATAGAAATGAACATTGGTCTGTTCTTATATGATCCCAAAATATTACATCTGAATGTTTAAATTTACGTATAATAGAGATAATAATTATTGTTATGTTTCTTTTCAGCCGCGGAATGTTAATACCTTACTGACGCTTTTTGTCATATTTTCTTTATTATATAATTTTATATATTTCGGGCATACACATTTAATGGTCTATCCTGGTACTTTTGAAGATTATACGTAATTAACCCTTTAACAGCAAGAGGGTCAATTTTATGCATTTTGTTCCCAAAAGTGTACACACAGAAAATCATATTTTTTGAAATGAAATATTTTGGGTATTAGTTTAAAACATACAATCTTTAAATTTATCGAGGTACATTTGCAACATTTTTTGTCTCCATAAAAATCAATGCACTTTATATTTCATACCCAAAATGGATTTTTATATGAAAATTTCGATGAAAATTAAAATCCTTCAAAACTCGATAAATATTGAGTTTTTTAAGAAAATAAGCTTAATCTGTGATCACCTACATTTCATACGAAGAATCTAGTTTTTAAATAAAAATTCCAATGAAAATTAAAATCCTTCATAACTCGGCAAATATTGAGTTTTTAAGGAAAATAAACTCCTGTGATCCGCTAGATTTCATACGAAAATTCTCATTTTTGTATGAAAATTTCCATGAAAACTAAAATCCTTCATAACTTCGTAAATATTGAGTTTTAAGGAAAATAAGCTCCTGTGATCGGTTAGATTTCATACGAAAAATCTAATTTTTGTATGAAAATTTCTATGAAAACTAAAATCCTTCATAACATGGTAAATATTGAGTTTTTAAGGAAGATAAGCTTAATCTGTGATCACCTATATTTCATACGAAGAATCTAGTTTTTAAATGAAAATTCCGATGAAAACTAAAACCCTTCATAACTCGGTAAATATTGAGTTTTTAAGGAAAATAAGCTTAATCTGTGGTCACTTAGATTTCATACGAAAACTTTAATTTTTGTATGAAAATTTCCATGAAAACTAAAATCCTTCATAACTCGGTAAATATTGAGTTTTTAAGGAAAATAAGTTTAATCTGTGATCACCTACATTTCATACGAAGAATCTATTTTTTAAATGAAAATTCCGATGAAAATTAAAATCTTTCATAACTCTCTAAATATTGAGTTTTTAAGGAAAATAAGCTTAATCTGTGATCACCTATATTTCATACGAAGAATCTAGTTTTTAAATGAAAATTCCGATGAAAATTAAAATCCTTCATAACTCGGCAAATATTGAGTTTTTAAGGAAAATAAGCTTAATCTATGATCACCTATATTTCATACGAAGAATCTAGTTTTTAAATGAAAATTCCGATGAAAACTAAAATCCTTCATAAATGGGTAAATATTGAGTTCTTAAGGAAAATAAGCTTAATCTGTGATCACCTACATTTCATAAGAAAAATCGAATTTTTTATGAAAATTTCGATGAAAATTAAAATTCTTCATAACTCGGTAAATATTTAGTTATTATGGAAAATAAGCTCAATCTGTGATCACTTAGATTTCATACGAAAAATCTAATTTTTGTATGAAAATTTCGATGAAAACTAAAATCCTTCATAACTTGGTAAATATAGAGTTTTGAAGGAAAATAAGCTTAATCTGTGATCACTTAGATTTCATAAGAAAAATCTAATTTTTGTATGAAAATTTCGATGAAAACCAAAATCCTTCATAACTCATTAAATATTGAGTTCTTGAGGAAAATAAGCTTAATCTGTGATCACCTACATTTCATAAGAAAAATCGCTTTTTTGTATGAAAATTTCGATAAAAACTGAAATCCTTCATAACTCGGCAAATATTGAGTTCTTAAGGAAAATAAGCTTAATCTGTGATCACCTAAATTTCATAAGAAATATCGAACTTTTTATGAAAATTTCGATGAAAATTAAAATCGTTCATAACTCTGTAAATATTGAGTTTTTAAGGAAAATAAGCTTAACCTGTGATCACCTACATTTCATAAGAAGAATCTAGTTTTTAAATGAAAATTCCGATGAAAATTAAAATCCTTCATAACTCGGTAAATATTGAGTTTTTAAGGAAAATAAGCTTAATCTGTGATCACCTACATTTCATAAGAAAAATCGAATTTTTGTATGAAAACTTCGATTAAAACTAAAATCCTTCATAAATGGGTAAATATTGAGTTCTTAAGGAAAATAAGCTTTATCTGTGATCACCTATATTTCATACGAAGAATCTAGTTTTTAAATGAAAATTTCGATGAAAAGTAAAATCCTTCATAAATGGGTAAATATTTAGTTCTTAAGCAAAATAAGCTTAATCTGTGATCACCTACATTTCATAAGAAAAATCGAATTTTTTATGAAAATTTCGATGAAAACTGAAATCCTTCATAGCTCGGTAAATATTGAGTTCTTAAGGAAAATAAGCTTAATCTGTGGTCACTTAGATTTCATACGAAAAATCTAATTTTTGTATGAAAATTCCGATGAAAATTAAAATCCTTCATAACTCGGTAAATATTGAGTTTTTAAGGAAAATAAGCTTAATCTGTGATCACCTACATTTCATAAGAAAAATCGAATTTTTGTATGAAAACTTCGATTAAAACTAAAATCCTTCATAAATGGGTAAATATTGAGTTCTTAAGGAAAATAAGCTTTATCTGTGATCACCTATATTTCATACGAAGAATCTAGTTTTTAAATGAAAATTTCGATGAAAAGTAAAATCCTTCATAAATGGGTAAATATTTAGTTCTTAAGCAAAATAAGCTTAATCTGTGATCACCTACATTTCATAAGAAAAATCGAATTTTTTATGAAAATTTCGATGAAAATTAAAATTCTTCATAACTCGGTAAATATTTAGTTATTATGGAAAATAAGCTCAATCTGTGATCACTTAGATTTCATACGAAAAATCTAATTTTTGTATGAAAATTTCGATGAAAACCAAAATCCTTCATAACTCATTAAATATTGAGTTCTTGAGGAAAATAAGCTTAATCTGTGATCACCTACATTTCATAAGAAAAATCGCTTTTTTGTATGAAAATTTCGATAAAAACTGAAATCCTTTATAGGTCGGTAAATATTGAGTTCTTAAGGAAAATAAGCTTGATCTGTGTCACCTAGATTTCATAAGAAATATCGAACTTTTTATGAAAATTTCGATGAAAATTAAAATCGTTCATAACTCTGTAAATATTGAGTTTTTAAGGAAAATAAGCTTAACCTGTGATCACCTACATTTCATAAGAAGAATCTAGTTTTTAAATGAAAATTCCGATGAAAATTAAAATCCTTCATAACTCGGTAAATATTGAGTTTTTAAGGAAAATAAGCTTAATCTGTGATCACCTACATTTCATAAGAAAAATCGAATTTTTGTATGAAAACTTCGATTAAAACTAAAATCCTTCATAAATGGGTAAATATTGAGTTCTTAAGGAAAATAAGCTTTATCTGTGATCACCTATATTTCATACGAAGAATCTAGTTTTTAAATGAAAATTTCGATGAAAAGTAAAATCCTTCATAAATGGGTAAATATTTAGTTCTTAAGCAAAATAAGCTTAATCTGTGATCACCTACATTTCATAAGAAAAATCGAATTTTTTATGAAAATTTCGATGAAAACTGAAATCCTTCATAGCTCGGTAAATATTGAGTTCTTAAGGAAAATAAGCTTAATCTGTGGTCACTTAGATTTCATACGAAAAATCTAATTTTTGTATGAAAATTCCGATGAAAATTAAAATCCTTCATAACTCGGTAAATATTGAGTTTTTAAGGAAAATAAGCTTAATCTGTGATCACCAACATTTCATAAGAAAAATCGAATTTTTGTATGAAAACTTCGATTAAAACTAAAATCCTTCATAAATGGGTAAATATTGAGTTCTTAAGGAAAATAAGCTTTATCTGTGATCACCTATATTTCATACGAAGAATCTAGTTTTTAAATGAAAATTTCGATGAAAAGTAAAATCCTTCATAAATGGGTAAATATTTAGTTCTTAAGCAAAATAAGCTTAATCTGTGATCACCTACATTTCATAAGAAAAATCGAATTTTTTATGAAAATTTCGATGAAAATTAAAATTCTTCATAACTCGGTAAATATTTAGTTATTATGGAAAATAAGCTCAATCTGTGATCACTTAGATTTCATACGAAAAATCTAATTTTTGTATGAAAATTTCGATGAAAACCAAAATCCTTCATAACTCATTAAATATTGAGTTCTTGAGGAAAATAAGCTTAATCTGTGATCACCTACATTTCATAAGAAAAATCGCTTTTTTGTATGAAAATTTCGATAAAAACTGAAATCCTTTATAGGTCGGTAAATATTGAGTTCTTAAGGAAAATAAGCTTAATCTGTGTCACCTAGATTTCATAAGAAAAATCGAATTTTTTATGAAAATTTCGATGAAAATTAAAATTCTTCATAACTCGGTAAATATTTAGTTATTATGGAAAATAAGCTCAATCTGTGATCACTTAGATTTCATACGAAAAATCTAATTTTTGTATGAAAATTTCGATGAAAACTGAAATCCTTCATAAGGAAAATAAGCTTAATCTGTGATCACCTAAATTTCATAAGAAATATCGAACTTTTTATGAAAATTTCGATGAAAATTAAAATCGTTCATAACTCTGTAAATATTGAGTTTTTAAGGAAAATAAGCTTAACCTGTGATCACCTACATTTCATAAGAAGAATCTAGTTTTTAAATGAAAATTCCGATGAAAATTAAAATCCTTCATAACTCGGTAAATATTGAGTTTTTAAGGAAAATAAGCTTAATCTGTGATCACCTACATTTCATAAGAAAAATCGAATTTTTGTATAAAAACTTCGATTAAAACTAAAATCCTTCATAACTCGGTAAATATTGAGTTTTTAATGAAAATAAGATTAATAATCTGTGATCACTTAGATTTCATACGGAAAACCTATTTTTTGTATGAAAACTTCGATTAGAAATAAAATCCTTCATAACTCGGTAAATATTGAGTTTTTATGGAAAATAAGCTTAATCTGTGATCATTTAGATTTCGTACGGAAAATCTAATTTTTGTACGAAAATTTCTATGAGAATTAAAATCCTTCATAACTCGGTAAACATTGAGTTTTTTATGAAAATAACCTTAATCTGTGATCACCTATATTTCATACTAAGAACCTAGTTTTTGTATGAAAATTTCGATGAAAACTAAAATCCTTCATAAATGGGTAAATATTGAGTTCTTAAGGAAAATAAGCTTAATCTGTGATCACCTACATTTCATAAGAAAAATCGAATTTTTTATGAAAATTTCGATGAAAACCAAAATCCTTCATAACTCGGTAAATATTGAGTTCTTGAGGAAAATAAGCTTAATCTGTGATCACCTATATTTCATAAGAAAAATCGAATTTTGTATGAAAATTTCGATGAAAATTAAAATCCTTCATAACTCGGTAAATATTGATTTTTTTATGAAAATAACCTTAACCTGTGATCACTTAGTTTTCATACGGAAAATCTATTTTTTGTATGAAAACTTCGATTAAAAATAAAATCCTTCATAACTCGGTAAATATTGAGTTTTTATGGAAAATAAGCTTAATCTGTGATCACTTAGATTTCGTACGGAAAATCTAATTTTTGTACGAAAATTTCTATGAGAATTAAAATCCTTCATAACTCGGTAAACATTGAGTTTTTTATGAAAATAACCTTAATCTGTGATCACCTATATTTCATACTAAGAACCTAGTTTTTGTATGAAAATTTCGATGAAAACTAAAATCCTTCATAAATGGGTAAATATTGAGTTCTTAAGGAAAATAAGCTTAATCTGTGATCACCTACATTTCATAAGAAAAATCGAATTTTTTATGAAAATTTCGATGAAAACCAAAATCCTTCATAACTCGGTAAATATTTAGTTATTATGGAAAATAAGCTCAATCTGTGATCACTTAGATTTCATACGAAAAATCTAATTTTTGTATGAAAATTTCGATGAAAACCAAAATCCTTCATAACTCATTAAATATTGAGTTCTTGAGGAAAATAAGCTTAATCTGTGATCTCCTATATTTCATAAGAAAAATCGAATTTTGTATGAAAATTTCGATGAAAATTAATATCCTTCATAACTCGGTAAATATTGCGTTTTTAAGGAAAATAAACTTAATCTGTGTTCACCTACGTTTCATAAGAAAAATCGAATTTTTGTATGAAAATTAACAATATATTAAACATGTTTTTATTCTTTTTTTTTAATTCTTTTGTGTTTAGCTTTATTAAATAGTAATCAGTTTTGCCTTTAGTTATCATATTTGTGTGTCATACATAAAGATACAACATAGAAAATGTTCATTATTCATGTAAATAAATGGTTTCATACATATTCATGTTCATCATTTTGCTGGTCATTCATTTCCACTATTGTTGCTGTAAATGCCGCCCCTTATTTATTGTTTAAGTTTTATTAGACACATTTTTACTGCTGCCCAAGTGGCGTTTTAGACCCATTAATCATCATATACATACAGCGAAATAAAAAGTACAACTATGTTTACCTTTTTTCATCATTTGATTTTTGTGTGTTTGCTTGTTTTTTAACATTTTCATGATATTTTCCCAGTTGTATGAGAATTGCCTTTAAAAAATCAAAACTTTTTTTCGTTGTGTTTTAAACTGAAAAATAAAGAACAAAATCATTAAGATTAAATGATGACGCTGTTACAAAAAAGTTGTAGGTCATCATACTGTATGTCAGATTTATAAATAGTCTATATAAATGTTGTATCTTTATTTGTTTGTTACTTTTTTTTGTTCTTTAAATATTTTTATAACAAATTATTAACGATTTAGTTGAATGTGGAATAGTTATGTTTATTGAAGGTCTTCTCTTGGTCACTATTTATGCGAGAATTAAGAGTAATGTGATTTTGAAATACATTTTGTTACCTTACTTGTTACAGTTTTTCATATGGATAAAACACAAATCGATTCAATCAAATACAAGGATATAGAATCAAGTTCAATTTATAGCTCCATGTATGAGATATCTGCTTCTTTGTGTATGTCTTTTAACTAAACTATATAAACATGCAAAATTTAAATCGATCTTTGACTTCACTTGGCCCATAATATAAAAATCTTGCTCATATAGGAGTTTCACGTTCAAAATTGTTTTAAATTTTTTTAGAAAAATAAGTCATAGCAATAAAAGGATCAGTCTATAATTGATTAGATGGCCCTTAGGGTTCCTTTACTTAGTATAAGTTATTATTCAGTCGGTCTTTTTTCACTGTATTTTCCTTCTTATTTCTTTTTATCATTATTAATATCTTTTTTCTTTCAGTCTTCTACAATAAATATTTACAGCCAGAGAAAAAATATGCACATATGTTTGTAAAATGATATCATTCAGTGTCAATAGTGTATCAAAGATGTATGTGTTCAAGTTGAAAAAGGCATGTTCAATTCCACAGAGAAAAATTAATACTACCGTGGTATCAAATTGAAATGGGATATGTATCGAATTGAACACGATATTGATTTCAACTTGATATCTTAGCAGTATGGATTTGAAATGTTGTAGTATTGATTTCGCACCATAAATTTTTCATTAAATCCCACCCTTATTTTTAATACTAATGAAATTAATAAAAAGCAATTAAATTTTATTGATTATTATTATATTATATTATTAAAAAAAAAATAATGCATTTGGTACATGTGGCAGGGGGTGTTATTTACCTTTGATACGAGTACAATTCCACTGTCTTTGCTTCTTTAACTTCTTTGGCCAGCATTATTCTATTTCCTACTAAAAATTATTAGGACTTGTGGTGGCACAGCTCCATTTATATCATTTGAATTTAAGTATTGTAAACTATTGAAATTGACTTTTACACTAATGTTGGGTATAGATGTGCATATGTATAAAGTTACCTTTCAGATATTTGAAAATAAATTTCATGTCAATTTCCTCTAGGAAAAGCTGTGCATCACTAGATTCTGGCAAAGAAACACAATTTATTTTTGATATAATAACGTATATAATATATACAGCTTCATTGCATATATTTGAGACAAAATTTTCAATGAAGATTTCATTATAAGAATAATTTTTGTCCATGGGTTTTTAAATAATTTAATAATTTTGTGCACAAATTAATGTCAACTTAACAAAACAACATATTGATGAAAGCAAAGCCGAGAAAAAGTTTTGCATAATAATTCGACCCACCGGCGTCATTTTTAATTACGGCGGTAGGTGGAATGACCGCTAATAATGTAATTTTATTTGTGCTATTTTGAAATTTTATCATATAGTAACTTCTGCAATGATTTTAGAAATTACATTCAGACAATTGCAAGTCTTAAAACCTTTTCATAAATATTTTTCGTTATTAATAAATCAGATATGTTTCATTGTTTTTAAGAAATAAGTAGAAAATGGATGATAAACAATTTACAGCAAAATCTGTTAAAAACTTTAAAAATTAAAATTAAAATATGTTGAATATATTTTTATATTTATGTCAATTACTATATGTGTCTGTTAGGTACCATGGGGTAGCCAAGAATGTTTTAGTAATGAAAACACCTGTCTCCCGTCGTTTTGCGAAAAAAATCTCACGCAGGGAAGCAAATTTCTGAAACCTTCCAAGAAATTTTTTTAGAAAAATTTTTTATTTATTTTTTTTTTTATTTATACATAAAAAATTAATAATATATAAATACGCAACAATTTCCATGCTTTTTAAATTAATTAAAATTTTATAAAATAAAAAGTTTTACAACTTTTTCGTTTATTTTGTGATTTTTTTTTTAATTTTGCATGAATTTTGATTGGAAATGGTGTATTTTTGAAAACTGCTTTCAAAGATAATAATCTAGGCATTTAGTGATGGTACAATCTATGAAATTCGGATCATTACTTACTCAAGTTTTTACATATAACGAATTTTGAACCGCGGAAGGAAAATTTTTAAATCTAAAGCAGTGGATAAATTCCAAAATAGCATTTAAGTGATACGTATAGGAATATATACAAATATCAGGTGTATATTTTTAAAAATTTCCGTGAGATAAAAATGGTTGTTTTCAAACTTCAACCCGATTCCTGCGTGAACTTTTTTGACGATCCGAAAAAATTATCATATTTTTTATTAATAACTTTTAATGTTCTACACGACTATACTATGCCGTTTGTGATATTCGCAAAAAGTGTGAAAAAGTTATAGCCCTAGTGTCTATATTATTATATGTCTACATTTTTCGAACAAAAAAAGCTTATATTATATAGTATATAGGCGTTAGCTAAAGCTTGCTCACCAGCAGAATTTGTCGTATGAAATTTTACAGTATTTTATATCGTATCATCAGCGATGGCAAATAACTTAAATACATAATTTACTCGATTTATAGCATATGTTTACAAGCAGTGTTGCCAGGAATCGGAAAAAAAGATTCAAAATTCAAAAAAAAAAAAAAAAAATATAAAAATGGTCAAAAAGGCTATATTTATCAAAAAAAAAAAAAAGCCAGCAAAAAGTTAAAGGTTTTTCTTTAATTTAATAACTAATTTTTCTTTCCCATTATTTTTTTATATTTTATAAATATATTGTAATAAAGTTATATATAAAATATACAACAGCTGTCAGTAAAATTATTCAAATGAAAAGTCGCCCAAAAAATTTCTATACAAATTTGAGTTATATTTTACGTGAAAAATTATCTAACATTTTGAAGTGATTTTTCGATGTTTTGGTTAAGCATTTTTAGTTTTTAGTCCTTTTTGATTAAGCATTTTTTAGTTTTTGGGTAATTTTCAGCTTTTATAAGAATTTTTTAAAATTACATATGTTTATAAATAGTTTCTGTGGATAATGAAGCAAATTTCATCAAATTAGTTATTAGTATTTTAGTATATTAGTTGTTATTGATTTGGATAATGAAACGCTGCAGACGAAAATGTTTGTTAAATGCAATAACAGTCGATCACGGTTATAACGAACTCGAAGGGATCGACAAATTTAGTTCGTAATAAACGTAGTTCGTTACATCCGTAAAATACGAAAAAAAAAACAAATTTATTTGTTAACAAAATTACGTATTTCATTACGATACTAATATTTTTAATTAAAGAACATTTCTTTTCTTTTAAAGTGGACTATATTTATAACTTTTAAATACATTTGTATTAATGATTTTAATATATCAGGAAGAATATTTTTTTACTTTCATCAGTCACTTGACAAATATTAGTATATTTTTTGTACTAATTCAATGTTTTCATTTATTACCGAGATTTTGAATTTGGCATGTTTTGAGATCCTTACTCTTTGAGGAATTTTTTAGCGATTTTTGTAATATTTAATTTTAAATTCTCTTATAACTTCAGTTTTATATTTAACAATT
The DNA here is from genome assembly GCA_932274085.1 of Protocalliphora azurea. Lineage (NCBI taxonomy): Eukaryota > Metazoa > Arthropoda > Insecta > Diptera > Calliphoridae > Protocalliphora > Protocalliphora azurea. The sequence goes on from OW026522.1 coordinate 121,272,528, forward strand.
TTCGATAAATGTGCATGCGTTTCGTTAAAAAGATCAACAACTACAAATATAAAATTCCTCATTTTTTCATCCGATAGTTTAAATTAAAATTAATGAAAATTAGTTTATAGTTTTTTGTTGAACTTTTTCATATAGTTATATATATAATTTTTGCATGTTCGGCTTAAGTTCATGGAATAATCGTAGAAGAATATAGTATAAAAGTTTTATTGGACACTCGACAGAATGGAATGAGTTTTCTGGTCCGCCACGACCTTCATCAGTACCCTTCTTACAACTTTTTGAGAAATAGATTCAATGAAATTAATCCGAACATGCAAAAATTCTATAAGTAATTAATGAACATTATTTTTATTTGTCCAATAATTTAAACTGAAATAAAGAAAAATTATTTCTGTTAGTTTTAACATTTTTGAAACATTTTGAAATGTGCAATTTTATTTATCTAAAACAATTATTTGAGGGAGTTCAATTTAAAAGTTTTTTTTTTTTTTTTTTTTTTGTATGAAATATTCTTCTTGAGATCATAAAAATATGTTCGTTATCAAAAAAAAAAAAAAAAAAAAAAAAAATCGCTATAGCCGTGTTCGTTATAGACGTAGTTATTTGTATGAAAAATTTCTGTAAGTTGGGGACCGAAGAGAATTGTTCGCTATAGCCATAGTTCGTTATGTTCGACTATAATATAGAATTTTTTTGTGTGAATAAATACACAAAAATGCTTAAATTCATAATTCTGTACAAAATAAAATTAGTAATAGATAGTAAGAAATTATTTTCTTCGTTGTTGAAATACTAACATTTTAGCCTTTTTCAGGCAATTTTAAGAAATAAAAAAGGCTAGAAAAAAGTTAGAAGCTAAAACGATAATTTTGAGACTAAAAGCTAGATTTAGTCTTAAAAAGTCTAAACTGGCAACACTGTTTACAAGTTAAAAATGATCATTGTAAAAAAAAAAAATAATAATAAATCATGTAACGTAACAATGTGATCACAGTCGTTGACGATTTTGCAACGTCATTTTTCCCTCAGTGTACATACATAGTGTTTCAATCTCCATCATTGTTTGAAGATTGTAATACTTAATTGTAGGTTGTTGGGTTATTAACGCTTTTTCTAATGTAGGCTTTGGGTCGTTCCAATTTTTATCTCATGTAGGTACTTTTTTTTATAGCTGTTGCTGCTATGTTTTTTTTTTTTTCTTTTAAGTTTAATTTGGTTAAAATAATTGTGCTTTTAGTACAACTTAACGTCATTTCTTATTTTTTTAGAAATATTTAAATAAAAATCTTGAGAATTTGTTTGTAGTTATATTTTTTTTTTTTATATTTTGTAATTATTGGTCATTTAATAAGACAATTACTAATGTTGGAAAATTTATGTATAATAGAATTTAGGGTATGTGGATATTGGTATAAAAATGACAATCTAATTTGGGGTGACAAGTTTGCGCTTTATTAATGATGTAAATGCTTAAAGTCATTTGAGAAGTCTTACTAACTTTATTTTTAATTTCTTATAGTTCTTTTTTTATGCCTTACGGTTCTAGCAAGTAGGTTCAAGTTTATAAAGTGATATGATTTTAGAAATGTCACTTACCTACCTAAATGAAATGTTTTAATTGACATAATTAAAGTCGTAAAAAAATTATAAATATCGACTAAGTTGTTACTTCATTCATAAATAACTCTTATTCAAATCAGGTATTTTCCATTTACCAATTTCCAAAAAATTATTCACACATGAAAAAATCCATATATCTAACTAGAGCTAATACATAATAAAATTATGAACTCAGTTTTTCTCCAGAACGTTAAATTTTCTTTCATAAGAACTTCAAAGTTTCGAAAAATACACAACTTTAAAACAAATTATAAAATATTTACCAAAATTACATCAAACTAATATGAATGTCAAATGAAAGCTAAGAATCCTTGCAATATTAAAAAGGTCTCTATTTTTAAATTTTTAACATTATCAGCATAGCTTTACATGAAAATTGACACACAGATAGTGCATGCACTGGAGAATTTTATAGGCTATGTTGGATCTTGATTGGATGTCACGCCCACATTTTATGCTAACTTTTTTAAAACTCTCAAAAGGTAGAACCAATTAGTTTAAAATTTTCACAGCATCATCCTATGTGCAATTATTAAGGAACTATTATAGTGAAAGTCCTCAAACTTAACGTAAGCGTCTAGCTTATCATATCGAATTGATAAAATGAAAATAGGACGGATAGGTCCAGGGGGAGAGGTAGCCCCCAAATAAAGAAAATATTCTTTTTCGCATTAAAAGTCTTAAAGTAAATATTAGTTGTCGAAACGAATGGGAAAAGCTAGTTATAAATGTAATATTAAAGGGTTAAATTTTCAAAAAGGTAATTTTCTAATTTTACTGAAATATTCAAATAAAAAATATTATTATTTATCAGATATTCATGGCTTTCATTCGACATCAATATTGGGTCGATATAATCTTCGTAAGTATTTATAATATTCTTAAAAATGTGCTAAATTTGACATAGTTTTACCAAGGATGGTCTCCAGTTTCATATGTATGACGATATTTTCGCTTGTGAGATTGATTGTTGCAGGCTGATATATATTTGAAAATAAATAGTAAACGATATTTTTCTAAGTTTTTGTACTACAACATTTAGTAAAAATATTATATTGCTGATTTTATTAGTTTTTTTTCTTTTCTAACTAATTAAAGAACAAAATTATCAGTGGAATAAAGAAAATTTTAAGTTCAAAAATAAACGATTTTGAAATTGAAAATTGCAAAAATTAGATTTTTGTTGTGTTGTTTTTTAGTCGAAAAAGTTTTTACACTCTTTTTTTTCTAAAGTGTATTTTTCTTTAACAGCATATAATAATTTTCTACTTTTCTAAAAGGTATCTTCACAAAGATAATTTTAAAATAGAAAATAAACCCAACAGCCCAAGCGGTCTAAGCATACACTCTCCCTCCCAAATTTGTGAGATATTTTTCGATAATAACTCTTTAGGCGACAATAAATTCTAAAATAAGAAATTAAGTTTTTCACTTAAAAAAGTATGTTTAGCACAGATACATAATCATTCATCACAAATTAAGCTTTCAATACCTGTTTGTTCATTTTCAAAACTCATTTATTCTGTTCAAAGCAAACCACTAAGGATAATGATCTGTTTTAATAAATTCCATAAATGTTACAAATTTTTTCATAAACTATGTCACTAGTATAAATTCAAGTTGCTGGTGTCATTTAAAAAAAGTCGTTTATTTGAAAATTCCCACATATACAGTGTGCAGTATAAGTCTTGGTACCTCAGCGAATATAAAAAATTTTTATTTAGAATCTTGTAGGATATTTCTTAAGACATTTTTATTTCTTTTAAACAATTTGGCATAGAGTGCTATTTTTTTTATGTAGTCTCCAATTTTTTCCTTCATTATCCGAAAACTAATTTCTTACACGATTGTTTTTTTCTAAATTGATGATTTTACAATTGTTTTTCTAAATAATCCTACAATATTTAATTAGATTCATATCTGGACATCTTGGAATGTTTGTTATATGCATTTCTCGCTTTCCCATCAGTTGCGGTGTATTTAGGTTTATTGTCTTGTTAAATGTAAGAGTCCCCAAGAATTTGAAAATTGTTTGCACTTTTATTAATATTTTCTTTGAAAAATCTCAGTTACACAGATTTATCCATTAATTTGTGAGTAAGTACTGAATTCTCAACATCGCCTGCTGACATGCAGCATGCCACTTCCACTATACTTAATAGTTTTAAGTATATGCTTATGATTCTACTTTCTATTCAACCTTCAACTATTCAAAGTTTCTTTAAATACTAAAAGTCACCCGCCTGGTTCAAGAATGTTAAATTTATATTCGTCAAAAAAAAAAAAAATAATCATTTCAGAACACATTTGGTATAATATCTGCAGAAACACTGTTATTAAAATACTCTCTTAAATCAATTGTTATCTTGGACGCCCTTTTAAATGGATCAGCCCTTAAATTTCTTCGTATTTTTTCCTTCCCCCCTTGAAGTTAGTTATGGGGAGCGTAGCATTCGCAGAATATTTTCAATTCGATTTTATTGCTTAAATTTATTTATAACCTTTTGCACACATTAGATTAACTTATTTTTACCATGGAAAATTTTAAATTTTTGTGGGAATTTATTATTATATTTCGGTCCCGAATCATCAATTCTCATTCGGCCCTTTTTATAAGCTTATAAAACACTTTTGTTTCTACAAAAATCTAAATTTAAACCAGTTCTCGATGTAAAAATATTTCAAATGTCCTGTTATCCTTTTCCTATAGCAAACTAAAACAAAAAATTTTGAATTACCATAATTTTTGTAAACCTTTTTTCAGGGCTGCCAAGACTTTTTTCGTGCATAATTATACATTCTGCCACGAAAATTCATAATAAAAAATTTTGTTTTGTTGGATATATGAAATTTTTTATATTTTTTGTTTTACTTTAGGAACAAATATGTGAAATAAAAATAAATTTCATAATTTAGTTGAAATGTATATTTAAACAGCCTGGGTATTGTGGTAATGAGTTAGGGGTACCTAGACTTATGTTACACACTGTACGCATAATGGTATATACTTGTGTTTATTTGAAAATAAAAAGAATCGAGTTGCTTGTGTTATTTTATTTTTCATTTATCTTTAAAAATCTAATAAATAAATCTTTTAATTAATTCATGACAAGTTTTTTTTCTTTTATGTAATTTTATGTTAGTGTATTATTAAAATCGCAACAAATTAACATTAACTACATTTAAAATCGATTTCATTAATATTACGTCTTTATAAATAAAAATTAAAAGAAAAAAAATTAATAAAAAAATTAAACTCAAACGTATTTGAAACATAATTGAAGTTTTGAAAACAAAACTTTTTAATCGTCACCGCACATACCCATAGTCATTGACATAAAACTAACAACATACCGACAGACAGATAGATAGACACACAGAACATGGAAAATCACCATGAAAAGTGAATGTTTTTTTAAGTGTTTTCAAACCAACCAACAACATTATATATATTTTTTTTCTTTTTTTATTTGCAGCAGAGACAATAAAATTATATGGATCTGAGTATAAAAATATGTTTGTATGAATTTAAGTTTTATATAACTATTTAAAATTATTCTATCTGCAAGTGCTAGAAAATATGCTGCAATTTTAAACATCCATGCATTTTTAATGCTGAGATTTTCAGGCTACACAAAATGCTGCTGCTAATGCTGCACATGAATACGACGAACAATTTGTATGAATTTGAAATATGAACTTTAAATAAAAACGTGAATGTTTTTATATTTTTCTTTTTTCATTTACTTGTTGATAGTCATATCAAACAAAAATCTGTTTTAATTTACTCTTTTTTTATTTTATTAAAACAAGGTTTTAATTATAGACCATAAAATAAATTTGTTTTGACACTAGCCGACTATAAAAATACATAGATATGTACATAGTATACAGTGTTACCAGGAAGTGAAAAAAGAGGCTAAATAGAACTTTACAGAAGTTCATAAAGGCTAAATGCTGCAAAAAAAAAAAAACTCCAGAAAAAGTTAACTTTAAAAAAAACTTTTTCTCGTTTTCATTAGTTTTTCATATTTTTTTTAAATATTGTAATAAATTTATAAATAAACCCTAAAAAAATTTCCATACAAATTTTGGGTCATATTTCATATGAAAATTTATTAAATATTTTGAATTCTTTTTTTTTTGTCACTTTTGGAATATAATTCCATTTTGATTAAGCATTTCCAGATTTTTGTGTGGTTTTTCACGTTTATAGGAATTTTTTAAATTATACTCGAAATAGTTTCCTTGACTAATGAAGTATATTAAAAAATTTTTATGATAATTGATATAGTAATTAAGTTAAGTTATTTTTGATGGAGAATGATTGTCAAATAATCTAGATTTTCTGTGTGAAAAAATCACAAAATTGTTTAAATGTATGATTTTGAAAAAATAAAATTAATATTAACAAATTATAAATTATTTCCCTCGTTGCTGAAAAACTAACATTTTAGCATTTTTAAGTTAATTTTATGAATAAAATGTGGCTAGAAAAAGGAAGCTAAAGCAAAAATTTTGAGGCCAAAAATAAAATAAAAAGGCTAGATTTATCCTTAAAAAGGCTAAACTGGCAACACTGCTAGTATATATCGTGCTCATTTGCGACAAGAGGGTTTTAACTAAAAAAATCACAGTTTCAAGTAAAATGCTTTTTAAGCGTTTTATTATATGTTATATACTGTTTTAAAAGGCTATTTTCTAAATCAGAAATTTAAAAAATAAAACCTGGTTTATTAATGACAAAAATCTTGCTCAAAAGTGTGAACCAATTTTAAAAATTAATTGTCTCAGTTGAAAAAGTACAAATATTGAGTTATGTTACTCTTGCTACAAATGGCCAATACATTATCCATATGCATTTACATTTGTACCTACATATAACATATAGTTTTGTGCCACCTTTACATAGCCTCTTACCAATGGTTGCATGAATTTGCAAAGTGACGACGTGTTTTTAATTAAATATTTTTTTCTCTGTTGTAAAACCACAATTAAAACCACAGATTCATGCAATAACATATTTTTTTTAGTTTTCCAAAATATTAGACAAAGCATGATGCAAACATTTGGCTAAGAGTACAATGGTTTTTGGTTGAAAGAATATTTACTTTAATTTGAAATGAGTCCTTAAATGAGATTTATATTATTGCAATTGACTAAAGTGTAATTTTTATATTTCTTATGGAATAACATATTTTTAAAGTAGTTTAGAGAGAAATCTATATTCTGTAAGTGTACAATATTTAATGAGTGAGAATCTTTAGGGTTTGGGAATTCCCGGATTTTTCAACTTTCCGGGAAACGGGAATGAAAAAATCATATACCTAGGAACATTTTACTTATTTAAATGACTTACACCTACTACACAGAAAAAATAAAAATAGTATTAATTAAATTTTTGTTTGATTTTGCTCCAATCACCAAAATAATACTGTTAATTAACTGAAATAATTGCTTTTCATTAAAGCTTTAATTAATTTATTAAAGCTAATATTTGTGATCGCCGTAAATTCATTTATTTTGTTTTCTAAAAACATGTTAATCGATTTAGAAAGTATTAAGTTTATTTCAGAACTTCTCATGGAGATTTTCGATAATAGTATTGGCTATTAGTAATCTTAAGTCTCGACGTCCGAAAATTTAAACTTTTCAAGCCGAGATTTGAGAGCGAGGTCTTTTTTTAAACATTTTTTTTACATTTCTGACATTAAAAAAAATGATGTTGTTTTTTACTTTTTAATGCAATGTTATTTTTATTTTGTATAAAAATATACAAATTTTGACTTTATTAAATTTTTTATGAACTTTTAAACTTTTAAACTAAGTGATACAGAATAAAAATAAAGTGAAATAAATTCTTAAAAGGTACATTTCTCATTTCCCTGGATTATATGCAAAATTTTCCCCAGAAAGTTAGTTGATAAATTCCCAGTAAATCCCACCTGGAAATTTTTCCAAACCCTAGTTGTGACCTGTGACCGCAAATATTTTACATACATGGCTTTTAACATGTTTCAGTTATAACTGCATATATTTCAAGTTTCATTGCAGTGTTGTTTATTCCGTGGTTGTCATTTTTATTTTTTTTACCATGTATATAGATTATTGAGTCCTGGGATCTAACAAAAATTATCGTTCGTTAAGAACTTGACACTCTTTTGAACAACAAGAATATTAGACAAACTTATGTCTCATATTCTTATTACAAAGTGCCTTTTTGGTAACTTTGCTTTTATATATTGTTTTCATATACACAGAAAAAATTATTTACTTTATGTTTTTCAATTAACACAACTTTTTCATTTTATATCAAAATTTAATTAAACTAAAATTTAATAAAGATTTTTTCTCATTTAAATTTTTAATTCATTCAATCATCTACTTGATTGATTGAATAAATTTTTTAATTGGAACAATTTTTCTGTTTTTCATTTTTTACAGTTAGTAGTAATTGATATAATAATTGATGAGATGTGCAAATTTAAAGAATTTTTAATTGAATGAATTACTCGTATTTTGGCGATTGGTGACATTTTTTTGTGCACGTAAGTTTAGCTGCGAAAACTTTAGTTTCGAAGATATTATAAACATTGTATAAACTCCTTTCCATGCCATTCTCTTATGCATCTGGAAATATCAGTGTATAATTCAATATCTTCTGTTTAGTTTTAGGCAAATAATCTTGTAATTCGTTTTGTAACGAACGGTCTGTGTGTCAAAATATCATGTAATCACACTTTAAGGTCTATAACATTTGTTATCAGTGTTGCCGTTTTGGTTGTTTTTAACCAAAATTGGTTAATTGATTTTCCAATGTGGAGATGATGACTTTTTTTTATTTTTTATTTTGTTTTTTTTTCTTTTTTTTTGTTAAATCAAAATTTTATTTTTATTAATTTTAAAAATACTATTTACTCTGTTAATCTTGCCAACGATAAAAAAGAACAATAAAGAGAGAGTGTGCTAAAAATTCTCCATACATTTAAAAAGTAAAGTTTCCTATAACTTCTCATTCCAATTTTAACTTGTCATGTACAAAACAATTTAAATCAATAGAAAATATAAAGATTTTCTAATATTTAACCAAAAAGTGAAATGGATTAGTAGATTTTTGTAAGAAAGTTCTGACGATGTAACAAACAACCTAAATACTTGTAATTACAAAATAAATTACAATTAAAAAAGAAATTTTATTCGGTGAAGACCGTCTATATAATATCCTACACTATGGGTGCTTTGGTTAATTTTATTTAAGGCAAATTTTATTAACATATGAATATTTATGTGGGATTTAAGTACTTTTAACTGATTTTCGGGAGAGGACCTTATATAGGTACATACAAATTTGTGCAGAATTCTGTAGAAATAAGTTTATATGTATTTAAGATATTTGATCTTGAGAATATTACTCCAAGGGAACATTTATTTGGGGACTAGGTGAAATAATGAACTTTAGAGGGTTCCTTGTTTAGTTATTAAAGCTATGCAGGACAACATAATTGTAAATGATAATACAAATTTAAAAAGGACACCACATTATTTTACAAATAACTGAAATAAAAATGTTCTGCGCGTATTTCCAATTGGACCACAATTTTATACACAATTTTTAAATTAACTTATTAAAATTAAATATCTTTAAATATTTAGATTTTAACTCTTCTAAAAAATAGAACTTATATTATCAAATGAGATTGGCTAAGCCCCTATAAAAAAATAACTCTTATTTGCATTATTTTTCTCTAAATACATTATTGTAAAAGTCAACCTTATTTTCTATTACTACTCGACCCAGCTGTTTTGAAATTTTAAATTTATTACAATCTGGTTTGATTGCTACATCATATCATAGGAACGTGAGAATAATTAAATTTATATCCCGGTCCCTGATTCAAAATTGGATCAGGGACCACATTTTGACAAACATTTTTCTAAACAGTTAAATTTTAAATACTTTTTTCTCCTAAAGACTAACTAAAGTTTATAAATGCAAAGTATTTAAAACCTAAACACATATATTAAGATTATATTAATTTTTATATAATAACTTGGTATTTTTAAAATTTGGTTAGAAAAAAAATTTTGCCGTGGCAGCACTGTTTGTTATTATTCTTAGTAACTTTGTGCTAAATTTTGTTGTTATAGCAAAATTATTTTTCCATAAAATGAAAATTAAAAACAAAATTCGTTGAAATAAATAAGTCAAAAATATATGAATGCTGCCTTAAGGGTGATAAAAAGTTCGAATCGGCGGACTTTTTACAACATTCTGGTCATGAATTTCATATCACAGATATTGTGGCAAATTTATCAGAAAAATATCGTGTAAAAGATCGAAATTGGTGAATAAACTTTCGGTCTGACTATACATCTGCACATGTGGGGAAAAAGCACTTCATTCATAACAAATGACACATTTAACAGAGAAGTGTATGCAAATGAGTGCCGTCAGAAAAGTTTTCTTTCTATCATTAGAAAACACAATGAATTCTAACTTAAAGAATACTAAAAGCTGACTAAAAAATTAAATAGAATTTAAAAAGAAGTAAACTCATTTCAATAAAAAAGTAACTGAAAACACAATAAAGCTCTTATAGAGTTTAATCCAGAAAATATTAAATATTTTAAAATAAAATTAATTTTTATAAGCTAAATTGTATGCACTAAATTTTATAGCGCAGTCCTTATATTGGTTCAGTAATTTAGAAATATTTCGTAATGTTAATGTATTTCATTAAAATTTAGAAAAAGATTCAACAAGTTTTTCCAAAGTATCTGATAGGTGGATCTGTCATTTATTTTTTTTATTTGTAAGAGTTAGGTATATCCCTACTTCTAGTAATGACTAAATAAAATTCTGACCTGTATTTCAGAAGAAATTATATTCTTTAACTTCAGGATATGTGGGAGATAAGCATGTACTCTCATCGATTTTTGAAAGAAATTGAAAATGCTATAATTTTTTTCAAAAATTGACATAAATCTTATATTATTTATTCAAAAGACTACTTATTATGTTAATTTTATATGTTCAGAATTCGGATGAAATTCGGATGAAATCCAGCACAAGTGAGTTCTATATATATAAATATAAAAATGTGTGCCATATTTAATTAAGATAGCTCCCATTAAAGCTATCTTCCGAAAATAATTGTTAATGTTAAGGAAATTGACAGAAATGTAAGTGATCGCAGATTAAGCTTATTTTCCTTTATCGAGTTATAAAGGATTTTCATTTTCATCGAAATTTTTACATAAAAATTGATTTTTCATATGAAATATAAGTGATCTCAGATTAAGCTTATCTTCCTTAAAAACGCATTATTTACGGAGTTATGAGTGTTATAGAAGTAGAAAGATATAGTCAGTCAAGCCCTACCATTTTTTATGTGCATTAAAATTCGGGAAGGGTTCTTATGTGGGATTTGCTACTAATTGTGGACCAATTGTGTACTTCAGAGTGATTGCTGGAAGTGAGTCTTATATGGGAGCTATGGTCAATTATGAACCGATCCTCATACAATTTGGCACTATATAAAACTTATTCGTGTATAACATTAACTTAATACTAATTTTTTGTGGCATTTACGCGCGTTACAATTATTATGAGAAAAGCGGTTTATACGGGATCTATGATCAATTGTAAACTGATCTTCATAAAATGTGTCATACAAATTTATACTTTATCATTTAACTCATTTGTGCCGAATTTCATGAAAAAGTTGCTATGCTTAAGGCATTTATTCTAGGAGGACATTTGTATGGGAGCTAGGTGAAATAATGAATCGATTATGACCAATTTAGGCATCGTTTTTGGAACATAAAAGACATTTGTACAAAATTTCATCGATTTCATTCAATTAGTTTTAATATTGTTACCTGTATTTTACTACAAGGTTTACATGGACGTATAGACGGACGGATTCGAAGTGATTCGAAGCTGATTGGTATACATTAAGGCCGGTATTGGACCAATATTTTTTGGCTGTTAAGAACATCAGCACAATATACAATTACGCATAATTCCCTCTTAAAATTAGTTCCGTCCTCATAAAAAAACGCAACCAAATATAAGAATATTGGTATATATTTCGATAGTGTTAAAATAGCAGACATTTAGGCAGACATAAAAAACGTGGAAAGATATTCGGCAAAACATAAGTAAACAAAACTAAAAATTACTGTTTAGTCTAAAAAAATCAAATATAATTACATCTTATCTGTTACAAATATCAACATCATCTTATAATACCCTGCAGTGGTATGTTTTTGTGGTTGCTAAAATTTAAAAAGTTGTATGCTAAATAGATATTGATGCAACTGTCTATACAATATACAATTACGAAAAACACATATACGTGAGTGAACAAATGAACCCAATAAGCAAAGGCCTTTGAAATTGAATATTTATTCATTTGAAAACTATTTCAAATTTCAAGTACAAGCTGTGAGAATAGGCTTGAATTTTATTTGGTTTCAAATTTAAAATTATGCCTTTTTTTCCAACAAAAAGGTTTTAATACAATAATAATAATAACATTTTTAAAATGCTTTCATAATTTAAAACTGAGCTGAATGTTTCTTTAAAAAACAAATATTTCATCAATGTACATAAATGTATTTTTTATATTAACTAAAAGGGAAATTTGATATTCATCTTATTTTAAACATATTATCCATCATATTCCATAGACCATAATTATAAGTTTTTTTATAAAAAAAAAATGAAAGCATTTTTAAATGTGGAAAAGATTTGAATATTGTCTTAACAATAATGGCAAAAATATAAAATAAACAGAATATAAAAAAAAAACTTTAGTTTATACTTTACAAACACTTGAAAATTTTATAAAAACCTAACGTTATAATTTTATAAGAAATTTTTTAAATTTTTAAAATTTTCTTATTTATTATTATTTACACATTTTGTAGCTTAAAATAAAATTTGAGAAATATGCTACTTACTAAAGGAAAATTTCCAAAAAATTCCTTAAGTTTGAATCGATGTTTATTGGGAATTATTGAATATCTTAGTACATGTATGCATGAACATCCACGTAAGTTTGATATTGTCTGCAGTAAATCAAAAAAATTTTAAGTAAAATTTTTAAAGCTCCCACTCAAAATATCAGCTGAATCTTATATGTATGTAATTATAATGCACTTTATATGGGCAGATTGTTTTGACTGACTTCTAATCAGGGTTGTCAATTATTCGACAAATTTCATGAGTTTTTTTTTTTACTATTCGTGTGGTCGAAAAAAATTGGATTTTATTTCGATCAATGGAATGAATAAAGAAAAAATATATTGTTCGAATAAATAATTACAAGTTAAAAAAAAAAAAAAAAAAAAAAAAAAACTGATACTATTTAAATCAATACTTGGTTTTATTGATATAAAATAAACCTAAAGATAACAATTTGTTAACATAAAAAAATATCTAAAAATTGAGACCATATTCAAAATACAGACAAATTATATAATGGCATTAACATTATTTTAAAATTATCATTCATAATTCGTTTTAAAACAATTTTTGATTTCTTTTTTAATAAGCGTAAATGCACGGAATCAATTGAATCATTAAAATAATTTTTAAAATAAATAATAAATGAAAAATTCTCAAAAATGAATATACTTTTGTTTCACTTTTTGTTGAAAATTAAAAAAAAAAAAACTATTAAGCGCTTTCAAATTTCTAGAATTTAATAATAACTTAAAGGTCTCCCGTTAATTTTAATTGTAATACTTTTGATTAAATCTTTAGAAAAGTTATTCTATTATTTTGCAATTAGTACTAAAACTTCAGTGTCCGTGAAACGCTTTAACCTGAAATCTATTACGAGTAAAACGTGGTTTACACATTTATATATCCTAACAAAATTTTCAATAATTTTCTACAACGAGTGCCAACTAAACAAAACTTTTCGCATTTATAATTTCAAAAAGGCATAATAATTTAACAATTTAAAATATTCGATTAATCGTTAAAAATTGATTGAATAATTTTTTATTCTAAATTTATACATTTATTCGTTCGAAAATTTGTTCCTCGAATAATCGAAAACCCTACTTCTAATACTCTAATTTCTAAGTATATTTCTATGTTACGTATATGTTGTGTATGTGAGTGCATTTAGTATTTACATTTCGATATAGTCTATTCATATCGCATCGTAACTAACCAAACAATCAACCAACCATACATACGCTTTTAATACTCGCACACTTTGAGATACATTTACGTATGTGTTTAGTATTTATGTATATAGTGTGTTGTATTGTGTGATTAGTTTATTGTGTAGTGTTTTCATAATGTTTGGCTGCGAGGCGTAAGTCATTTGTATTATGCCTCTCAATGTCTACAGCAATATTAAATGATTATGTTGCAAGTTGTTTATGTGCAACCAATAAACCTCTTTGTCGAATTATTGTAGAAAAAAATAAATATACTTATACATATTAATGATTGTATGGGTATTTATAAATATAAACGTTTTAACGTATAACAGAAATAACCATTCAGGGTGCACAGTAGTGAATGTTTTCTTAATAAAGAAAAGTTTTTCCATTTTTCTTTGTTAAGATAACTTTAAAAAAACCACAAAAGAACCAAATTATGAGATTAAATCATTAAAAAAACAGAAAGACCATTGAGTTTGAAATCATTGAAAATTGTAACAAGCAGGTGAATGAAAGTTCTAATAACAATACTTGTTAATTTATGTTAATTTTTTAAACACCCTTTTGTCACTTTAGATATATATATATATATATATATATATATATATATTTATAATATATTCCGTTACACTGTTCTTTAGAAACTCTATACTTCATATACAAATGTTAAATGTATTATTGATGGAATACGTGTACTCACTGTGTTCCAATGAAGATTAACTGGTATTTTGTTACGTTAATAAAACGGTATTATACACTCATACTTTGTATTATATTTGTTGTTATTGTTGTTGCCACTATTGTTGTTATTATATATTTTTTTTCTTCTACTTGGTATTATGCCTCTAATCTGCAGAGTTGTTAAATTCACTTTTCAATTTGAAGAGAGAAAAACATAGAAATAAGAAGCATAGTAGATCTCAACTATAAAATGAATCTATTATATAATAATTTATAGTGTTTTTATATTTTTAAAAGCTGCTTTAAATTGTACTTGTGTTGAAGATACTCGCATAAAAACGTTAGTTTTAGATGTTGAATTAAAACATTGCAACAAATGTATGTAATTAGTTTAATAAAATATATTAAAAGATTTGAAATTTTTTAGAATTTAATAGTGGCTGTAATTAAAAATATTAAAAAATATATTTGGTAATTGTAATAATTTAGCACTTGCTATAAACCACTAAGGTAACTTAATTATAAGATATTTAATACCGGTAGAGATTGTACATAGGGAAAACAGATTAATTGTGGCAACCGAATTTATTTCCAATTGAATTTATTCGGTTCCAAGTACTTTCTCACAATTTGATTGGAATTACTGTATGAATATGATACATGCAACCGTTTTCAAAAATAATTCGATAAAATGGTTAAAAATTATAAAGGAATCTGTTGTAAATTAAAACATTTATTTTTTATTTTTTGACGTTTTATTTTTATATTTATACATTAATATACAAGAGAAAAACAATATGAAAGTTACATGACAATACCCAATAAACGAAACGATATAATAACAATATCGAAACGAGATTATCTGGGTGATAAAAAGTGTACCTTTCATTATGATATCGTTTTTTCATGAAATTATGACATAATTTTCGGTATCGTAATTTTCAAAAATAACGATAGTAAAATCGTAATGGATAATATATTGTTCTGAATGGTATTTAATACTAAAAATTAAAAATAGAAGTTTAGAAATATATTTTAAAAGCTTTAGAAAAAAAAGTACATTAAAACATTAAAAAAACAATTTTCAATGAGCAGAAAATTAAAAAAATAATAAAAATATTATAAGAACAAAGTATTCATAAACTTTCAAAACATTCAAAAACAAAAAGTTTTTTTAATTTAAATACGAAATTTTAAAATGTAGACTTAAAATTGTGTTATGGTAAGATATAGATCTCGACTTTATGTATTTAGAGTCGACTTTTTTGCTTTTGTGGTTTGGCTGTATGTTTCTTGCAATTAAATACTTATACTAAAGGTAACTATAAAGAAACGTAATATGCTAAAATAAGAAAAAATTCTAAATAAATATAAGACATACAAAAAATGATCAAACATGACATACATACATATTTTTATATAAATATTATTAATTATAATATTTGCAATCATTATTATTCCTTACATACAGCCAGTGTAATCTTTCAAAGCTGATGATTATATATAAAACGTTGTTTAAGAAATATATTTACTATCATTCTGGCCATGAAAAACGTTGTAAAACTAAATTTTATATAGTAATTTAGATGCAGCTTAAAGTCTCATTCAAGAAGGTAAATATAAATAATTTGTTGTTGCTTTTTTCTGAAAAGTTTACACAAATTTATTATTTCTTTTTAATATTTTTATTTTGTTTTGAAATATCGAAGAAAAAGTTTACTACTAAGTCGGATATATCCGCCTTATAAACCACATGTTTGCTTGGAAGCCTCGAATTTAGAATTTTTTTTTATAACTATTTTTATTTTTTTAAAATTTTTGTTTACAAATTCTATTTTTTTTTGGTAAAAACCATGATTTTTTTTTTAATGGAAACGAATTTTTGTAATAAATTTATATCAGCAACCAGTAATGTTGTTGTAATGGAACTACTCTTTACTCTAGCAACTATATGGCTCATTGAAATATTTGTAACGCGGTTTTGTCATCGGCTGAGGTAACTCAGTTACGTCCAGAGTTGACGTACATACCTTAAGTGAGAACACGATTGATTTACCCTTTCTGGGGAGAGAAAATATGTTTACGGCATTATCACTACAACAATATTATGTTCTTATTGTTAATTTTGAATAATTTTATTAATACTGTATTCATGAAAGCAATGTTTTTGTTTCAGTTTTATAATTTAATGTTTATATTCAACAAAAATTTTTATACAGTTGACTACAAATGTTATTTTTACAAACGTTATTTGAAAAAATGTTGAAGAAAATTGACATATGTATATATATATATATATATATATATATATATATTACATATACACACATATATATATATATATATATAATATAAAATTGAAGAAAGTTTTTTTTATCATTTAAATTTTTATTTCATTCAATCATCTACTTGTTTGATTTTATACATTTTTTTTATTGAAAAAAATTTTCTGTTTTTCATCTTTTATTGTTATTGATAATTAATATAATAATTTTGGGTAGAGGTGTAAATTTATATAATTTTTAATTGAATGAATTTTATCAGTAATTAGTGACTTATGTGTACTCAAAAATATTTAAAATCAAAAGGGTAAAAAGTTATTAAAAATGCATCTGAATATTGCATTCCTGTTGCAAGTGTAACAATTAATAATAATTAATAATTAATAAAATTCGACGCATAGCCAAAGGGTTATGAATATATAAAGTTACATATTACTGAATAAAAAGAACCAATAAATTAAAAAAAAAAATTATTATGAAAAAAGTAAATTTTGTATGAAAAAGCTGTTGCACTTTTTCCTAAAATAATTTCTAAAAATAGTAGATTATCCTGTCCCAGAACAATTAGTATTGTAACTTGTAGTAAAGATATTTTAATATACTAAAAGAAAATTCAAATCAGGGGGTAGAAATTTGTCAAAAATACATTGTAAAACTATAAATGCATTACGAGTGTATATTGAAATAAACATTTTACTTTGAGTTATTTCCCTTAAAGAGGTATCAATTGGCTCTCATTAGAGCCATGAACCAATACAATCGTTTATATCTTAAAGAGGTATAAACATTTAAAATTACGTACTACTCGTATTTTAGTTTTCAAATTTAAATCGCGAATAAAGTCGGAAATTTTTCGAAATTGGGAAACATAACAATGAGAAAGCCTTAATGGCTCCATAGGTTATTTGCTTATATTAAGAAAATCTGATAACCAGTTTAAAAAAATAGTAATTTTTATAATTCTCTCGAGGAATGAATGATACTTTAAAGACTAACGTAATTTAAATGTCAATCTTACATAAATTCATGAAAAAAATTCAAATTAAAATAATTTGTTAACTAAACAATTCCCAACATTTAATACCTAAGGCAATATTATTAACTTATTTATTATATGACTACACTGAAGCAAACACCATAATTAGGTCATTTTTACATTAAAGAATTAAAAATATTTTTTTCCGTTTGTGGTGTAAGTCTTGCTTAAAAAATCTTTTTTTCACAAACAAACAGTTCATTTCAAATCGCCCACAGTATTCGATTATAAAATGAATTCTTATTAAAAAAGAAATATATATATATATATATGTATAATAGTCGTAATAAAATAAAGAACTAAAACAACACTTGAAGAAACTAAACAAATAGAAACCATAAACGATTTTAATATCATTCATTTTATTCATTCATATAAAAAACCATAAAACGGACCAACACCAGAACTCACAGTTAAGATAAAAAAATAATAAAAATATGGCTAAAATAAAGTAAAATACTTTGATAGTAAACTGACTGTAAACTGAATATGAACATTTTTTGGTTGACTGAATTGAATATTTACACTTTAACATTTAACACTTGTCTGATTTGAACAGTTGTTGGTTGCCTCTGCTTCTTCAATTGTTTCATTGTTTGTTTGTTTGTTGCACACATACAGGTTGTTGTTGCTGCCGCAATCTTTTGCTGTTCGTTTAGAAGCCAACACCAGCAGTTAGTATTATGTCTTGTGTGGACTTCAAATCAAGTTTTAACTCAAAATATTTGTTCAAAAAAATCTAAATGAATTATGAAAGGAAAAAGATATGAATGAGAAACGTAAAGCTGTTCAGTTTTAACTCAAACGTTTTTCAACTCAATAGAGCGTGAGAAGAGATCAATAAAGTTAAGAAGAGATTTAAAATGTAAGAAAAAATTAAAAAAAAATTGAGTTTTTGGAAATGGCTCTAAATCTTTATTTGTAATATATTTTAATATTTGGTACTTATTTTGTATTTAAAATAGACCAGAAATCTTTCCAGGAAAAGGAAAATAACTAAATTTTTCGAATAAAATACAAGGACGACTATTTGAATTATCAGCTTAGTTTATTTTAAATTGTTATTAAATGACTGGCTGAAATTATGAAACTTTTGAACAATCTTATTTAGCATGTTTTGTATTTGGTGCGCAATGTATTACTTCTCCTGTGAAAGTCTTTAAATCATATAGTTTATAAACAGATATACATATACAGCGTGATCCATTTCAAGGTTCCCTACTTTTTTTAAAGAAAAAACACAAGAAATTCAAATTTAATGGGGAATGTTTATTATCATTTGAAAGAACATTCTTTGGCATTTATTTTTTGAAGATTATGTCTATCAAATGTTGGTCGTTGCTACGTTGCAGATGGTCCAACCGTTGAGTCCAATTTTCGATGACTCGTTCGAGCATTTCGACTGGTAACTGGCGAATGACACGCGTGATGTTTTCCTCCTAGGCCTGAATCGAAGCGGGTTTGTCCGCATAAACTTTAGACTTTACATATCCCCACAGGAAAAAGTCTAACGGTGTGATATCACACGATCTTGGTGATCAATCGACCGGCCCAAAACGTGAAATTATGTGTTCACTGAAGTGTTCTCTCAATAAATCCATTGATTGATGTGATGTGTGGGAAGTGGTGTCGTCTTGCTGAAACCAAATGTCGCCGAGATCACGAGCTTTAATTTCAGACATCAAATAGTCGGTTATCATGGCACGATAACGGTTGCCAATGACGGTTACGTTCGTACCGGCATCATTTTTAAAGAAATATAGACCAATGATTCCACCGGCCCACAAACCACACCAAACCGTCGTTTTTGCTGTTTTGCTCCACGGTCTTCGTGTACACTCTCAGCTTCGGCCGCTATATTTTCTTCACAGCGTGATGGACATGGTCTATTCGGTCGAATATTATCCAATAATGAATGCTTGGTCTCAAAATGGGTGATGGTGTTGCGAATAGTACGCTCAGTAGGCCGATTATGTTGACCATAAGTTGAGCGAAGTGCACGAAACACATTCTTCACAGAACGTGAATTTTCGTAATAAAGTTGAACGATTTGTAAACGTTGTTCAGGCGTAAGTCTTTCGATTATGAAATGCCAAACAATACTAAACAAAAATAGCATGACAACATGACACGACTCACACGTTATCTGTCAAAAAAAGCCTATTGAAAAAAGTATCTCTACTTGAATCACCCATTATATGTGGATTTTTTATTATAAAACATTTGTAATAATTTGTAACAGCTTGTTGTTTTACAATATTTTCTTTCAATAAATCCCTAAACATAATAAAAATATATATGGGATATAAACTGAAATTTTTAATTAAGGCCATCAAAAAAAAAAAAAAAAAAAAAAAATGTTATGGAACTTTAGTTATAGCGGTTTTAAGTTGAACATATAAAAATTATTACGAACTAGAAGTTTATGTGTAATTCTGGTAAAAATTACACGCAATATCAAAACCTACTGAGTTATTCAAATAAAATTTATGATGTTTTCAATGTTTGATGATATTAGTGCAGTATATTTTAGGGTTTCGTAGTAAATTTTTCGTAATTTTCTTTATAATAAAAATCCCGATTTTTAAGAATTTTGCGAAAAATGGATATCGAATCTAAGTTATTTCTCCATTTATAATACGAAAATATATTATATTAGAATTTGTTACAAAAAAAAAAAAAAAAAAAAAAAAAACTATTTTATATCGTAATTCTTTTTTAACCCAAGTAAATATTTTTTAGTCCATAACACTTTTATCCTTCGAAATTTTTTGATGCGCTATTATACATTAAAAATACCACCTATTTGTGCCAATTACGATCAATTTTGTGCTGTTCCTTAGAAAAATCTGTTTTGGCAAGAGTGTACCGTTTTAAACTATTAACGATGGTTCCGATTAATTACATTTATCGTCGTTCTTCTATCCATATATCTAAAATTTGTACAAATTGCAATTTGCTATGTAAAATTACAAAAACAAAAAGTTCAATTTTGTGTAATTTTCAAGAAGTCCATAAAAATTTTTTGTTAAATTTATTTTTAATGCTCCTCTGATTTTATTGTGTGAAATAACAAAAAACAAATTTTACGCAGTAATCCATGCTGTGAATTTGCTTCCCGAACAGACGCACAGACTCTCAAAAAAAAAAAAAAAAAAAAAAAAAATTGACCCCTCTGTATATAACTGTTGAAAATCTGCAAAACAACAAACAAGGTGTATCTATAAAGTCCGACTAGTTTGTCTAAGATCAAATGAGATCAAAAAGTATAAATACGCAAACAAAAAGTTTAGAAGAATGGGAAGAAGTTAAGTTATTTTTAGCCCTTTTTTAAATTTTTAAACTTTGAACAGCAGTCATGATTATAGAATGAAACCTATGGTGCTAGAATCTTGCATTCTATTAGTTTCAAGTCTTGTGGGTACAGATTTAAAACCCGTTGGTTTAAATTTGTATTACCACAAAACTAATTAAGGATTAAATTAAGTTTCAGCGAGGTTAAAAATTTTTGACAATGGCCCATATGTATTTATTTATTTATTTATTTATCACTAACTATACATATCAGCCGTTTATTTAATTTCCATTATTTGTGTTTTTTTTAGATTGTTGCATGTTGTGAAGTCTGTTTCTTGTCTGAAATTATATGCAGAGTTCAATAAGTTTTTTTGCGGTTTTTTTGATTTTATTTTTTTATTCTTGTACACTACAAACAATATTTTTTCTCTATATATTTTGCGGTTTCGTTTATAGTAAAAAAATTATGAGCTTTCATTTTCATGTCTACACACATCAAATGCATATGAAATGTTTAGTAAAATTTTGAAGCGAAAAAAATTAAAAAAAAAAAAATATTTTTAACAATATAATATAACCTCATGTTACCCCTAAATAAGCTAAAAGAAGAATGATATTCTTATAGACTACTAAAACATGTATTTATATTGTACAAATAATAACATATAGTTACCTAAAATCTAACCGGTCTCATAGTTTTTTTTAGATGCATATTTTATATTTTTCTATGAGAGCAACGTGAAATAAGGGACCGAATTTCTATAGTGTTTTTTCTTGGTCCATGTATGACCAATATACCAAATTTCATCAAATTATTTTTGGGACCTATAGATTACATTTTTTACAATGGATAGATTGACAGATAGACCGACATCGTTTAATTAAGTCAGATACTGATTCTAAGCCATTTGGTATATATTGAGGTGGGTCTTAGTACTACATTTTTGGATGTTGTAAACATCAGTATAAGCGCATAATACTCTCCCCAGTTTAGCCTTTTTATGGCTAAATCTAGCATTTTTATCTTGCTTTTAGTCTCAAGATTTTTGTTCTTTTTTTTAGCCTTTTTTTGATTTTTAGAATTTGCCTTCAAAAGGCTAAAATGTTGTATTTCAGCAACGAAGAAAATAATTTCCCATTTGCTTTTAATAATTTTTTTTTACAGAATCATCGATTTAAGCAGTTTTATATATTTATTCTCTCAAAAAAATCTAGATTATTTATATTTGAGAAAATGTTCGCCTATTGCGCCTCATTCTCCAAATCAAAACTAACTTAACTAATTTTAAGAACTTACTAAAACGATTATTATAATTATTTTCTAATTATAGAAAAATCACTCAAAAAAATCACATAAAATTTGACATACACAAGGAATAAAAAGTATTGAATATTATGAAATTTAATTTGTATGGGTGTCGTGTATCTTTTTCGTCCATTTTTATTATACTTTAATATGTTTTTTCCTCTTTCAAAAAAACTTTGATCATTTTTTGAATTTGCTTACTATGAAGCAAGTTGACTTTTTTAAAAAAAGTGGGCGTGGCAGCCAGTCAGTACTTCCTCAAGTGTATATATATGTGCTAAGTTTAATTTTAACCAGTAGTTTAAAGTAGCTTAAACATAAGGTCAGGTGAACATTATTCTGACAAAACTAAATGTAAAAGGTGTGGTATCCTGTAAAAATATGGTATAATAATGCTAGTAGTCTATAAAACAGCATATAGTAATATTTGAATTAAATAATTTAAATGATATCCGAAGAACTTTAAGAAACCATAAAACCGAAACTCGAACTAACTTTAAAAAACCCTTTGGGTGTTTTGTTAGACTACAGGTACGCCTTAATTTTGTGTTGGAACTATAGAGGCAATAATTTCTTTTTGCACTGTGTTATTTCACTTTAATTTAATAAAAAATTGAAAATTTTATGAAAATATTTTACTTATTAGAACACTTTTATTTATAAATCGGGAACAAATATAAATTATGAAAATTAATAGGCATATGGGTGAAAAGTGCACTGTGTTGTGAATAATTCTTATCAAAAGTATAATTTCGTATCTTTAGTATTAATATTTGTCTTGCTGCCATAGTTTTTACCAAAACTGGAAAATATTATAATATGTTCTCAATGTTTCTAATTCCTTTCAAAAACATCACGACCAGTGCCATCAGTCAAAAGGCTGAAGTCAAAATTTTTATATAAAATAGCACAAATTCAGAAAGGCTTAGTCTTACCATTATTGGCAGTTGGCAAAATTATTAAAAGTGTATTGAAGACCATTTCCGGTATTCCTTCTTCATTCTGTTTATATATAAAAAATCGTCCATAATGATATAATAGTTATACCCTACATCACCATAGCTGGTTGGGGTATTATGTGTTTGTGCTGGTGTTTGTAATGCATAGAAACAGTTATCAACACCCACCTTAAATTATACCAATTGACTCAGAATCACTTTTTAAATCGATCTAACGATGTGCGTCCGTCCGTCTAGCTGGTTGGCTGTCCATGTAACCTTGTGCACAAAATACGGGTCGAAATTTTAAAGATAATTTAATGAAAATTGGTACGTGGGACTTTTGTAATACGGGAACGAAGCTTATTGAAATAAGTTGTGATCGGCCCATTATTTCACCTAGCCCCCATACAAATGTCCTCCCGGAATAGGGTACTGAAATAGGTACTGAAAAATGCCTTAGAAATAAGAATATTTCAATGAAGTTCTGTGCAAAGAAGTTCTATACTAGTACCAATCTTTGTACTAAATTTTATCGGTGCACAATTGACCATAACTCCCATACAAATGTTAGTATCAAGATAATATTTGACATAAATAAGTTTTATGGAAATAGAAACAACACTGCCAAATTTTATGAGAATCGGTCCATAATTTATCATAGCTCCTGTATAAATCCATTTCCAGGAATTGCCCTAAAGTGCATAAAATCATCTAGATGTTAGTATCAACATATTATTCTGTATTTGTATATTTTATTTTACATTTAATAAAATTGACCACAGGTGTAATATAAGTTCCCTTCCCAAAATTTTATGCTCCTACACAATAATGTACGGTAACATATAGCCAGTCTTGACTGACTATATCTTTCTTTCTCGTTTTTTCTTGAACTTTTTAAATTTTGTACACCTTTAAATGTTGCATTCAGCTTCGATAGCAAATCATCTTAGATACTTCCAAAGATTCCTCCATCTACGAGTACATAGGTTCATACGATTCATTTCTCAAAGATTTTTCTTCCGAATAACCTTCATTTCCAAACGCTATAATTTCTGTTTTGGAGCTATACCTTAAATTGTTGGAGCTGGAGGCATGTTCCAGAAATTAAATATAAAAGTATTTAGAACTGTTAATTGTCTTTCTTGAACAAAATGTTTTAAATTTGTGACAAATTTTTTAGAAAAAGAATTTTTTACTAATTCTAACTTTTTTTATTAAAAGTATAATAATTTTAAATACCTTCAAACTTGACTGACGTTACCGAATCTTTACTCAGTTCATTAAAGGCCATATCAAGTGGCTCAAGCTGTTGCAGAAATTTTCAGAAATTTTGACACCATGTTAGATAAAGATGTTCATCGATGTTTAACATCATGTGTTAGTATTTTTAATGCAAAATATAATGCTGCAATGTTTTCAGTTTATCGTTATATTTATTGAAAATTTTGCAACATTTACTTAAGCTATATTCAGACTAGTCAAATATTTGACTAAAAAGACGTAACCACTAAATAAAACAACTCTTAGTTTCTTCTTTCAATTTCGAAAATTTTTTACTTACCCTAAGTCACACCTGACGTTCTATTGAATTTTATTTGACTCTGTTTTCTCTTACAAAACATTTGCAAGATCAAACAACGCAAACAATTTTTATGTAAAACTAGTGGTCACGCAATTTTGATCAAATATTTGCCAAATGTGAACATAACTTTACGCGTTCAATAACATCACTTATGGAACAATTTCAGTTTTTATGTTGATTCCAAAATCATTGAGTATTTTTTCGATTAAACAAGTGTGCCCAACTAGTGTTAGAATGTTTAAATGATTTGGTTTTAGAATTATAACTTCTCGCTATAACGTTTATGTATTTATAAAAATTTATTCCAGAATAGAAATTAGCAATATAATTCCATATTACAGTTGTGTAAATAACAAGCAAATATTTAATTAAAAAATTAAAAATAAAATAGTTGTAAAATATTATATTTTTATAAAAATAATTAAAAATATAATATTAAAAAAGAAAATTAATTAAAAGAGAAAATTCGACAAATATTCGTTATTTGAATTATTCGTTTTTCGAAAAGTCGTACTTTTAAATACTTCGAATAATTATTTGAATCAAATTGTTCGAATTATTCGAACGAACATTAATCGAATACCCTATTGGATTCACCATTGTTAATATTTTGGTTATCATTTGAAGTCTTTAAAAGCAGTTAACATAATAATTGATATGTTTTCAGCGAAAATCCATATACAAATTAAGTATAAAATGTTAAAATTTTCTCCAATTTTCACACCAAAACTTTGATATGTATTTATTTTTATTCCAAAAATTTCCTTTAATTATATCTTTTAAATCCTTAATACCATAATACATTTATTACATCTAATTACTTTTTTTTCTTGATATAACCTTGAAAAAAAAAATTAATAAACAATAAAAAAATCACATAACAAGTCTATATTATATACTTAAAAAGGATTTAACACAAAATCACTTGAAATACTTATATTAATTAATTTAAATTATAATCATCGTACGAGTATGTTAATAATTATTTTTTGCTTTCCTTTTCCACAATCAGTTACCTTGAAATTTCACATAAAACAATTTTGGCCATGTAATAAGACCAAATTTTCTGTTTTTATTTAGTGTTTTGTTATCTTTAGACTTTAATAATATCTACCTTATGAAACTTTATGAAACTTTTTGTTTTTGAAAATTTTTGCGAACAGAAAAAAGTAAATGAAAATAAACGAAGTGTAATATAAACTTGTAGTTATAAAAATTTGCTTTAAATCTACCAAATACAAATTGTAAAGAGTTGTGAGAATAAAAAGATACTACGTTTCTTCACGTACTACTTTTTTAACATTTTGTAGCTTTTATTTAATTTTCCAACATTTACAATTTCTATACACCGTCAGCCAGACAGGCCCAGTTAAAGACTTCAGTTTAGTAGTTTAGTTAAAGTTGATTATTTTGCATGAATGTGCAATTCAAGTAATATTCGTTTACGGTTTGGTCTTAATATTACTGTATACGGTAACAGAGTTGTAAAGCTAACTTAGCAAAAAATTTCTGTGAAAAGAAAATTTTCTATACATAGAAAAATTTATTGAAAATTTTCTATAGAAAGAAAACTTTCTATGAAATGAAAATTTATCGCAAACTTTCTGCAGAAAATAAAATTTATCGCAAACTTTCATAGAAAGAAAATTTATCTCAAACTTTCTATAAAAAGACAGCTTATTACAAATTTTCTATAAAAAGAAAATTTATCGCAAATTTTCTATAGAATGAAAATTTATCGCAAACTTTCTACAAAAAGAAAATTTATCGCAAACTTCCTACAAAAAGAAAATTTATTGCAAACTTTCTATAGAAAGAAAATTAATCGCAAACTTTCTATAGAAAAATAATTTATCACAAATTTTCTATAAAAATAAAATTTATCGCAAATTTTCTACAAAAAAATGTATCGCAAATTTTCTACAAAAGAAAATTTATCGCAAATTTTCTACAAAAGAAAATTTATCGCAAATTTTCTACAAAAGAAAATTTATCGTAAATTTTCTATAATAAGATAATTTATCACAAATTTTCTATAAAAAGAAAATTTATCGCGAATTTTCTATAAAAAAAATTATCGCGAATATTCTATAAAAAGAAAATTTATCGCAAATTTTCTATAAAAAGAAAATTTATCGCAAATTTTCTATAAAAAGAAAATTTATCGTAAATTTTCTATAAAAACAAAATTTATCGCAAATTTTCTATAAAAACAAAATTGGTAGAAAATTTTCTGTAAAAACAAATTGATAGCAAATTTTCTATTAAGAAAATCTATTGCAACTTTCTATAAAAAGAAAATATATCGTAAATTCTCCTAAAAATTTGAACGATTTTTCTTTTTTTTTTTTAATAGCAATTTGATAAAACATTTTCTGTAAATAGAAGAATAGAAGATTTCTATAAATTGGAAATGTTTTATCTATCGAAAATTAGTTAATACATTCCTTTACATACTTTTAATTTTCTAGTAACTACTTAGCAGTGAAACATAGGAAGTATAATGTTTCTTTTTCCTTCATTATTTTCTTTATTTGGTTGCTTTTTATATTAGTATGAACTTTTTTTCTGTTCGTAGTTGCAACAAGTAACACAATGGAAATTAAAGGGCATTAAAAAAAGAGGGAAGATTAAATTTTTCTACATAAAAACACTCATGTACATATATAGGACATATATTAATATACATACTTCCAAGTTGATATATAAAGATACTTAGTATCTTTTGAAAAGTACTATTTATCTCAAAGTGAATCTTTGTTTTCTTTAAATATTTGTTTGAAGAGTAAAGCTGGCTGGCTGGTAAAATAACAGTTAAATATAAGTTTATCTTTTCTACTTTTTTGCTGCTATTACTTTATTTTTTGTTTTTGCATGCCAAGTAATTATAATAAAAATTGAAACAGAGAACAAAAAATATAATTACAAACATCTTAAATATGAAGCGAGATTAATGTAAACTTGTACTTGTATGAAACAGTCAATTCTTATATGCATATAAAAATGGCTGTAATGTAGATTAAGTATAGTTAAATAATTTCTGGTATTAAAATATTTTGAACAAATATTTAAGACACATAATAAATGTATGCATGTGCTTACTCATATACACATATGTACATATTAGCCCTTTATTTTGGAAGTGGCCTAAGTGGATTCACAAAAATGATAAGTTAATTGTAAAAATACATATATTTTTGCGTATTTTTTTATTTTTATTTAATTTTTTCTTTTATATTAAAACTTGCTGAGATTTCTGAATGAATAAAAAGAAAAAAAAAAATAATAATAAATTTTGATAAAACTATTACCTAAAAATTTTAGCTATTTTTATCAATAAAACAATTTTTTTGAAGAAGGGACTTAGGTCACTTTCAAAATAGACGGTTCATATATATCCATGACTAAATAAATATACATATGCTAAGTTGATGGTTTAATTAGTTTCGTACTTTTGACTTTTTACTAGTTTAGAAGCAAAAGCTGAAATAATAAATAAGATTTAAAAACTGTATATAAACATTTGGGTGATTATAAGTATTAATAAGTAGTTTCAGTTTTATAATAATTAAAATTAAGTGTAATTGCGTTTTTACACGCAGGAAAAAATATAGTTGTTGTCACCAACATATTATGTTTGGAACACATGGTCATAGCTAAAAATAGATATGATTATTTTATCATTTTGTGTTCGATTTTATGGTTCATTTTTCATGTTATGGTGCGAGTTTTTCATATAAATATACCATCTTACTACATCACATTATGATTACATTTTATCATATTATTATTATTTATAAAAAATAAAATAAATAAAAAAGTAAAAACCTAAAAATTATTATTATCATATTTTAAAATAAAATATTTATGCAAAACTAATATTTTTATAAATCTTTTATTGAGTCCATTTCATTTCTTTCACAATAATAGATAAAAGTGTTTATTAATCATAAAAAGTTATTTATATATTATTTGTTCTTTAACTAATTTTATTTATTTTTACCATCATATGTTGTGCAAGATAATATAAAATATTATTTATTACCTAAACCCTTTAAAATAGTAGTTAATCCATATCTGATATTTCTTGAATCACAAAAAATATAACAAAAACTTTCATTTATAAATTAAATGAGAATTATAATGAAGGTGGAAAACAAATGTTAAAAACAAAATATATTCAAAAACAAAACAAATATGAATTCTTCAGCCATATTTGTAAAAAGCATATTCATTTGTAACATCCCAGCAAAAACTTTGCTTTCCTGGTAAGCTAGCACGTATAATTGGAAACAAAAATAGACTACTTATTTGTTGCCTGAATAACTAGTTATTTTTATACGGGTTGTCCTCAAATTCATGTAGTTACCTAAACGAAAATAAAAATAAAAAAAACAACAAATTTTTGTCGTCAGTGAGATTTGAACTTGGGGACACAAATTAAACATACATTTTTAATGGCTAACGTCTTACTCAGTACACCATCTCGCACTTAGTTTCGTAAGCGGCAAAAACTTTTATTAGAATAAAATATCTTTTTAGACATTTTGTTGAAAAAAACTAACTGCATCAGAATGGGTTTGAACTAACAACCTTCTGGTTGTTAATTCAGCGCTCTAGCCAACTAATCCACTGAATACTTATTTGTGTGATATAGAGTAGGAAAAAAAATTTTTAAGAAAAAGGAAATAACTGATAATATTTAATGCTTGTAAAAATAATGATATTTTTTATATTAATAAAATTTTATTTCTGGTCAAAATATTCAAAAGCATATAATATTTGTGGTCAGCTATATTAAAATTTTTATTAAATGTAAACATTGAATGATGAAACTGAAACAAAAGCATTTCTATCATGAACACAGTATTATTAAAATTAATGAAATTTAACACTGCGAACATATTACTGTTGTAGTGACAATGTGTAGTAACCATGTTTTTTCTCTCCATGTAGGCCTTTCATAAAATCCTTTGAATCAAATTTATGGAAATTTACGTATTTTATTGAAATTTTTATCGTAATATTAATGTACATAGGCTTTTCTTGAAACTACTTATGTGAGCTTTAAAAATAGAGTACAACTTTGTCTAAAATGTTCCTCATATTTTTGAACAAGCAACAAAAAGTTCATTTTGAACTCAGTTTATCATGGATATTTTCTAGATGTATTCATAATTCATTTTGCCATAACCGACTGTATACAACTAATATATATTTTCTACAACTATTATATATTATATATTATAAATCTTTTTCCTTGCTCTTAAACCATATTTTGCTTTCTAACCTTATTAATATTATTATTCCCATAAAAATAAAATTTTGCAAATAATTATGCTTTTAATAAATATGGTTGAAAAATTCTTAACTTGTCTGTTTTTGTATTTTTTGTTTTTTTTTTTTGTTTTTAACGTTTGTTTTCCGCCCTTACTATAATTCTTATTTAGTTTATACATTAATAAATATTAATAGAGAAGGTTTTGTTATATGGTGTGATTCAAGCAAGATAAGACATCGATTAACTACTATTAAAGGGTTTACTTAAAAATTTGATATTAATAAAATTAATCAACGAACAAATAATAAATAATTTCTTATGGTTAATAAACGCTTTTCTTTATTGTTTTGAAATAAATACAATAGCCTAAATAAGCAATTTATAAAAATAGTAATTTTGAATTTATGTAACATTTTAAAATATGATAAAGAACAACTTGAAAAGAAATTTTTAATTTATTTGATTATTTTTATACATATTCCAAACAAAAATTATTTATATTTTAACTCGGTAGCAATGAAATGTTTTTTTCTATAGATTTAAATTGGTTGATTGATAATGTAAAAAAATTAAGACCAAAAGTTTTTCGGAGAACAAAATTTGCATGGATCAAGGTCAATTTGTGGGAACATTTTTTATTTTTGACTTTTCTTGTATTTTTCGACTAATATATTAAGCCGAGAAAAGTAAAGGTGGTTGATTTCATAAAAAGAAACATCGAGGTATATTGTCCAATAAAGTTATAACTTGTAAACTACTTTAATATCCGGATATACCGACTGGAAGATTTTGAGGGATTTACCCAAAGTTTTAAAATTCAAAATCTCTAAATATTTATAAACTATACATGAGCTTTAGACCAGCTGAACTAAGAGGTCCGGAAAGTTCCACCATCGAGTTTTTGAGCTCATGATAAAAAGTTCCAGATTTCGAACATAGTTTTTTATGGTGCATCGCTTTGAACAATCAAAAAGCAGTTCTTCAGCTTTCAAAATCTGTTAGAGTAAATCACTTGAGAAAAGGAGCCCAAAAGTATTGCGGGTTAAAGTTGAAAATTTGAAATTGAAAAATTCTCAAAATTCCAAATTTCACTCATTTACATTATAACTGCATACATTCATATATCATTCATATATAATCATCACATGTAAAAAGACACAATATTACATTGCGCATTGGGGCAAAATCGAAATTTTTGGAAATAAATCTGTAACTTCTAATCGATTCATTGGATTTACATAAAATTTCAGTGGCCGCACATACCCTTCAGGAGAGGAGCTGTTGGGGCTCAAAATAGGGTACAACATATTAAACTTTAAAGAGGTGTAGTTTTGGTCCAATAAAAGATATTGACTTGAATATTTTGTATGTAATTAAGAAGCATGTTACACCGAGTTACACTTAAAAATTTATTTTTTATAATAATTTTTTCACAATTTGTGAAATAATAAAAATATATTTTGTTAACATAAAGATTCTTTATTTAGTGCCTAAGTTAACTAAGTTAATATCTTTAATAGTGTAAAAGTTGCAGGGATTTAAATCATGATAATCCTTATTTTTAAATGAAAATTTTTTAAAATATTTTTTTAAAATTAAATACGATTTTTTTTACTTGATCACAAAAGGTTTTCTATATTTTCTTTCATTTGATCGTGTTTTTTATTATTATTATTTTATTTTTTTTTTGACATCCAAAATTTGATATGGAAAGCTAACTTGCCATATAATATAACCAAAAAACTTCTTTAAGAATTTTTATTCTAAGCTATTTTTAGGATGTTATTTGACGAACGTTAAGCATACTATTTAAGATCAATTATTTACTTTGAAAAAAATTTTCAGATTAAAGTTTAGAAAAATAACCAGAAAATTTTTATATCACTCAATAATCTATTTTAAAGAAGATTTTATAATGTCATAATTTTTGAGATTACGAAAACGCATTTTTGTCTATAAATTCTATAAACTTCAGAAATTTTTAGGGCGCCCTTGAGTTTAGGATTAATTTTAGTTTTCTGCATAAAAACTTTTGAACTTTATATATATATATATATATATATATATATATAAATTTTTGATTTTTTACCTGGACTTTATTTCCTTTTTTGGAAATAAGTATTAAGTGAAAAATTTTTAAAAAATATTCTGTAAATATTTTTCAAAATTATTCTTATACTTATTTCCAAAAAACGAAATAAAGTCGAGGTAGTTTTTTTTATTTAAACTGCTAAATTGCTTTCCGCCTGGTAGAAGTGCAGATTTTATGAAAATTTAATTTTTCAAAAGATTTTTTTTTATGTATAAAAAAATACAAATTGTTATATTTTTACTACTATTTTTTATGTATTGTATAAAAAATATCAGTATTTCGTTCCCCCAAAAACCATCTCTATAGCTTCAACATCCAATTCTCTATATAAAAATAAAATAAGAAATAATAATAATAATAAAATAAAAATTAATAGTAATATTTTTTTAAATAAAATTCCTTCTACTTTCCCATTTCAATTCGATCCGTTCGGTAGTTTAGGATTTTTCAAATGGCCCCACTGTGCACTGTACATCACAATATTGTTTTGCAAATCAAAATTAAAATATTTATGTTTATTTAAAATTATAAGTTCTAATTGACTCTAAAAAGTTACTCACAATGTCGTTTGCTTCAAAAACCACCTTTATACAAATTTACCTCGCTGTGTAATGGATGACTAAAAATGTTTTGTTGTTGGTTTTCTCAAACCATAACATTGTTTGTTGTTCTTGTTCAGTGTGGTAATTTGCCAGAGCGTATAAACGCGCTTGTAAAAAGTAGTTAACTTTATTTTTTTTGCCGGATTTTTTTTTGTTGTTCATAATAATGTTTGGTTTAAACAGTTGCCCAACAAAATGTTGCTGTTGTTGTAGGCTCACTGTTAATATGCGGAGAGTGTGTTGTTGTCGTGCTTCTGTTACTACCAACAGTAACTAAAAATTTTAAGCTGCTGCTGCTGCTGTTGACGCTTCTGCTGCTAGCTATTTATGGTAGAGCTGCTAATGTTGTGGCTTTTAACTTGGCAGCATTATGGGTCTTCAGTAACAAACAAGACTTGAAACGTTACGGTACTAACAAAGCGGAATTTTCGCATAAAGTTGTTAAAGAAAATAGTGGATAAAGCAAAAAGCTTGAAAGTAATCATAAATATCAACAGGTGTTTTGTGTGCGAGTTTTTTTTACAAGCCTGAGAACTAATTTGTTGTTAATACTAAAATAGGGAATTTAGTTGAAAGATATAAACAATAGCAATATGCACAAAAAAAAACGAGCTATTGAATTGAAATTAAAATAATTGTAAAGTAATTTTTCGTGTTTAATGATAAAAGAGTTTAAACCAAACTTAAATAAGTTTAAAGAGAGCAAAATAGTGAATAGAGTTGTTGAGACAAAATACATATGAATAAGAAACAAAAATAAAAAATTGTTTATTGCGCAGGCGCACATGAATGTGTGATACTACCATAATAAAACGTATTGTACGAATAAGTTGGTTGGTCGGTTATACGTCTTGATATTGATACTTCCAATAAAAAATAAAATCATAAAAAAGCTTGTTTTTTTTTATTATTTTTTTATTTGTGTGGAACTGAACCATGTTGAAAACCTCGTGGCCAAAACCATTGTAATGCAGATTTCGGTTTTATACTTTTTTTTTTTTAGTATTTTGGCCTTTTTTGTGTAGTTTTCGGTTTTGTTTTGTAGTGTATTGTGTGTAAGAGTGTATATTGTTCAGTTCAGTTTTTGGCTGAATATTATGAAACCGTAATAATTCAATAATATACAATATTTTATTGTTTTTGTGAGTGCCTTAAGAAAAATATTAAAATATATATATATATATATATATATATATATATATATATATATATATATATATATATATATATATATATATATATATATAAATTACTAAAAAAGAAGAGAATCATAAATATGTGTTGATCATTATATATGTATAAGAAAAATTTCAGTAAAAATGGAGAAAAAGAATAATTAAATAATAATATATTAAGCCAAATGTTAATGATGTTATATTTTTGTTAACAACATAAATATATAAAGTTCAAAATAAATTAAAAAAAAGAAGGGAAAACATTTTAGAAAAAATTAACATAAAACAACAAGATTATAAAGCAATTGTGTTAACAAATTCATTAACTGTAGCGGTTTTAATAAACAAAATTGTTTTGTTTTTAAACACAAAATTTACAGAAAAGAACCCTAAGCATTATAAATATTTGGGAAATTTATGTTTTACAAAAAGCTGTAAGTATTTTTATTCTTTTCATGTTTTATACTTTAAATTTTATTCTTATTATGGTTAGATAAGTAGTTTTTTATGTACATAAAAAAATCTAGATATCCATTTGTATGTATTAGGATATCTAGATTTTTTTTTTAGCAAAAAAACATTTTATTTAGAGAAACATACCTACTAAATATTAATATTTGAATAGAAATTTACGAGAAATTTATTAACTGATTAATATTCATAAATTTAATTTCTTGTTATGTATTATTAACATAGTTCAAGGTTAAATTGAAATTAATTCTATAAGTTTAAGGAAATATTAAAGTAATAATTATCTTGGATAAAATTCGCAACTTTCTTCTCTTGTAATACCTGGTATATGTTTACAAACAATTTACATATTTTATGGTTATTATTAATTCCATATTTGGAATAATACATTACTTCACTTTGAAAGGAGTAGTATTTGAAGAAGACTACCTGCAAAATCGATTTTAAGAAAACTGAGACACCATTTTTCCATATTAAACACAGTCTGAGATTTTGCAAAATTGGCAAGATTTTTATTTTTACTTTGCTCTAAAATATGGTAATCAATGTACTGAATAGATATAAGATTGGGTCATATTTCAGCATATACCATATAAACATTTGGAAGATATCTTCCTGGAAGAATTTTTCTTATTTAGACTAAAATCATCATAGCAATATTTTTATAATATTGCATTTTTATCAGTTTAAAGAAAATTAAGCAATAAACAACAAAAAATATATAAAATAAATTTTTTTATTATCTTTATCCTCAAAATATCGCCCTTTTTTCAGATAGGTGATTATCACCTTCGTAATAAATTGATGATATCCTATTGAGATCATCTGAAAGAAATTAATGCAATACTTTTATTCTACAGTCACAATTTTTTCGGTTGTCGAAAAATTTTTCAAAAGTGAAAAATATTAAAGAAATTTGTTTGTCTTTCAGCAAAAAATGGTTAATTTATGTGATTGTTTCAGTTTTCGCGCTTTATGATGTTAAGATTTATGTACATGCATGCTTTACAAGATGTAAACGATTTTTTTTATTGTATTATTTAAAGATGTATTTAGTGATAATTTTTCTATATATTTATTACATCTTCCAAAAGATTATCTGACGGTATCTTCTTTTTTCACCTAGATGATTATCTAGCAATATTGCCTATTTTTCGTCCAGGCGTATTGATTTCTTAGTACTTAGATGTGACGCATAATCTCTCCCGATGGGGTAATATGATTATTGCGGCAATAAAATTCACTTTCGATTTATTTTGCTTGTAGGGTAGCCTTTATAAATCATTCCCCTCAGAATCACTTCAGAGTTCCTAAATTCTTGAATTTTTTTTGGTATCGAAATGAAACTCAATGAAAATAAAATTTAGATATCAGAAAACTGTTTTACAAATTATGAAAAAATGTTTTGACGTTTCAAAAAATGATTCGACGTTTTAAAGATAATAATAAAAAATTGATTTTGGCCTGTGAAATTATAAAAATCTCACAATGTGCATAGTTTTTGGGCATATTATGTAAAACTTAATCTCATTTTTGATAATTATTTTCTTAAAATTTGTTTCTTAAAATAGTTATATATATATATATAAAGACTATACATAAAGACTATATTGCTCCAAAAAAAAAAAAAAAAAAAAATTAGCAAATGTTATAATACTGAGGCTAATATATATATATATATATATATATATATATATATATATATATATAACTCTAAGAGATATATTCTTCTGTGGCATTATGAACATTTATGATGAAATAATTATATCCGTCCGTAGTCCTGGCACTAAAACACGTTAATGCCAATATATACTTAAATCCTGTCTTCATCAAAAACTTATTTCCCATTAATAATAAATTACATAAAATATCTTGCTTGTAATCTATAAAAATTTCTTGATTGTAATCTGTAAGAGAATATTAAATATTGAAACTTATAATGAAACTATTTTATACAATATTTTTTTGTCTAAAATGTTTAATTTTGTTGAGTCTATGAGTATTAGCGAATTTTATCTATGTATTTTTATTGTTCACTTGGTTAGTAGTATAATCTTATTATTATTACTTATAAAGTGGTCCAGACATTTGCAACTGAAATTCTATTCTAAGCAATTTTTTATGAATATTTTGACCCTTCAGTGCACAGTGATGCGTATATGAATCAACCATTTTTTCTGTACTTTTGTACATTTTTAGTCGAATAATACTGGTATAAAATATTAATTTATAATATGCTGTTACAGGTTATTGTTTAGTTTATGAAGAAATATTTTGAATCATTATGTTTATAAAATTATAAGCGTTTTTTAATTCTTATATAAATTATGCATCGAAAAGATTGGTTTTACCGAAAAATAAACAAATTAAATAATTGGACATTTGGGGGTTAAGCAATTGCTTTTCTTTCTTTTAATACAGTAGTTTAAACTGTTTACTTTAATGTCTAATTAAAACAAAGATATTTATTTAACTAGAAATTATTGACCATAAGGTTTTAACTAAACAAATAAAAATTCAATTCTCCAACTCTTAAAAGCTTTAAAGAAAAACAAAATTATATGTTTTTTTTTGTCACTACCGAACATCTTTTTGACATTGAGACTATAAATTTTTCAATATAATTTATCACAATTATTTTAGTGCTTATATTATATTTTGTAATTCACATATTCTCAATCGGATTATGATTGGAAGATTGTAGAGACCTACAGCCAAGGTTTACATTCCTTAGCTGTTCCCTTCATAGCTGAGAGAGTTAAATCTAATGAAATTTCAGTCCTAGTTTCTATGGGAACAGCTTTCAAATACATATTTGATAAAAAAGTTTTTGATTTTTCGATTGTCCCGTGTAGCTGCTAGAAGGGGATTTCCTGGACAAATCCACCATTAACTATTCGATTACTTATAGATTCAGAACAAAATATTTGACAGAAATTTCTTTTTGCTAAAGCTCGTATGGATGATAATTTAATATTTTGGTTTTAAACTCAGAATTATATTTACATTTAACCACTACACAGTGGGGCCTTTCGTAAATTAAATAGTAATAAATCTGGATCTTGTAAATTGCTGAACCGATCTTGAGGAGACTTGGGAAATCGATAAAGGAGAAGTTAGGCTTTCAGTGTATTGTGAGTTGGAGTATGTAACTGAAACATACTTGTCACTATAGTGAGCTAAAGTTGACCAGCTCGAGTATGAAAAACATATCGAATCTCGTAAATTTTACAAATATGAACCGATTTTAAATATTTCTACATTTTTAAATTCTATTTAGCAATATAAGGAAAATAAAAAAACATGCTTATTGTACTACATTATCAGCTATAGTTTTTCTAAAAATTTGATTTCTCTTTTTATAATAAAAACTCAAAAGAAAAAAAATCCAAACATTTTTAAAAATATGGTGAAATTGATTATTAAAATTAAAATTTTAAAACAGGTATCAAAACCTTTTTAAGTTTTCTAATAAAATTGTGACAAACTACTGGTAAGTTAAGTCATTCGAGATGAGTTTGCGAAAAAACCAAAATATTAGTAATATTTTATTACTGATATTTGATATTAAAAAATATGTAGAAAATTTTCTGATACCAAAACCGCACTATGGTTTTAAATGGCTCAAAAGTGGCAATGAATTTAAATTTAAAAATTAAATT
Organism: Protocalliphora azurea; assembly: GCA_932274085.1. NCBI lineage: Eukaryota > Metazoa > Arthropoda > Insecta > Diptera > Calliphoridae > Protocalliphora > Protocalliphora azurea. Next base: position 121,310,748 of record OW026522.1, read on the forward strand.
TTTAATATAATGTTTGTTGTCTGGTGAAAATAGATAAAATTTTGTATCACCAATTATTAAAATAAATCATCTGTGTTGTTTATTTTATTTATAGCGATCTTCAAAATCGTCAATCATTGCAGTTTTCGTGTACAGTGGAAAAAATCAAAATTATTGTTGAAGTTGACTGCCTATATTTTCATTTAAGTTTTTTGTTATCCAAAAAGTAGATTCTTATTTCTGGATATTGTATATAAATAATTTTAAATATTTTTTTAGAAAATGTCAAAATTTGGGGTATTTTTCTTATTTGATGGAATAGATCTTTTATACTGGGCGGTATTGGGCTTAGATATATATATTAAAAAAACTGCATATTCTATTAAAAAACCTACATATTCTGCTGCGCATATATTGCGCCCATTTTTGATATTTCTCCTTATTTGTAAAAGTTCAAGTCTTCTGAAAAATATGTATAACTCATTGATCTAAAGTAAGAAAATATGAAATTTTGATTTTAATTCAGTATAGTATTATATTTTGGATATTAAAAAAGTTTTTTTTACATATTATCAGAATGATCGGTTTTTGCAAAACCGTTTCGGGTCAGATTTTAAATTTAAAAATGTATTTATATAGGCAAATTTTGCCTTTTTTATAGTTTCTTCAAAATTCTATTTATTAAAAACACATAATTATTTATTAGTAAATAGAAAAAATATAAAACTCGGTTAAAAAATGCTAAAATTATTACATGAGAAAACTTGTGTGGCAAATTTACAAAAGAATACTTCAAAATGTTTAAATAAAATGATATATTTATGTTTTATTTATAATTATTCAAATAAATATTTTTATTTCAAAGATTTTACCTTTTAATTTACTTTCACATATGTAAGAAATCTATAGCTGAAATGTGGTCTTTAGGTGTATGTCTTATATGGGCGCTAGGGTCTATAGTAGACCAATCATTTTTATATTTTGTTATAGGAATATTGTACACATAAAATATTTGAAAATTTTATTTTTCCTCAAAATAAATATCTATGCTTATGGAAAGCATTAAGTTCGTATTTCGGAAGGATTTTTGTGATCTATATGAAAAAATGAACCTATTTGAATCAAATTCACTGCAATAAATGAATAAATCAATATAAACATATGCAAAATTTGGCACTTTAACCGATAATGTTGTTAATTAACAAAATTTTTTAAAATTTACTTATTATATTTGCTTGTGCCCAAATTAATAAAACAAAATATAAAGTGAGTTATTTTATCATTTCCTGAAATCAACGCCATTTTTATGCCATTCGAACCAATGTGCAAAGATATTCGGAATCAAATTTTTGGTTATAATCATAATCTTTATTTTTTGTTTTACTATAACAAATGTCTTGTATAAATTATTGAAGATACAATTTGCTTTAAAATAATATATAATATGTTTATTTTGTATTTTGAATAAATCGAGTAAATACTGTTGATTGATTTAATTAGAAAAAAATCTGTTGTAAATATTTTGAATACTTTAATAATTTTTGTTGTGTATAAATTATTGATCAAAAATCAATTAATAAGGTATAGAAAATTCCAAAAAATTAGCTACAACAACATTTAAGAAAAAAAAATAAATGCGAAAGTGAAATATCATTGCAATTTCGAATGATTTGACCACTAGTGTATGTGATCTGCAATGAATAAAGGGATCTAGTGAACTAAATTGTTTCGATTCTGAAGCACACTAGGTCTTTTGCTAAATTCTAGATCATATATATATATATGTATCGTCGTTTTTTATACCAAAAACACGCAACTTTCTAGATCTTGTGTTGAGTTTTTTTTCTGGGAACTTTGCTGTAATTTTATCCTGGATTGGTCCAATTCGACTATTACAGAAGTTTCAGTAGCGAAGAAGAGCAAGCGATCGCAAAAATACAGATGGAAAATATTTACACAAAATTTATACTATACTGCATAAAATAGTAAGGGTAATCATTTAAACTCTTAAGTTTCCCATTTGTTCAATTGTGCAAATTTGCGCGATATATTTCATGAACCCCCTATTCAAATGTTGGCAATATTAAGTAGATAATTGAAAAATTTTGTTGCAAGCAATAATACATTCCAAATACAATGATTTTATTATAATTAAAGTTTTTGCGAGGGTTTTGCACGTTTTCATGACGACCCTTAGTGTTTTATTTCTACAAGGTTATTTTGTATGCAACTACTTATTGTTAACAATAAAAACTCTTTTAAACAAAGTAACACAATTCAGCATTTAACATTCGTTGTTATCTCAATGAATGAATAAATGAACGAAAAAATGGATGAATTAAAATAAGCAGCTATAGTAGAAGTGGAGGTTAATGTAAAATTAGTCCCACTTCAGATTTGACAGTGTGGAAGAAATTATGTTGATAATGACGTTGACAACTTTATTGTCATCACAGTTAAAATTAATAATAATAATGATGATGATGTTGACAATGATGGAAAACAAAGTATTTATAATATTTTATTTAATATGGTTGTAAGTGAAAAACAACATTGTTTTATATACAATAAAAAAAAAACCAAAAGAAGAAAGAAAAAATTAAATAGTACAACAAGCATTAACCGCATAAAACTCAACCAAAACGCAACCAACCATTAAACAACTTTACAACAATTGTAAAAGTCATCATTATGATATTTATTGTAAGCGTCATTATCATCAGTAACTTCATCATCTACATCTACAAATGTTGTATAGAAAATTGTCATTCAAATCGTTTTTTTTTCTTCTTTTACATTATTTTTCTCTTTTTGTGCTTTATTACTGTTTTTGTTATTATTACGTTTTTTTAAATTTTTCAAATTGTTTCTGCATTTTTTGTTTATATTTCTACAAATAAAGTTAAAATATGCTGACAACTGCTTGAAAAGTTTATTCATGTTTACTAAATGACTTTGTCTGTCTGCTCGTCTTTCCCTACGTTTGACAGTCTGTCCAGTTGACAATTGTTAGTTGGCGGTTTGGTTTAGTTGGTAAATTGTTGGAAAATAATTGAAAAATATATTAAATAAATAAAAATTATAATAATACTGAACAAAAAATATAACTCACATAAATACCAAATACAACATTCCATGGTAAAAATATTTTCAATAAAAAAAGAAAGAAAATAAACGTGAGAGTTTTATAATAAAATAAATACTTTCATATATTTATTACACGTTTAATTGTCATGCGATTAAAATTTTAACTATAATGATATTTAATAAAAACTTTTATCAGCCGGCGGCCATTTCATGTATTTTCAACTCAATAATTATAAAAATGTATACAAAAAAAAAAAAAAAAAAAAACAATTTGTATCATAAACGGATAATATTTGAAATCATAATCATAGAAAACTTTTATAGTCACAATTTGTGCATATAAATAAAATTATAATTATTATTTTATTGTGATTTATAAAATAATATAAAATGTAAAAATGGTTCAAAATTTTGAAAAGATTAATTTTTAATAAGTTTTCACTTTTTATAAATAAGATTCCAACTCTTTTGAACTGCAGCTTTGAAAATTTTAATTTTTTCAAAGTAGTTAGAGAATAAATCCTGGGATTTTAAATCTAAATCTGTAAATTTGTAGCCTTTGACAATAAATAAATACAATTTTGCTACGATATTCTTGACAGTGTTTTCCATAATATTGTTGATTATTCGATAGTCTTTTACTGAATTTGAGGTTTAATGTTACTTTTACATTTAAAAATAAAATGATTTTAACAATTTATGAAATTTTAAAGGTATGTGATCGGAAATATAGTTCTTGGTTTAAAGTATCTGTGGAAATATTTTAATTAATTTGAACAATGCTGATTGAACACTTATTGGGGAAATATATTCGGATCCACATATTTTAACACATTTCAATAATTTTTATATCCTCCACCGCCATAGGCAGTTGGGTTATTATTTGTTTGTCGATGTTTATAACGCACAAATATACTGGTCTTAAGCTAAGTTCAGATTACGATTATATTGACACGAAATATTTCATCGTGTTTTCCCGCAATTTTGCAACTAAATACAGAGATGATTTTTTTCATATTAGGCGCATTTATTTGACGTTTTTTGTTAGATGAAACAGCCATAGATTAACAAGATATAAAACTCTGTTGTCAAAAAATCTCTGTCAGTTGTCAAAAAAAACCTAAGTCTAAGAATGTGTTAGTAAAAAATTTTATCAAAAACAAAAGCAATTCTAGCACATATGCCTTTTTGAGTATTATTTTAATTGATTTTTTTCTTTTTGTCTTCATGATAATGTTAAATTATGAAAACAACTTAATATATTAAAATACGAGAAGAGGAAATATATTTCAATCCTGTTCAGATTAAATTTACTCAAAATTATTTGATTAAATACACAACTACCATAAATTTATAATTATTAAATGAATTTATAGTAAAATTTTATTTTTTATTGTGCTTTAGTCAATTTAGAATAATTTTCTGAGAGAATTCCAGAATATGAGAATGTCGGAATATATGCCTGCAGCATTTTTATTTAATGTAAAGTGAAAATGATATATATTTTAAATATAAATAAATTAAATAATTCTATTAATTTACACGATTTAATACGCACGTTAATAAAAATTACCTTAAAGATTATATATTTAAAATTTTTTTGTAAGTAATTCACGTTTATAAAAAAGAAAAATCTTGTTTCCTTTTCTAGTCATTCACAAAACAGTCTTTACAAAATAACATTATTTTCTTTGCACGCTACTTTTATCTGTATAAAAATAACAAGAATTATTATGGTTAAAAAATAAAAAATACTAATATATTGAAAGTTTTATTAAAAAAAAACGATATTTTAATACACAATATATAAATTGATCACTTTTTTTTTGTCAATTTAAACTTTGTGTATATAAAAACAAAATTTTTTTCAAGTCCAGCTATCCATTGCATCAGCTGTAGTTTCTTTGAAAGATCAAATAAAAATTCTTTCAAAATTGTGGCAAATATTTTACAACTTGTGTTCATATTAGCGGTAATTTTTGTTAAGGTCAAATAGTTTTGTTTGTCCAAAATCACCTGTTAGTTTGTTTGAATCGTAAAATTATTTCATGTTCACATTACGCAAAGCAAACATTTGCAAAAATCGTCAAATATTAGCGTAGTATGAATTTAGCTTTAGACCCACCTTTAAGTATATCAATCTATTCAGAATCACTTTTTGAGTTGATTTAACGATGTGCTTCTGGCTTGATATCGATATAAACCTTGTGAACAAAGTACAGGTTACAATTTTAAAGATAATTTGATGAAACTAGTTATTATCGTTCAATTATTGCACCTAGCCCCATATAGAAGTCCCCCTCGAATAGCATTTTAACGCTTATAAATGCGTCACTATTTGAATAAAATTTGGCACAAATAAGTTTCATAAAAGCCTTAATCACTCATAATTAATCATAGCGCCCATATAAGGCCCACTTTCCAAAATCACTTTAACGTACATAAATTCCACATAAATTTTATTATCATGATAAGATTTGAAACAACTAAGTTTTGTGTACACAAAAATCACGGTATCAATTTTTGTGAGAATCGATCTATAATTAACTATTGCTTACATATAAAACCATCCAAGAAAATCACATTACGCCTATACATAATGGTGTAGGCTATCATATGGTCGGTGTTGGCTGACTTTAAATTTCTTAAGTATTAAAAATAAATTATGGTCAACTCATATTTCAGTACTTCCCACAATGCTATTTGCGAAAATCATATTATTTGACTCCTCTAGGCTTTTTTGATGCTCAAATTTAGCAAAATAAATGAGACAGCATCAACGAAAATTTGATATTTTCAATCCGCGCAAAGCCACACAGTGTAGTGATTTCATATAGCCAAAAATAGAACACTTGTCGTAGATGAATGAAATTTGACACACACAATTTTTTTAGTAAAATAATCTTCTATACGAAAATTAGTCCAAGAACATGCCCGTCTCTCATAGAAATTTGTGATTCCTAAATGGGTAAAATCGGAAATTTCGGAAAAAAAAAATTATTTTATAAAGATCTGATTATTATATATGACAACTAATATGATTTTTCCACAAATCGTATGAATGAACTATATAAATTGTCATATAGGAAAACATGTTTTTTGATTTTTTTGGTATTTTAAACTTTAATTCTAAACATAATAATAATTCAATAATTTTAACTAAAAATACCAATAATAATTTAACATTACACTGAGGCCTCGTTTCGATTTGCCTCGCTATTTAAAATTTCAATATTTCGATTCGCGTCGCTTTGATTTCCATTGTTAAAATATCGATTCGCGTCGCTATTGTTTCGATTAGTAGTTAAAGTAATTTAAGTAACTGTATGTGGAAAATTTATTGATTCATTGATTTTCTTTAGTTTATTTTTCAAAAGGTAATTTTTCACTATAAGTTTGGCAAAATCTATGTCACAAGGAGTTTCGTAATTGTTAATAACAGATGTAAAGTTATTGAAGAGAATTTTTAAGCAAAAAGAAAAAGAAAATTGATTAAATTCTCTATTTTTAATTAGAAAATCGAAATTGAATTTATATTAGCATTTCAATGTCACCTCTTTGTACTAAAAATGCACTTTTTTTTATCAAGGATTAACTTCTTTTCTGCCCAAAAATATTTTTAACCTGGAACAAATTATTAAGAAAACAGTGCAATGTAAATTAGTCGTAATTCTCCGGTCTCCATTAACAATGCAGACTGGGCCTCAGTGTATAATGTTTATATACTAAGCAAAATACGTTTAATATTTGGATTCTTAAAAAAACAGATTAATATTTTTACAAAATTCTAACTCCGATCCACTTTCTTCTGACATATTTATTAAATTGTCTCACATTGAACCGTTCAGAGTAAAAACTATTGCCACTTTTACCTTAAGATATTTTTATCAATTATATATCAATGGATATCTAGTAGATTGCGTACTTTGAGCATATATTTTATTTTAAAATATTTTTATTATTATAGCAATTATAAACTCTCGAACTTGAAACTTCTTAAAATAAATACGTCTTTGCCTGTAGGTCCAGTTTGTTTATGAAATATTTTCTAGTATAGTAGGGTGTATGCCCTAATTTAAATTATTTTAAAATATTGACAAAAATGGAGCGGTAATGACAGCTAAAAATTTAGTTATAAAAATGGATATTTCTTAAAAATTTTGTAGAATTTTGCGGTCTTGCAAAAAAAAGGAAGCATGTATTATTGGATTTTAATTCTTTTTGAATATGTTATCTTTAAATATCATCCCTATGGTATTCATATGAACTTGCATTTAAAGGCATAATTTTTAATGACAAATTTTACATTTTTAAAAGTATGCATTTTTATATTTTCTTGAAATTTATATGAAAAAATTTTAATTTCTTAAAATTTTACTAAAACTTTAGAAAAAATTGCATAATAAGATTTCCGTAATTTTTTTATGTGACATATAAAGTCTTAATTTTTTCCCCATAAAAAATAATCGTAAAAAGTAACTTTTTCTATGTAAGCATTAATAATTTACTAACTGTATATTTATGATTTTTACACAAAAAACAATGCAATTTTATTTCAAAAGATCGAGAAGCAATAAAAATTGTTCTGAATAATTTTTTTTGCATTGTGATTTTCATCGTAATAGAAATTTTTATATATCTAAATAAATTTACTAATTTTTAATTAAAAAATACCAAAATCTTCTAATGTTCTTTCTCCATTCTATTTTTTACACCCAGAGAAAAATCTTCCACATACGTATTGAAAACGATACCATTCAGTATCAATAGTGAATCTACCCATTATGTGTTTAAGTTCAACACTGCGTGTTCAAATCTTTACGAAAATCGATACCTAATTGGCATCAAGTTGATTCTATTTCGGTACCAAATTATTAAATTGCATTATGTTTTCTGTTAAATTCGTCAACGAACGGTATCAAAAGCAGATACAGTAAAATACTAACATGACCACAATCGTGGTAGCTTTTGAATCAAATATATCTCAGTTTATGTATTCTACATTTTTCAATCTCTACAATTGCAAATATCTTTTAAAATACTTGGTTCATAATTAAAAAAATGAGATTTAAAAACACAGATTTAAATATTCTGGGGTAACTAAAGATATCATTATTTGGAAAATTCTTTGACGTCAAAGGTAAGAATTTTTCACTTGTTATGCCTTAAGCTGAAATTTATTTGAAGAAAATAACAAATACTGGACAAAATTTGATAATTATTTTCAATAAAATAGCAAAAATAGTAAGAATAAAAATTTATTTCACTTATATAACATATGTGATTGCGTTTATAATTATTAGTTATATAAAAGATATTATTTACTTCACTTGTGTGGATATTTTGGAAATTTGTTTTCTACATATCGGAATAAACTTTAAAAGTTTTAAAAATCTGATTTTAGGTATTAACGGGCACATTTAGATTTAAGTACAGATTTTCATGACTGTAGGATATTGCCTTATTTTTTTACATTTTTTATTGGCTCGATTTACTTTGCGTCCCTATTACACGTTTTAAACAAAATAATTTTTTGACATTTTTTTACTAGACATCTCATTTCGCTTATCCTTTAAAATTATTATTATAAAAATAATTTACTGAAATATATTTTGGGAGCTAATTTGACACAAAAAAAATATTTAAAATCCTTATTTACACTATGTTATAGAAAACACACATTTATATGTCATACTTAAATTAACTTACTTTGCTGAAGGGTATTAAAAATTAAAATTCGTTGAATCTTTATAGAGTTCAAAACAAAAGACTTAGACAACGAACCTTTTTTGTGTATTAAAGATCAGTAAATATATTTACTGATCTTTGATATACAAAAATCAAAAACATCAACAAAAATAACTTGAATTTTGACCGTAACTTCTCCTAGGATTTTTCATTAGGTTGAAAAAAATATATTGTGTGAAATATTAGTTAAATCCGATGTCTTTAACCCGTACCGAAGCGGACCTGAAGTTTGTATGGGAAAATATGTCATTTTTGTAGTTAAAAAAAAAATTATTAAATTCTTTGCTTTGTAGCAAAATATTAAAAAACTTTAATCTACACATAATTATTTATCAAACATGATATAAAAAGAAAAAATCGGTTAAAAGGAATGTGCAAACAAATTTTTAATTTTTAGGGAAATGTTTAAATAAATTACTATTTTTAAATAATTTTGAGCCATAAAAAATTGAAATAAAGCTATGCTAATTTATAGAAAACCCTACTATAGATAAAGTTCAGAAAGAATTAGGTCAATACCTTGTATGACTAAGCCGTACTTGCGACATGAATTTTGCAGATTTTGACAAAAAGGCATTTTTTGCAGTTGTTTAGTTATAGTCAATTTTATTGTTGAACTGATATTCAGACTAAACAAATTTATTACACAATAAGATGAACCATATCTCGTAAAATATGTTCTGATGTTTTTAAAAAAAGTTGCACAAAGATTACTTTTAAAATAAGATGGTCAATTGTCAAGTTTTTTAGGAAAATATAATGAAAAAATATTTTTTTTTTGTATTTGGATGCAAAGATTTCTGTGAGGAATTTTGTGGCTTAGTGTGACTTTACTTGTCAGAATAAGGTAGTTGTCGTTTTATTTGTGCATTATGTTAATTAATAAAATTTATTTTATAAATATCTACGAAAATTTGCGTTTAAAAAACGTTGATCCCAAGCACACTTGAGGGTTAAATTTGAATTTTTTACTAATCATATCAACGAAGCTGTTTCAGTTTCAGTTCAAAATATATTTCTTGAGACATGTTATATTTTATTTTGTAAGAATTCTACTTAGTCTGAATATCAATTATAAAAAAATTGTCTTTGTAACTAAAAGATCGCAAAAAATACCATTTCCCGAAATCCGCAAATTTAAATCGCAGGTTAATAGTTAATTCTTTTTAAATTTTATTTCCCATAGTGTTGCCTATAATTTTGCTTAGCTTTATTTCACTTTTTTTTAATTTGTTGAGCAAAACTTTTAAAAGTTTGAAATTGGAGTTTTGAAATAGTCTTAAAAAATCAACATTTTTAACCAAGCGTTTTAAGGGTTTGAATTATCCTGGAGAAACCAAAACATATTTTTTAGTAATTATGGTTCAAACTTAATTAAAAATATTATTTCATTTAAATATTTCCTTACACAATTAGTCAAATGCACATTAATGGTCTGTGGAATTCATAATAACTGATACACTTTTTAACTGAGTTTTTCTTTTCACATCTGGTTTGACAGATATTATTTGTCTGTTTTTATAACACGAGCGCAAAAACGACTCGAATAACTTATATTTAAAACAAAAACAAAATTTCAAAATTTATTATAAAAATAGGCAGTATGTGTAGATTACGAATTTTGAACAGTTTGATATAAAGAAAATTATTTAAATTTTTCTAAAAACTGTAAAAAAGACCATATAAAATTCAGGTCCGATGCGGTACGTGTTAACAAAATCCGATTCATTAATATTTCACACAATATATTTTTGCAACCTAATGAACGATTCTAGGGAGAAATGCGATCAAAAGTTACCATTTAATGCAGTCTAATGTACATACAATTGAAGCATGGACGCGTATAAGGTTGTATAAACCATTAAGATAATTTTATAGTAGATAATAAAAACTTCTTAAAATCATGAAACTTTTTTGTTCAATATTCTGTAAGATTTAGTAAGTATATCTATATTTATATGCAAAGTGTTGAAAAAAAATTCGGATTAGAACATTCCAAATTTTGCGGCTGAAAATAGCTTCAAATGGAATAAGTGCTCATATCCATAAATTTTTATAGAACAATAGTAGTATTGAATGTTTATAAATGATTTATTTTGATCACGATTTCATTAAAATTTGGTCTAAGTAAGCTGTATATATGCATAAATCATTGTGCAAAAATTTCACGAAGATCGATAGAAAACTGATCATGGCTGATCATATAAGTCTATCTTCCGAAAATCACTTTAAAGTGCATACAATGATAGTATAATAATAATAATTGACGAGAATAGGTTTCATGTGGATATAGGATATATGTATTATGAACTAGTACAAAGTTTTATCACAGTCGGTCCATAATTGACCATAGCTACCTACATAAAACCTACTTTCGGGAATCAAGCGTATAATAAATGTCATTTGAATGGTGTTACAGAAATATAAATTACACAGTGCCCTTTTACATATTTTTACTATGATGCATTAAAACTCACAAGTTAATAAATTTGTTTGCAATATGAGTAAATACGACACAAATCTTAAATACCATTCTAATAATGGTTTGTACTCTATTTATTCAAAATCTCCAAAAACTCCAAGAAAAAATTAGGATACAAATTACTACCTTATATTTTTCATTTAATACAGTTTATTTATTATTTAACATCAAGATTTAAATAATATATTCAAGTAAAAATAAAATAAAGAAATAGTAAAAATAAAATTGAAATAAGATTTTTTTCCTCATTTAAATTTTTAATTCATTCAATCATCTGCTTGATTGATTTAATACATTTTTTAATTAGAAATTTTTCTCTGTTTTTCATTTTTTAAAGTTATTGGTAATTGATATAATCATTTTGGTGAGAGGAGAAAATTTAAACAATTTTTAATTTAATGTATTATTTTGGAAATTGGTGACTTACTAAAGCAATACTATGGAAAAAACGCATTTTGAAAAAGTAGTTTTATACACCCTTATACGCGTCCATGCTTCAATTGTTTACTATTAAATATAATATTATTATTTTAAGTATTATATGTAAGTATTGAATTTACTATTTGATTTTTAAAATGAATTTAAACAAATCTCCAATTTGGTGACCTTGGTTTGCCACTTAGCCAATGCCAAACATAATAATTTTAATTGATAATTAACGGAGTATCAGTAAACCTACTTCAAATTTCAATAGCTTATAAAAATGCTATATATTTTCAAAATAAATATTAGATAAAGTTATAGACAGAATTTATTAATGTGATGAAAAGTGTTATCTGTCCTTCACTGTGAAAAAAAGTATTTTAATATACACAACATTACAGTCAAGTAATACTTTTTTTATTGTCTAAAATGGGTTTTTAAATATAATTGTTAATCATAATTGTGATAATTTGAATTAATACCAATAGAAAAATATTTTTAAAATTAATGTATTAATGTATAAAAATTATAAAACCGCTAGTAAATAAAATGAAATTAACAAAAAAAAAAAAAAAAAAAAAAAAAATACAAACTTACAAATTTATATATTCCGTTATTTCCAATGCTTAAATATATAAAACTATTTTTAATTTTGGTATTAAATAATCTATAAACGTGTCTTTAAGCGTGAAAGTATGTTTAAAGTAGCAAAATCGTGATTTTGCTAAATAACAACTGTTAAATAATAATTGACAGAAGAATTAGTTATATTGGAGACATTTTTTTATTACAGAAAAACATTAACACAACTTCTCAAAAATAAAATATTTTGCAATATTTAAACTTCATTAAATTATAAACCATCATTCATTAAGCTATTGAATGAATGTTGCAAATGGAATGGCAATTGTTTTTCAAGCTGTTTTACAAACCTATAATTATTGTTTTGTGTTTTATTTTCTTAACCCTTTACACACACAGAAAAAAGTCACCAATTACCAAATATACAAGTAAATAATTCATTCATTTAAAAACTTTTTTTAAATTTGCACCTCTCACCGAAATGATTATATTAATTACTAAAACGTGTGAAAACTGAAAAACGGAAAAAATTTTTTCAATTAAAAAATTGATCAAATCAATCAAGTAGCTGATTGAATGAATTAAAAATTTAAGTGAGAAATAATATTTTACTTAAATTTAATTCTACATTTACTTGAATATATTTATTAAATTTAGATGCAAAATAAAACAACTGTGTTGTTTTTCTGTGAAAAAAAGTAAAAATTCGTTTTAATTATCAAAATTATTTATTCATTTGAAAAAAAAAAAATTAATTTCCATCTCTCACTAAAGTAGTTATACACAGAAAAAATTGTTACCGTATATTTTTCAATTGTTTCATTTTGCATCTAAATTTAATAAATATATTCAAGTAAATATAAAAATAAAATTTAAGTAAAATTTTATTTCTTACCTAAATTCTTAAGTCATACAATCATCTATTTGACTGATTTGATAAATTTTTTAATTGGAAAAATATTTCTGTTTTTCATGTTTTAAAGTTTTATAATCATTTTGGTGAGAGGTGCAAATTTAAAAAAGTTTTTAATTAAATGAAACACATACTAAATATATTTGGTAATTGGTGACTTTTCTCTGAGTATTAATTACTAAAAATTGTAAAAAGTGACAAACAAATATTTTATTTCCAATTAAACGCTTTTAGATTTTTAATTAAAAAGAAATAATTTGTAATAATGCAAATTTAAACAATGTGTTAATTTTACGAATCAAAAAGTTAAATGAAAATAAAATAAATATTTTAATTAAAGCAATCAAGTATATGATTGTATGAACTAAAGCGTTAATTGAAAAAAAATAATTCTAATTTTATTTTTGATATTTCTTTTATTTTTACTTTCTTTACGCATGTTTTGTTGAACTGTCATTGTTTTACATTATTTTTTTTATTGGAAAATTTTTGATTATAAATTGTTTTGAGGTTTATCTACTCTGATACTATACTTTTGTTATTAATCATTATCTTCATCTGTGGTGCCTCCCTGATATTGTCAGTATTCCCCGAATTATTCTTTTTTTTAACATATAAAAATAATACGTTTGTTTTATCACTATCTCTATGCGATCAGAGAAAATGGAAAGTTTCAGGCATGAAACATTTGTTGAGCAAATTCAGGAAGAAGCTCGATATTGAAAAAAGCCAGACATGAAAAAGTGAAGATGAAAAAATACTGATGCTTTATTTATAAATCATTTATACTTACTGGACCGCACCACACAAACTTTAACTTTTTTTACAATTTTCTTAGCTGGTGTCTTCTATCAACTACCAAAATTCTTCAGAGTATTCTTTATCGCAACACCTACGAATTCAATGAAGTTCTTAACTAAAGATACATAATTACTATTATATATACATATACAAACTTTCTTCCTGCCATAGCTATAGAATCTTTAAAAAGTGTTCAAAAAAGGGGATTTAAAAAATAAAATAAAATAAAATAAAATAAGAAAGTAAAAGGTCGCTGAAAAAGGGGATTTTTTTAAAAGAGGTCAGCTACTTCAATACCTAAAAACTCAAAATTTGTTCATTGAAAAAAATGTGTGTTTTTTTTTAGAAAAGCTATTAAATTCAATTTTATACAGAGTGAAAAAATCATATATTTTAAAATTTTTTTCATAAATATTATGAATCGAACATGACTTTTCTTCGAACTTTTTTCATAAAAAATAAAATTTTGTTTATAGATATCATTAAATTGTTCATAATGAAAACTTTGGAAATTTTGAACAAATTTTGTTAAATATTTGGCTTAGTTTTATTAGATTTGATTGGAAATGGTAAATGAAAAAAGTTGTACATGAAAATAATAACAAGCGTCTTAAAATGGCAAAATTCCAAGAAAAATCTGTAAAAAATAATGTTTAGAAATTTGCACAATTTCGTTCGCATTCTGCAGCATATCATTTTGATAAAAAGCGCTTCTCTTTTGTTCCCATAATGGAGCTAAAAATCATTAAAAACCTAAAATTTTGCGAAGAAAATTTCAAACATGTTTTTACAAATTGAAAATATAAATGAAAATTTAAAAAATTTATTTTAAGTTTTCTTGACTTTTAATTCATTTCAAAAAATTTTAAAAAGTGTTAATATTTAAGATATTATTCTTAAGTATTATGAAGTAAAATCAATGAAAGTAAATTCTTATATTTATGCACAAACTTTTTCTGTATATAACAAAATATTTTATTTATAGTAATTTTTATTATTGCGTTTCGCGGAGGAACTGCTATGAGTTAAAGTAAAAATATAAATTAAGTATTCATCAAATCCGATTTTAATTTTCCCAGTTACGTCTAAAAAGATTCGATATTTGATTAATATAATTTTTCATAAAATTGATCAGTTTCTTAAAGTTTCATTGTGAAACTTTCTCGATGTATTAGTATATAATAGATCGAGATATCTCAACCAACATAGTCTTAAAAATTCGCCATTTAGTTCCATTTTAAAAAAGGGGTCAAAAAAGTTACCAGGTGGTTGAAAAAGGGGCAACTGGCAACTTGTAGCTCCCAGATCCTTTCATGTCTACGGAAAAAACTATTAGTAGAAAAATTATTTAAAATTATGATATTGTGTACAAATCTGCTTTTTGGAATTTTATTGTTACTTCTTTATATTTGATTTAAAAGTATTTATTAAAAATAACGTCAAAATTAATATTTGTTTTTATTAACTAAAAATTGGTTGAATGAATTATTTCCTAAATTGAATTTTAATATAAGTCCAAACACCACAGGTAATTGAACAATTTTGGGTAATAATTTTTTCTGTCTATTACAAAATTTTTTATATTTTAGAAAAAAAAAGTCTTATTTAATGCAAAAGTTATGTAAGAACTAAGAAATAATAACTTTGTTTTCCATAATATTTAAGTGATTTTTTTAACTGCTTTAAACTGTTTAAACTGTGCTTGCAGAGAAAAAAAACTTGGTTACGACATTGTCACTACAACAATATTATGTTATCATTGTTAATTTTCATTATTTTAATAACATTATGTCCATGATAAGAATAGTTTTGTTTTAGTTTTATTATTCAATGTTTATATTCAATAAAAGTGTTAATATAGTTGCCAATACTTTTCGTTGTTTTTAAATCATATCTTGTTTTTAACCCATATTAATATAATTATTCCCATAGCATTAGAATATTACAAATAGATATAATACATATGTTTCTTACAAATATGGCTAAAAATACATAAATTTTTTATTTTTGAATATATTTTGTTTTTAATGTTTGTTTTCCAACATCATTATAACTCTCATTTAGTTTACACATTAATAAATATAAGTCGACAAGGTTTTGTTGTATTTGGTGTGATTGAAGGCGTATAAAATATTGAATAACTACTATTAGTTAATAAAAAGTATCTTGTATTATCTTGCACAACATATGTAAATCAAATTTTAAAAATAATAAAAATGAACAAATGACGATTGATCATATTAAAATTAATATGAAAAATGTTATGAGTTATTTTGAGCATGTTATGCAATATTATGATAAAGCTAAATAAAGCTATAAGAAGATCAGAACACAATTTTATAAAAATAGATCAAAACATTATAAAATATTTAAATACAAGATGTAAAAACTCGGGTCATAATTTGTAAATTTGGATTATTTTAGGATTATAATGTTCATATTTATTATTATTTATAACCATATAGTCCAATCATAATATGTTGCTCTACGATTATGTATTTTTAATAACATTATTAAGATGATGTAATACATATACTCGGTAATGTGGACTATACTATTTGGAAATCCAAAATATTTTGGGTATTACTGTTGATATACTGAATCGATAATATGCATTAGCTCTTTTATACCATTTCTTTTGAACATGTCATTTCTTTTGAACATGTAATTTCTTTTGAACATGCACCAAACATTCACCTGTAGCCTCTGAATAAATTTTCTGTAAATAGATGGCACTTGAAATATTAAACTAATATAATTATATCAGATAACAGACAATATTTCCAAAAAATGCAGAAATACGTAATTTTTTACAATAGCTAAATTTTTTTTTATTTCCTTTATTATTTGATATTTTATATTATATAAATGCGCAACGATTTATATATGAAGTAATCGATTTTTATACCCTACACCACCATAGGCGGTAGGGATATTATGCGTTTGTGCTTACAAACACATATAAGTTATCCAACACCCATCTTAAAGTTAACCAATCGACTCAGAATAACTTTTTAAATCGATCTAACGATGTCCGTCCGTCTGGCTGGCTGCACGGCTGGCTATCTGTCCGTGTAAACCTTGTAGAGAAAGTACGAGTCGCAATTTTAAAGATCATTCAATAAAATTTGGACGAAACTTGTTGAAATTGGTTGTGATCGGTCCATTATTTCACCTAGTCCCCAAATGTCCCCCTATAATAGAGTTTAAACACTAAAAATTGCCTTAAAAATAAGAATATTTTAATGAAATTCGGTGCAAACAAGAACTATATAAGTATTAATCTTTGTACCAAATTTTATGAAGATCGGTCCACTATTGATCATAGCTCCAATATAATTCCGAAAATCACTTTAACGTGAATAAATCCCATACGAATGTTAGTATGAAGATAATATTCGACACAAATAAGTTTTATGTAAGTAGAAACAACATTGCCAAATTTTATGAGAATCGGTCCATAATTTACCATAGCTCCCATATAAGTCCACTTCCAGGAATTGAAATAAAATTTGTGAAAATGTAAATTGTAAATTAAATATTATTTTATGACATCAAGAATTACTCTAATATTTTAGGGTCAGTTAATATTTGATGCCAATATTATTTGATTTAAATCTAACAACAGAAAGTGATTGATTAATATGTGCATCATGACGCACCTAATTAAGGCATAAGGGGTAGGGTATTTGGTTAAGGGGCATTCATAAATGACCATAATTTGAATGTTAATAAGATTTTATGAAGATTAACTATTGGAATCTGGAAACTTGTTTTTATATTTTATATAAATTAACAAATACTGTTGAAAAAAAAAACAAACAAATATGATAATTTTTGTTTCTTCAAAACTTTTAGAGAACAAAAAAGTTTCAAAAATCTTACCTCAACACTAAAAACTAACTATAATTTTATAATCAATTTTCGATAGAATTTCATACTTAAACTATTTTACGAAAATATTACATTAAAACATTTAAAGGTAAGAAAGAAACATTGCTATAAAAACTTAAGGTGTTATTTAACAACGTCGTTAACAAAAGTTTTTTTTTTATTATTTTATTTGTTATTACATACAAACAAATGTGCTATGGTTTATAAACCATGTACTGGCATTTGTATCTTCTTGTATTTGTATAATCTATTGAATATTTCAACCAGTTTACCCATAAGGAATATAAATACAACTAACTTTTTGTTTTGTTGTTTATTTCTATTAAGTATCAATAAAAAGAAAGACTTTAAAATGAAATGTAAAAATGCTGTAGAATGAAACAAAAAAATGTTTTTGTCTCTCTGTCGTTTTAGCCTTATTTCTCCCTAATAACAGTTTTATTGTATGATGCAGTTATAGCTTTGGGTTAAATCTGCACAATAACAAATATAACAAAAGACTATAATATCGTTTAGTTTTGATAGTAAAGATAAAAAAGAGAAAAATTTATAAAAACGACCATTATTAAAGCAGTAAAATTATAAATTGTGTAAAAAAAATGTAATAAAGAAATACTGTCTTTTGAGGGCGATAAGCGAATAGCAAGAGCTCTATAAAATGTTGGTTTTTAAATGACATTTAAAATAATGTGATATGAAAATACATAGTTGAAGTACTGACGAACTGATAACAAAAAGATACATTCTTAAATATACAATGTACTTATGCATACATTATAGTGTCCATTGTCGAAAAATACTTTTCGACCACAGACCTCAGACCACAAACCAAAAACTTAGATAATGATATCAAGTTCGGGTATTTCGCGAACATTCCTCTGGTAAAATATTCGAGAAGGATTATCGTTGGCGATCCGAATATGAGCTCCTTAAGCTCACCCATAGCTCACTTTATGGCAGCAAATCAATCTATATCGAATATTCGTTTATTATGTTAATAGTGAACCTTTAGCGATATGAATAGCGAAACGTAAAAATATTCGTTAGTGATTTGTTTACGATATAAAAAAATTATGAAAATTATACGATATTGATGTTACTAGCAACTTGTGATCATTATGGCAATAGTTTGATTAATAAATAAATATAATAAAATTTCAACTTCCCCCAGAGGAGTCATTAATGTTTTTTTAATTTTTCTGTTCCTCCAATCAACATCTTTTAGTGCAAATGTTCTGAATTAATCTACAAAAAGTATGCTAGATATTTAGATAAATATTCTATTTTGAGAAGTGGCGACATTACTTACAGCATTACCGTTAAGAATTTTAAAAAGTGTCCATAAAAGGGGATTTTTTTTAAACGGTCAACCTAAGAAACCTCTCAAAATTTGTTTATTTGTTAAAAACAAAAACAGAAAATATTTTAATTTAAAAAAAACTGCTAAATTAAATTTTATTAATAAAAAATACTTTATAATAATTTTTATTCTTAATTATAATTAACATGAAATTCTATTTTTATTATTTAAACTTCTGTACTTTTGTATGAGGTCTTCACTTGGACTTCAGACTTACAAATCTCCGTCTAACAAATTTAGAACTTAAAACATGGATTTACAAGTGTTGACCTTAGGTCTGTTGAACAATTTATTTGTCATTAGTAATAATTTATAAAAAAGACATTCTGCCGAAGCACTTCTATGAGCCAAATATAAATTAGGATTTAAGAAGTCATCAAATCTATTTTTTAATGTTTACAATTCGGTTCAAAAAGATTTGGCGTTTGATGTTTTAAATAGTTGTTTATAAAATTTATATCAGTTTTAGTTTTTAACAGTTTCAGTTCATTTATAAATTTTTTCGTTGTCGTTTTTACATCACTATATTTTAAAACAATCTCAAAATAATTAATTTCTTCATTGGAATTAATATATAATATGTCGAGATATTTCATACAACTTAGTTTTTCGCCATTTAATACATATACTTAAAAGGTCGCCAATTAGTTCCGTTTTAAAAAAGTGACCAAAGAAGTGGCCAGGTGATTGAAAAAGGGGCAATTCGCGACTAAAGTCGCTAAATGGTAATGTTGAATACTTACCAATTTTTCTAAAATCTTATTATATTATTTTTTTTATTAAAAATTGCTGAAAATTTAACTATCGTCATAAAATTTATAGCATAATATTTTACAGTCGATCGCTATGAACTATGACTAAAAAATAATACTCTATACTCTTTTTTTTAATCTTTTGCATGCACAAACAAGATGAGTAGATGAGACAATTTCTCGAAATATTTAGTTTCGATGTTTTATTTAGAAGAAGTTGAACATTCATAATTAATATAACTCTAGTTATTTCTCGAACATATTTGTTTCGAAAATTCTTCGTTTTTAGCGCATTCACTAATATTGAAACTCAGGTCAGTCGGGTTACGCTAAAAATTTCATGGTTAATAATTTTAATTTATTTATTTATTTATTCATTTTAGTAATATAAAACCTTCAAGACCAAAAAATATATATAACAAAAAATACATATTATAACAATGTATTAAAGTTTCCCTGTTTATATGGTTTCTCATCTATAACGCAAAAACAAAAAGAAAAAAAAAAAAGAAATTAATTAGTTATGTAAAAAGCAGTTGTTTTTAAAAGGTCCAAATTAGTAGAAACAATAATAATTTTAATAAGAATACAACTCAGAGTTCTACCATTTATCCATTTTCAAAGCAACAATGTTCCCATGGCTCCATTTTGAATGTAGTTCAAATTTTAAAAATAGAGAGGGAAAACAAAAATATGTGTTCAGAAATAATATAAATGTTCAAATATATCATAAATAATCTGAAGTGAAATTTTGTGGTATAAATAAATGTATATATATATATATATATATATATATATATATATATATATATATATATATATATTCAATATTCATTAAAAGTCCTTATTTGAGACACTTATGTAACCTCAATCATTGCTCATTAGTTAAAATGAAATTCAAAAGTAGCGTAAAAAGACACGCAATTCAATCGCTAGGTGGTTCAACAACGGGCCACAGGAATTAGGAAGGATCACTCACATAATGATAGTAAAGAAAATCCAATATTCATAACTCCATAAAAGTCAACCAAACAACGTAAACTAAGAAAATTTACAAATGAATACTCCAAAAATTTCTTAACATATTAAGAAATGTATTCCCTTCGTTTAACCTTATAGAAAAAACGAACAATAGCGTTAACAATACGATTCATTCTTGACAAGTTTGTAGCAACAGTGCCCAAAATAATTTCGATTCCATAACAGATATGTGCAGAGAGTATGCGAGCTTTCATCGAAAATGAAAAGGGTAAAGTATGTTAGTGGAATGTATTTTCCTCATTGTTTGCAGTACTCTGCAAATAGTTTGATCAATGTATGACTCAAAATTAAGTCTGCTATCTAAAATGACTCCCAAGCAGCTAATTTGATTTAAAAACTCAATCCGCACACCATCAATAAAAATGTTTAAGGTAACATTAAAACAGTCAAATGGGTTAAAAACAATTGCTTATGTCTTTAAACTAATGATAGACATAGAATAAATTAAAGCCCAATCGAAAGCAGTCTGTAGACAATAATTAATATTATTTTTCAAAAAACATCAGGGAAATTACGATTGCAACTAAAAAGCAAGGCGACATCGTCCGCATATAAAAATAATTCGAATTTATAAAACAGAGTAGATCATTTATATACAGTATAAATAAAAAGAACCAGATACGGAACTTTGAAGTATTTATTATATATTTTATTATTATTATTTTTTTTATTTTTTTTTAATCATCCAAAATGCGATTAAAAGTAATTATCAACATTGAATTGACGTTAAGGTAGCCAAATTTAAAAATCAATTCAAATTCATTATGACATATTGTAGAGTGAGTGTGGGTGCAATAAAAACATTTCACAATAACAGTTAAATCCTCTATAGAGGAACTTGTATGTTTTTGTTCTGTGAATAGTTTAAGTGTGAGAGTATAAATATATATATATATATATATATTTTTAAATATAAAATAAACAACATCAATAGCAACAAATATTCTAGTTATAATACTCGTACATACTAAATGTACATAAACAATAAATCGTTGGCGCGAATGTAG
The DNA here is from genome assembly GCA_932274085.1 of Protocalliphora azurea. Lineage (NCBI taxonomy): Eukaryota > Metazoa > Arthropoda > Insecta > Diptera > Calliphoridae > Protocalliphora > Protocalliphora azurea. The sequence goes on from OW026522.1 coordinate 121,332,817, forward strand.
TTTGGCATTGTTAACTGGCTGCTGTTTTATTTATATGTTGATGTTGTTGCCTTTGCTGTTTGATCTAAACCATGGCCAACAAGTACTAGAGAAAAATTGTTATAACAAAATTTTTTTTTAGTGCTATATTTTCTCTAGGTGTGACAAAAGCGTTTGTTTTTATTTAGTAAGATGTCTGTTCTATTCTGTTCTTTTCCATTTTCCTCTTTTTTTTTTCTTTGCTAAGGATAAGATTTTAGCAACAATGTTTTACATACTTAAGAAGATTTTATAAAGATTTTTCTTAAGTTGTTGTAGTAGTCAAAAGAAAGAAAAAAATAAAATAAATAAAAATACAATCTCTATTGGCACTTCTTGGTATTTATGTACAACACAAGTTGATAATAATGTAAGCATGATGATTTACTACACATTTTCTACGCTTGTTTTTCCATTGAGTTGTAAAAGAAAAAAAAAAACATTTTCTTCAAACATCATAATTGTCAAGACATAGTCATAATTTTAAAATCTTAATAAAAATATGAGAGAGGTTTGAAAAGATATTTTAAATTATAGAAAACCCCTTTCTGCACAGAAAAAAAATTATTACCGTGTATTTTTCAATTAACACAGTTGTTTCATTTTGCATCTAAATTTAATAATAAGTATATTCAAGTATATATAAAATAAAGATAAAATTTAATTTCTCACTTAAATTTTTAATTTATTCAATCATCTACTTGATTGATTTCATCAAATTTTTAATTGGGAAAAATTTTTTTCTATTTTTCATTTTTTACAGTTTTTAGTAATTGATATAATAATTTTGGTAAGTGGTGCAGATTTAAAAAAGTTTTAAATTGAATGAATTATTTACTAATATATTTGCTAATTGGTGACCTTTTTCTGTGTATATATAAAAAAGAATAAAATATTTAGTCTTTTAAGCTGCCTTCAACATTGTACTGCAGTTTATTAATAAATTGTAATGAAATTTTTAAATCTAGTTCAAAATTGTAGATTTTTTAAGACTTTTCAGATTACCTTCGTCTTAAAATATAATTAACATTTTACATACATTTTACGCTTCTCCTTCTTTTAATATTTCTAACATTTAAGCGGAGCAACTAACATTAGGTATTAGTTTTCAAGTTTATTCGCCTATTTGTCTGTCCGTCCATCTCTCTGCCGTCATATTTATCTGCTTCTTTGTCTAAGTGTTTGTTTGTCGTTCATAGCAAATTGTGTTACGGTTAAGCATGCGCTTTGACAGTTACATACAATTTTAACGTCATGTTATTATTTACATAAACAAATTCTCTGCAAAGAAACTAAAAAACTTAACTGAAAATTGCAATAATCTGTAGAAAATTAAAAATTACATGAGAAAAAAACACAATGGTTTACTTTACGAGCAAAAACTAAAACTAAGTGAAAAAAGATAAAGATTTACAACATGTGCATGAAATTATTATTTAAATTGCATTCAGTGCAGATTTAAATGGATGCATTTACAGTCTCAAGTCAAAACTATTTCAAGCGATATATTAAGTCATTTTTTTTATTTATATATAAGTATTAAATATTTTATCTAAATGCTCTATTTGCAAATAAATAGTAAAAACTAAATAAAAATATTTAAATGGTGCAGAAAATGTATATGACCTCATACTATTTTATTAATACAATAAATATATCGTCAACTAAATGCAAAAGTTCGTAACCACACTTTTTAATTTTTTACAGCAGAAGCAACAGACATTATGAAAATGCAAAAGGCAGTAAACACAATTTAAACAATTTTTTTCTTCAAAATTAAGCAATTAAGTAAAACTTTTAAAATCGCAAAAATAGTTAAAGCGTAAAACATTCCTTCAAAGAACTCATGTATGAGATATATCACTTTTTGAGAAATTATAAAAATTTTGAAAAAGTTAATTTAGAGATACCTTTTATAGGGATTGTTAGCTGAATTCATTAACTTAATTTTTCACAAGGCCTCATTCATTGAGATCGAAGGATATGACTACAATGAGCATATCCTTCAAAGAACTCATATATGAGATATATGACTTTTTGAAAGATAATAAACATTTTCAAAAATTTAATTTGGAGAAATCATTTACAGAGATTGTTAGTAGAATTCATTAGCTTCTTTTTCACTATGTTTTATTCATTGAGATCGAAGGATATGAGCACAGTGGACATATCCTGCAAATAACTCGTATATGAGAAATCACTTTTTGAAAATTTACAAAAAATTTCATAAATTCAATTTTGAGAAACCTTTTATAGGGATTGTTAGTAGAAATCACAGGCTTAAGTTTTCACTAGGTTTCATTCATCGAGATCGATGGATATGACCATACTAACGAAATACTTTAGAATGTGATAATTTTTACTATGTGAAACGTTCATTATTTCAAAATAATGTATAATAATTCAATATAATGGATATATTTTTTCAACATGAAGATACTTTATTCAAAATTTTATGTTTTAAAGTTAAAATTTTAGAAAATATCCAAAAATTTCTTCAAATATGCGAAATTCGTTTGCCGCTAATTTTTTCTCGCATGCGATATTTTTTGTAAACGTTTTTATCACATGTGATATTTTTTAAAAACCTTTTTAACTAAGCACATATATGATACCTCATTACCAACAAACTATTCAAATAAGTAGTTACCATTACCAAAAACCATAAAGTTTTTGCCCTTTTTCAAAAAATATTTTAACGCATATATCACCACTTCCCGTTTATCACTTTAGGGCTTGTAAATTTTTGTCTGCTTAAATTCAGATAAAAGATGTTTTTGTAAAATGAAATAATATTTATTAATTTAGTAATAGAAAGAAAATACAATATATTTTAAAAATAAATTATGCGTTTTAAATAAATTGAAATTAAATTAGTTCAGTTAAAATCTATTTAAAGATATAAAATTTGTGATAAATTAATTAATAAAATTTTGTATAAATTAATTGTTGATGATTTAATACAAAATATTAACAAGTTAATACATATTTGTATTCATATTTTTCATTTATACGCAGAAAAAAATAATTCATAAAATTTTTCAATTAATTCGTTATTTAAATTTAAATTTAATCTAAATAAAAATTGTTTATTCATGTAATTAAATTTCTAAGTGATTTACATTTTTGACATAAATCGACATTGAAACTAAATAAAAATTGTTTACTCATGTAATTAACTTTCTAAGCGATTTACGTTTTTGACATAAATCAATAGCTCGTTTAAAAAAAGAAAAAATTAAATAAAAAATGATGAAACAAAATATAATTTTATTGCAATTATTGATTGACAGTACTGAGAGTGCAGATTGTTAAGATTTACTGAGACGCCAAAGGTGGCATGAATATAGGATTATTCAGTAAGTATATATTTTAAATATTCCATAATAAGATGATAAGATCGTCTCTAAATTATTTTAATTAGATGTTCCCATCACGGCCCAAGGTATCCAAGATATATTAGGTTTTTTGAAATAATATTTATGTATAAATGGTAAGTTGCTTCTGATTAATGCCAGCATATATTCAGGCAACCTGTTACAAGTTTATTATAGATAATGATAATTATAATCCCTTTGCCGAAGCGTCCCACCCAGATGATCTTTATTATAATGATATACAGATACATAGCATACTAAATACATACATGACTTACGTTAAACCTATTATGCAGTATTATGCAGGCCTTACCGCTAAAATATTATATTCGGTTTTTATTAAAATCGATAATTCAGAATAATTTATATAATCTGTCATAAAGGAAATAACAAGTACTGAGTAAAATTTAAAGCAAAAGCAGTTACCTAAGGTTTTGTATTGATCGCCTACAAAGTTTTGCGTGCTGCACTTAACTAATTTTCGTGGAAGGTTCCAATATTCCTATTTATATACATACCTGCAAAATTTACCTGTATAAATATTGTAAATATTTGTAATAATAAAATAAAAATAAATAATGAGGATTAAATTAGTATTATTATTAAAGGAAGTATTTCTGCACGCAGAGAAAAAATATGGTTGTGGTGACTATTTAAGATCAACATATTATGATTGGGATGTATGATTGCAGTTAAAGATTATAATGATTATAAATAATAATAATTATAATTCCACTGTATCTTATTATAATCACATTATGGTGATTTTTTCCATAATTTGGTCCGATTTTATCATATTATTAACACATTATATTATAATCCCATTTTATTATAAAATAACCAAAAATTATATGTTTTAATGTACTAAATTTGTTAAAATAAAACACATTAATTGGAAATTATTCTTTTTATTGAGTTTATTACATGTTTTACAAAATAATATAATAAAATCTTAAAAAAAATCTTAAATATTAAAATCAATTTATATTTTTGTAATTTACACATTAATTAGAATTAGTAATAAATTATTTACATAAAAATATTTATATATGAACTTAGTTCGGTAATTTTATATTTTTTTTTGAAATACAATAAAATTAGATTTAATGTCAACCGAAAAAGAAACATCCTCGGAAGTATATTATTTATTATTTTAATTTTTAATATAGTATGGAATGCCACTTTCAGGTTTTATGTTTTACATTTATTTAGTTTTATTTAATTTTTTAACAAATATTTATTATTTTATCACGAATTTTTAATATGTACATAAAAAAATATATTGCTTACTGGCAGACTACACAAAAATGTGTATGCAATAGTTGTGGAAAAAAAATATGTTTTAGAAGTAAACACTCAATGGTTGTGGAAAACAAATAATGTTCTAAAGCAAACATTCTATCTTCGAATAAACATTTCAAAAATCAAACATTTAAGAAATGTACAAAACAAAATATAAACAAAAATATTGGCTACACAAAATTTTTTAATGTTTTAAAATTTTTGTTTCTGATAAAAATATTCTCCAAATATAATATTTTTGTAGTCAACCATATTAAAATTTTGATTGAAGGTAAACATTTAATTATTAAACATAAACAGAAAGGTTTTTATCATGAACAAAGTATTATTAAGATCAATAAAACATAACTATGAGAACAATATAATAATGTGGTGATCATGCCGCCATCATTTTTTTCTCTTCGTGTGCGCTATATTAAGATTTAATTAATTTTAGAATCTGATCAGTATTTTTAGTTGATTTTAAATGAAATTTCGTAATTGAAGTCCATTTTGATTTTGTTGCTGTGTATTTAGAAAAATTAATATAAGAAATTAATTATGAATGCTTCATTTTCTAACTTTTGATAAAAAAAACTTAACCTCCTTTCAAATCTTTATAGAAAAAAAGCAATCAATCTTAAAGTATTTCTTTTTTTTTTGTGGACATATGTCTAGCTACAAGTAATTGTGTTAAAGCCCATTTATAATAAGTTCATCAAACAATGACTTTGCATAATTTTTCTTGATTTATTTATTCTTCTTACATTCATATCATAATACTCAATGATGATATAACTGTTTTATTTTCTAGTTCTCTAGTTTTTTTTCTTAATTTTTTTTTTTTTTTTCATTATATTGAATCATCTTCATTTGTTTTGATTTTATGAAGTATTAATATATATTTTTTCTTTTTTGCATTTCACGGTACATGCAAACATACATATAAAAAAAAATAATAATTTAAGTCAATGACATTGTTATGACAGCCACAACTGTTTAAACATAAATAACAGCAAATATTCGAACATCAACATTGATACAGTTATAAAATAATGTCAGATACTGACTCGTATGGCAATAATGGAGTTCGTTGTATTTTTGCGCACACTTTTTTCATTTATTATTAAAATTACTCTATTATTATAAATGAAATTGCATGAAAGAAAACAAACTGGATGTTATAAACATAATTATAGATTTGCATAAAAAATGCAATAAAAACAATTGAGTTTTTTATTTTTTGCCAAAAGAAAATAAAAATTTTAATTATCCAGTAGTTATTTTTTCAAGTGGTTGTTAGTTACTTATACGTACGAGTAGTTTCATCACTTCAGCATTTGAATTATGTTTACGATGCAATTAAGTTGACAAATTGCTTGAGAAATTAGATATCGTAAGGTTACAGAAATCTTTGATAGACATTATGTTACTTTTAACAAATTTACTTTCTACTGTTTCTCAATTACATATATAATTGAAAATAATTTGTTGTAGATTAACATATGTTATGTAGATAGTTAAACGTTCAATTTCTTTTTTGCAATAGTGTTTAAAACGAAATGGAAATAAATTGGCAGATTTCAAACTGATGGTCAAAAAAAAAAAAAAAAAAAAAATGCACTATGACTATTGGAGGATAATATTGCGTTATTTTGGTCTTATTTCGTCAATTATTTCTATATAGGAAACTTATATACATATTTCGAAATTTGTATTATGATTTTTAAAGACTTTTCTTGCTTTCATATTGTTCCTTTGGCAAAGATATGAAAAAAACAAGTCCTTGAACTATTTGTGAAAAATTTCGTTGATGTACATGTTTTTTATAGTAGATATCGGAGTTACGATGGACGCCCTGTTTTTCTTGTATTTGGTCCATAACTTTCTTGTTTATGAACCAAACAAACATTATATAAGACAAATATTTCAGCTAAATTTCATTCCCCTAGGATGTCCACCCCGAGCCCTATCCCGTTTTCAACAAACAGACGGACATCGTTAGATCGTTTTAGATTTTCACGAGAAATCATGGGGTCTTAGACATTATTATTATATCGACCCCATAAACCCCCATCATTTTTTAATTGTGGGCATAAAAAAGGGACCATTTTAATTTTTATCCAGCTCGCCAAAATGAAAATTCTTTAAATGAAGTAAATTTTAATTTGAGCTGGGAACAACGATTTCTTCAATTTAATAATTAAAATTAGAAATATTCTAAAATTTTTCCCTATAGGATTTTAGTCTTTGAGATGACTTTTTAGGGCTCGCTTCACATAAAATGTTACATTAAGGACATTTGAAATTTTTTCTTAGTCAATTTAGACACACAAGATCACTTAGTGCCAAAATCGTACTTAAATTCTTAAAATTGTTTTAGGATTGAAAACTTAAGTATTCTTTTTTCCATCCCTTAAGTTTTTCCTAAGTATGAAAATTGTTTGACGTCTTAAAAAATATTTATTGAAAATTATAATAAAATTATTTGAAATTTGAAAAGGATTTCAAAATACGATTTAAATTTATATCTACTTTACAGTTATATATTTTACACCAACACCTTTTTAATTTTACAGCCCATAAGTTTAAAATTTCTTTACATTTTTGAATTTATGTCAAATTTTCTTTAAATTGTTGATTTTATTTATTTTTAGTGCCACAATATGGTGGTATCAAAGAATGTTTTGCCCAATAAAGTTAGTTCGATATTTATAATGATTTTTGGTATTACCACATAGAAATAATAATAATGCGTAATCTAAATGTAATCCAAATCTAAAAATTTTCCTCTAAAATATTTTATTTGTTGTTGTTTTATCTGCTTAAATTGAAAAAACAAACTCAATAAATATTTAAAAATAAAACAAGTTTTTATTTATGAAAAGACAAGGTAAATAATCACCGATTGTGTGATGAGAATGGCATATTGCATAAAATTGGCGACTACGAATTGAAATCGCATAATAGATGTGATGTGGTTCACAATCTCTAGAAAATAGGCGATTTCAAATCGCATGCTTATATCAAAGTGAGTTTGTCTATTTTGCTTAAACAAGATTTCAAAAAACAAATACGACTAATATGGCGCACAAATAAAATTTTCATATAGATAAAAACTAGTAATATTTTCAAACAATTTTAAGTAAAAATATTAAATTTAAAATTTGATCCATTATTTTCTTTCTTATTTGTTTTCTCATACATTAGCGACTTATGAGAAACAACTGATCAAATTGAGAGTAACCGAAGAAGTAAAACGAGTGAACTGCAGCACATGTTAAAATAAATTTGACGATTTTTAAACCGTATGTGAAATGACAATCGGGTGATTTCCATCACATAGGCGTATGATCTGGTGTTCGTTAGAGGCTTGAGATGTTTATCAAACATGAAAATATATTCTAACCTGTCGTTTTTTACATAATGACTAAATTGTCTATACATTTTAATTTCCTCTCTATAGAAATCTCAGCAACTCATATTTTTTTCTGTTATTACAATAAGTTCAATGAAAAGTTAAAATTGACTACTATATTCGCCAAATAAAGATAATTTGCCGAATATTTCAACTTTTATTTTGCCATTTCAAATCAAATTTCCAAATTTATATTCAAATGTATACTGTTAAAGCTAACGAAACATAAAATTTACGTATAAAATTTATACTTTTAATACTAACGATACGTAAATTTTACGTAGCAACTTTTTTGGATTTGCATTTGCAAGCGTCTAAATATTTATAATTTTCTTTTTAATATATGTTTGAAACTTCCAAAATTTAATACGGTTAGGTTTTCACACATATGGGAGTAATAAGGCTTTGACAAAAAATTATACGTAAAATTTATGTACATTAGTATACTAGAGTTACTAAAGCATGAGATGGGGATTATATAATCCAGCAGCAGTCAAAACTTATTTTTCAGTAATTATGGTTCAAGTTTGACTAAAAATAGCATTTTATTTCAACATTTCTAAAAAAATAAGAATATGTTTTTACTTTACTTACACTAGTGTTCGAAAATGGTTCCGTGAAATAACTCCCAATGAAATTAGTCTCAAGAAAAATTAAAAAAATAAATAGGTGCCAAATTTAATGAAATTTAAAATTATTAAACAAAATAATTAGTAAGCTGTAGTTTCGCAGTTGTAAAAAGCTTTACTTAACGAAGCTGGTGTTTTAAATATGTACTAAAGTTTTTCTAAATAGTTGGCTTTCGGTCGGACGAAATAGAGAAAGAAATTTCTCCTCTGTAGTATTTAGAACACCGGCTTTGCTAAATAAAGTTTTTCTGCATAGTTGTTTTTGGCATTTGCCGAATGCCGACTGAGCATTTTTTTTTCAATTCTTGAAAAAGCTTTATTAAAAAAACTACTTTCAATATTTTATATTTTTTTTTAAGTACTTGGGTACCTTTTTTGACTTGAAAATGCTCCCATTTCTTCAAAAATGAAGATATATTCATGAAACTTTATACCGTCGCGACTAAGTTTCTTTCAAAATTTAGAAACTGAAGAAACCACAATTTTTTTAACTTGGTGTATATATGAAGTGGCTTTAAAGTTAACACCTACGGAAGACAATACCCAGGGTACCCGGGTACAACCACATAATTTTTATGTGTTCTGCACTACAATTAAATTTTCTTTGCAGTAATTATTATTTTTATTGCCTCTTGCTTCATTGAAATAAATTGTTTTTGTTTAAACTAGTGAATAAGCGTGTGCATGTCAGGAAAAAGTGTCATTGTATAAAATCTGGGTCCGCTAGAATTTAGAGGAAAATTAATTTCATAAGCAATCTAATTTTAAATTTTCTAGTTTATTTATTAGTTTCAGAGAAAGGAATAATATATAATATCTGACAACTTCAAATATTTCTCACTATCACTGTTTTGCGACAGGCTTCACAATTATTTTTTCATCCTTTAAGCCATTTTTACATCCATCAATATTGTCTGTTGTTTTTATGAATTCTTTTTAGTTATGTCATGTTTATGTCAAGTAAAAATATCCAATATTTTTACTCTAAAAGAACATGCAAAGGCTCAAGATATTTATATGATTTCCGCTATTGTTGTCAAATAATCTTTTGATATTGCAGCTACAAACTTAACAGGACGCTGTGCCATCACTAACAACATTCCTTAGGATTGTAAAAGCGTTATAATATGGCGTGACCGATTTTTGGAGAGTTTTCTATATGAAACTTGTGTTTTATTGTGAATCCTCTTGTTGTAAAATTTAGAATTGCAATTTATACTTTATAGAATCTAACATGTATAAAAAGCATATTGTTTACCAATACTAATTTATGCACCTTATAATGATTTTCGGCACTGGGCCTTATATGGAAGCTACGGATTTTTGAGAAGCGTACCTCATAAAAATTTGCTACCGTACTTTTTCCGTTTATAAAAAATATTTTGTAAAATGAAATAGAGTTTTTAATGTATATAAAACGTTTATACATAGAATACAACTAGAAGTTTAAGTGAGAGGCACTTTGAATTAAATTTTCGAAAAAAAAAAAATTATTAATTTTTTCAAAACACAAAAACAAAATATATGTGATTACATGTATTTTGTTGTTGCATGAATTAGGTTTTTGACAATTGAATCAGGTTTTTTTCTCTCACATAAATATCTAGTTATTAATCTATGTTTTTATATATACTGAATTATGTAATATTTAAAAAAAATTTATGAGCATTGAAACTCTATTCTAGGGGAAAATTTTTATGGGGAATAGATTATAATAAGTAACTATTATCAACTAATTTGAACAAAGTTCGTTGATGCATTATATAAGCCAAATTTCATCTAATTATTTTGCGATTTGCAGCCTTTATTAAAAGTTTAACCTAGACGGATAGACGGGCGGATGGACATTGTGAATATACTCAAACAAGTTTTTCTTACATGTATTTACCACTAATACTAATAAAGAGTTAACATAATATTATATATATATATATATATATACATTTTTTTTACAAAATTAACGAAAACCCCACTAAGGTACCCGGGTACACTGGGAATTAGTAGGGTTAAATAAACATTACCTGTAAGCCAATTGTTTCTCAAACATTTGTTTAATAACATTTTTAGGATGGGTCTTATATTTATCTTTAAACATGATAAATTTATATCAAGCATGTAGAACTGTAAAACTAAGATTTCTATTTAAGATAATTTATTTATGTTTACGTATTACTGCAAGCGTGGGTGTGTATGTGTCATTTTGTTCATGTATACCTACATATTTATATTGTGTGTATTTATGTTTGTGTATAAGAGTATATAAATTCTTTTATATTGAAAAGAAAAAAATAAAATAAAATTAAATAAGCTGCGAAAGAAAATTGTCTCATGTTGTAGAAATAACAAATTGCATTTAAAATGCCTGGCTCGTGTAATTTTTAGAATTATTATTTCTACATTTGTATTCTTACTTCTATAATTTTCTTCATGTTTTTTTTTTTAGTTTCTTTTAGTTTTCATAGAAAATTTACATTGTTGTGGAATGAAATCACAGCGTAAGTTGTTGTTTGTTTTTCCATGTGTCCATGGGTGTCATTAGTATTTGCAATGATTTAACTGGAGACAGTGGAAGCATTTAATTGTATTATTTTTATAGTTTGAGTGTGAATGTGCGGCGAACAGCTTTGGTTTCTATGTAGTAAATGTTTAAAATGTAAAAAATCATAGTTAGAAAGAAATATAAAGAAAAAAACAAAATAAAAATAAAATAAAATAAAATAAAATAAATGTTTCTTTACATGAATTATAATTTTGTTAGAAAAACAAATTTAGAAACGAGTAAGAATATTTTATGAAACGGTTAAGGTCGATTTTATTGCACCCAATACAAATGTGAAAATGCTATTTACTATTGCCAGTAAATACACTTTCCTAAAGATTATTGAATATACATGAGACTACTTTTTGTTAGACATATCTTACTAGATTTGCTTAAAAGGGACATTTTGCAAAATTTTTATTCCTGGAGATAGTTATTTATGCAATAATGTTCTACTTAACAAAGCACAAACACACACACAGTCAATCAGTCAGTACGACTTATGTTCCCATAATTGAGATTGATTAAGGAGAGACAGATATTTTATTCCTTATTACAACATTATTTTATTTACTTTATAGCTACTAAATGTTTTTGACTAAAAATAAACTCATGTTTAACATATTTCAGGTGTATTTAAACATCAAGAGTACATTTCATTAGTCGTTCTTATACATTTCCGGCAGACAAATGGATGCATAAATTAAACACAAACAGATACATTTTACCAACATACGAGTACAAAAGGACAAACTAGCAACTATGAAGACTTTTTAGAAGAATAAAATAGAAAATAAAATGTAATAAGAAAAACATTTCAATATGTTACAAAAGTCAAGATTAACTTACAATACTTTCCCCTTTTATGGAGTTGGTGGTGTTACAGCAAACAAACGCCAAAGAAACGCATATTTAATGTCGCTAGATGGTTACTTGGTTTTGGTTTGGTTTTGTTTTCTTCTTCAATTCAGTTTTACTGTGGACACACTATAAAAATACTAATTTCATATTTTACTCAAGTCCAAGTTTTACACAGTCTGCTTGGGCTATGTGTTTGTGCCGCAGCAACATCAGCTTCAACTTGGTTCATTTCAGTTTGTTTTATTTCTGTTTAATTTTTTTTTTTCGCCAAATGATTGTGTTTGGAATTTTAAGTAAATCCGTCAATTGTTTCATGATGGCTTTAGCAATATTTGTGTATTTATTTTTTCTTTTTTAAAACTTTTTGTATTTTTTTCATGTAATATTTTATTTATTATTTTGAATTTGTTTAGAAGTTGACTTGTTTAATTTCATTTTTTAGTAGTTATGTTTGGTGCCCGGGGAATTGAATGTGTATACGAGTTTATAGATTTGAGTGTGTGATTTTAAATTAACTTTAAATCAAAATCCATGCTGTCGAAGTTACATGGTGTTAATTCAACATTATTTCAGTTGTTATGGTTCACTGCGAGTGTATTAGGGTTGCCAGATGGCCTTGAATGAACTTGATTGATTGTTTTAGAAGTTGTCAAGTTACAAGTTCAAATGTAATTTGTCAAGCTGAAAACAATTTTTAGTTATACAAAATGTTAAATGAAATCTGAAACGTTGATGAAGTTTTTTTTAGTGATAACACCGAAACTTATATTTATATGTTTAATAATAATAATAATAATAATGGGCGTAGTAATGCCTTCTGCATTATTACATCCTGAAATTGAAACTTGTATATATTAACTGAATTATAAATAATCTTAAAATCATATATGTATGTAGGTATATATAAGATATACGATTCGTTTGCAAAAGAGGAAGATTTTAAATAAATATTTTTCAGAACAAAAGATTACGACATATTATACATCGACCACTGTTTCTTAAAGATTTATTTGAAAACTTTCAAAACACATTTTTTACGACGCAATAATTTTGTAATGCCATTAATAAATTTTCAAAAGCAATATTAATGGATATTGAGACATTTGTATTGAGTTAACATAAAGAAGATGCGCTATATATTTTATTTGTTTTTTCAAATAACAATTGCAAAAATCCAATATCTCATTTCTTCAAAGCTGTATCCCTATTGTACCGAAATATTTATGCACATCTTCTATATATGTTTTATATAAAATATAAAAGATTGTTTTCATTAACATTCTTTAGGAATGTCAAGTTAGAACACAATTCGAATCTGGCAACCCTAGAGTATATAAAGGCCACTGGAATTTATATGTATCTGTTAAAATGCGTTATTTTTATAATATTTTATTGTTTAAAAGCCAAATATTGAATGGTTGTCAGTCCTCTTGGGCTTGATATTTCATAAAATATACAAAAAGTACTATATGAGTCGTTTATTTTTAAAGTGGCCTAAGTCCCTTTATAAAAAAAATCAAGCAAGACATACAAATATATACATTTTTACGTATTAGTTTTTTTTCCCAAATTAAGTCAATTCTTTTAAAAATATTAACACATTTTATTATAAAAGAAAAATCGAATAAAAATAATATTTTTAAGTAAAAATTTTAATTATTGCATACATAACCTCATTGTTTCGTTAAATGGACTTTAAGTAAACTTATTTTATAGCTTATTTTAGTATTTTAAATGACACGTTTTTGCATATTTTAGACTTAAGAGAAAAATTTTTCATATTTTGTTCGTAATAGATTTTTTTTATATAATTTTCCATTAGTGAAATTTTATTTTTATTATCACATCCAATCCAATCCCCAATTCAGATATTTTTAAGCGCAAAAAGAAAATATCTTCCAACAATTTAGAAAAAGGTTTTAAGTGTTCTTTTAGCATGAATAGTAGATAATTCAAAATTTTGCTAAATAAAAATAAATTTTTAAGAGCATATTTTTAATTATAAGGGCTTATCTTAAGAGCATTTTTCATTTGCATAAAATACTTATTTTAGAGCATATTTTTAGTTACCCTGCTTATACTATTTTAACTTCCAAAATGGATCAATATTTTTGGACTTCAAAGTAGTGTTATTTTAGTTCTATAAAAGATATTTATTTTTGGAATTAAAATAAAAATTTGTTTTTTTTTTATACTGTAAATATTGTATTTGTAATAAAATCATTGTTGTAAAAAAATTTTAAATTTTGATAAAGGCAAAAGCCAACGATAATTCCAAATATTTTTGCTCATAAAGTCAAGATTTATTGTACATCTGAAAAAACATACTTGTAAACTCTTACGAACACATAAGGGTTTCCGAAACTGCATTCTGTTTATATACACATGTTTTGGGATTTTGGAACATATACTCTAAAGTCAAAATTTTGATACGAAATAGGCCAAATTCGGGAGGATCTGTAGTTGGACCTGTTAGGTGATTAGGATATTTTTCTATTTTAAAATCATTTCTATTTTAAAATCATGAAGATACATTTGAGAAAAGTATAAAATTATTATATGCCCTTAAGGAAATTTTTTAGAAAAAAAAAAAAAAAAAAAAATCATATTTTTTGTAATTTTCAATTTCAAAATAATTGTGTTGGGAGCTTTAAGAATATATAAAAATCTTTGAAATCGGATGAAAAACAAAATTTGGCAAGATTTTAAACTTTCATCACTATGCACTGATTAAAAAAAAAACTTATTAGTGCCAATTTTCATTAAAACACTTAGGTTGTTGTTTTAAAGATAACTTAATGAAGTTTGTCATGTAAGCTTTTTTTTAATCAAATAATATAAAATGTTAAAATTGGTTACAATCGAACCACTATTTCACTGTGCCCTCCTTATTAAAATTTTCCCGGAAATAGGTCAAACCCTTATAAATGTCTTAAATATGCCTGTATATTCATAAATGAGTTATGAGTGAGTTATGTCTAAATAAAAATCATACCAATAAATTTCGTTAGGATCGGTATAATATTGAGCATAGCTCCTATATAAGACTATTCCCGAAAATAACTTTTCCGAGCAAAATGTCTTAATAAGTGCCCGTATAACGATAAAATTAAGTCTGAAAACAATTTAATTAAACTACAGGTCGCAATGTTTAAAATAATTTAAAGAAATTTGGTACACATTTCCTTTTATGGTCCAAGGACGAAGCCTATTGAAATTGGTTATGATCGGTGCATTATTTCATATAAAAATTACTTCCCGAAATAGTGGTTTAGTGATCAGAAATCACTTAAATATAGCTTTATTTAAATTTGGCACAAACAAGTTCTATATAAGCATAAATTCATGTACCGAATTGAATGAAGATCGATAATTGACCATAGCTCCCATATAAACCCCTCTTAAGAAAATCACTTTAACGGATATAAATCTCATGCAAGCGGTGTCAACAGATTAATAATTGACACAACACAGTGTTACATAAATAGAAACTACAGTACCAAATTTTTTGAGGATATATCCATAATTGACTATAGCTCCCATATAAGGCCCACTTCCAGGAATCCCCTAAACTACATAAATAACATACTGTAATTCATACATATGTTTGAAGAAATATACACTACGCTTAACACAATTGACCACGGGTCTCATATAAAGCTTTTTCGCGATTTTTGATGCATGCTACGTAAAAATACACAATTTTTATTTTTACCCATGTTCGTCCAAAAACCCAGCAAGAACTTCCATTGCAACTTTACTCATTATTTTAACACTACGATGTCATTAGAGACAACTATTTAAAATATAATATAATATAAATACATATAAATCTGCTCAATAGTTACATAACTAGTTACATGTAATGCAGGCAAAAGTTAACTATTGACACAAAAAAAACTTTTACTTGTTGCAGACGTAATGCCGATGTTGGCGTTTTATTGAAAAGCGTGTTGTTCCAAGGTTTTGTTGGGAACTTTTTAAATTTCTATATAAAAGTAAAATAATTATCCTTTTTATATCAGTCTTTAAAAAATATCAAAAATATTTCTATAACATTAACTTTATGTTTATAAATAAACACCTATGCTTAACAACTCCATTGCAAAAAAAAAAAAAAATACTTTTTATAAAATAAAACTTCGATTAAAAATTGCAGAAAATCTGCCACTTTGACGCGACGTTACTAGGAGAGTGAGAAAAATTAAATTTTATTTTAATAAAATGGTGCTTCATTTTGACACACAAAAAAGTTCATAGTGAAAGTTACTTAGGGTCCATAGCCTCTATGACACTATCTAGTATAAAAATTAATACATTATATGAAAAAATTTTTGTACACAGTCAGCCGTTTTCAGGATAAAAATGGTTCTAACTTTGGCTTGAGTAGGTTTCTGATCTGGACTAAAAAAGTTTTCTATACAGCCAGCCTTCGCCCGGATGCAAGAGTTTTTAAATTTGATGTATTTCAAATACCGGCTTCGCTAAATTAAAGTTTTTCTGAATAGTATGACCAATTGCATCAATGGACTTTATGTTATTTTGTTCTTGTCCATGGGCATTATGACATGCACCTTCTGTGGAACGGAATGCTTTAAGAATGGTTATCCGTTACCTATGTTGTTGTAGGGTATAATTAAGTTGTTAATACTTTATATTTGTAATACCCGGTCAAAACTGGATACATAGAATTAATACAGTTTATTTTGTTATAATTTTAACATGAGTTTCCATGATCAAGCGATTTCTTTATCTGTGAATTTTGAACTTTCTTTTTTGTTTTTGTTTTCCAAAAATTCTATTAAATGAAACTAAAACTAAGAGATAAGAACCCTACATTGTTTTTATTATTTATTATTATTCATTTATTTCATGTATTTATTTATTTAGTATTATTTATTTATTTAGAAAGTATAAACAATGTAGCCGGCGTTGCAAAAAACTTTGTTTAAAAGATCATCATTTGAGCAATGAAAAATCTTAATTTTGCTATAAGAATTATCAAAATTATTATTTGTAGTTTAAACAGTAAAATTATTTCTTGAAAACTAAATGTTTATTATTATATTAATTATTGTATTATTGTTTATTAGTAATTGAACTGTATTATATACTTATATATTATATATAGATATCAATTATTTACACTAAATGTAAAATTATTCTTGCATATTTTGAATCTATAACTAAATAATTGCCACTGAACAATAACTTCAATGGGAATTCAGTGGGAAACCCGAAGATCGCTTGAAATGAATTAAACGATTTTCCGGCCTTCTACTTTGCATCCTCTGATAAATAAAAAAAACCAAATTCGCTTTTGAAATCCTAAACTCTAAACTTCTAATACTTATCTTATTATAATTGGAACCGACTACAAATCCAATTAACTAATAATTTCCTTTGAAATTAATATGAGAATATTCAATTTTGATAATACGTAGTTTAACTCCCCTCTATTAAAAAACAACTTATATCTGTAAGATTATTCTGTATATCAATTCAATGTATAAATTGTAGAAGTTCGAGGTATTTCTTATAGATTCGAATTACAAAAGAAAAAATTTTCTCTATAAAGGATTCTTTCAACAATCAAACTAAGTGATCTATTTTCAGTAATAATATTTTGGGAGCTCTCCATTTCATACTTTTCAAAGCCCCACAAAATTATAAATTAATATTGAACAACAACAATCGACATTCTATAAACAATACAAGAGTATAGAAAAAGATCATATCTTTTGAATTACAAATTATGATGATACACATTTGAAATGCCTTATACATGGATATTAAATAATTTTCAATCAGAAATTGATTCGGTTAACTATCAGAACTTACGAAAGTATTATTGCTATTCTCACGTTGTCATCATTGGACAAATATATAAATATTTGACCTATTGGTGAACCGTTTAATACTCGTTTTGGAGTACTGGATGAAAATTAAATGAAACAAACAGAATATATACTTTTACAGGCTTCCTATATGAATATAGAGGTTATCGAAAGAATTTTTGTCATTTTTTGTAAATTTAAAGCTTTGTTATTAAACATTTAATAAAAAAAGTATGGAAATTGGTATTGGTATGGTAGTATGGAAAAAGTATTTTGAAATTAGTTGTATGGATTTTTATAAACATATTCTAAAAAATTAACATTGCTAATATTATTAAAATAAGAATCATATTTTGTAAGAAAAAAATCACCAAATCATATTTAGCTTAAAAAATCATTAAAAATATGATTATATAATCATTCTGGCATCGCTGAATGTAGTAAATTTACAAAATGTACTCGTATCTATTACCCAGCAAAAAAATAATAATAATAAGTTATTTCAAATGAACAATTTTAAAAGTGAAATTAACTATAAATTTTGCAAATTTTTTGGAAAATATTTTTAAATATTTCTAATGAAAATAAATCACAATTTTGCCACATTAAAAAAAAAAAACATCAACAAAGGTAAATTTATAAATTTTTCTCGCCCAGTATATATATGATTATCGATGACTTTTAATAGCATAAAGAAGACTTCAAAATTAATGTATAGGAAATGTATGTAATGATAACACTATATTAAAGTTAGGGTTCTACTTCAGTATTAACAGTGTCCTTCATTTTTCTTTTTCGCTGGGTATTTATATACTTTTTCGTCTGCTTATTTTTATTTGCTTCCCCCACCATTTTCTCATTTGACTGCCTTACATATTCAATAATAGTCATCGTGTTGTTTTATTAGAACTGATGTATTATGCTTCAAATATTAATTAAACGAAATACAATTTAGCTGGAAAAGTATTTTCATTGAACTTATTGGCTAATTGTTTTAAGAAGAAAATATTTTTTAATTAAGATGATTTTCAATTTGGCACCTTCAATAAATAATAAAGAAAATGTTTTCAATGTTTGTAATAAGTCAAGAAAGAAGAGTGCTATGTAATACTGAAAATTGCTTGGGAAATGTTGAAGTAAAATTTAAGGTTTCCATTTACCAAAAAAAAAAATTTATCATAACACAAAACAAATTTGATTAAAGTTTATTTAATTATTTATCTATTTATTTGTTTAAAAAAATTTATTATCATAATTAATTATGAAAACAATGATATATATATATATATATATATATATATATATATATATATATATATATATAATGTATATATATATGCGTTGTTGTCGCATAAATGGCATAGATTGCGGTGTGTGGGAATAAATAAATAAATATATGTTGTTGTAAATAAATATATGTTGTTGTGTCATGTATGTGTGTCCTAATCTTAGTCTAATGTATTTATGTAGATGTAGATCTCTTCTTTCGGCATTATTGCGGTATATTGATGGAGTCTAATATTGGTTGAAGTTTTTATAAATGTGATGGTACAGTGTCCATTCTTCAATTTCAGATTTTTTTATGGTTGTTAAAATTGTGTTTTTTATATCCCTTTTGTTGGATATATTGATCGATAACATTGGTGCAAAAGTTGCAAATTTAGCTGCTTCATTCGCTAAAGTGTTACCTTCAATGCCAGCGTGGCCCGGTATAAACATAAGTTTAAATTTAGTGTGATACTTATTTAAAATATCTCTTATTTTAGAAGTTATTACATTTTTGATTTTGATATTACACGCGGCAGTTATTGTAGATTTAGAATCGGAGCAAATACCATATTTATCTCGAATATGTTAGTATTTGTTAAGGGTATATAATACTGCTGTCGATTCAGCTGTGAATATTGAGCAATTGTGATCAAGAGTAGCTCAAGAATCAGTGTTTAATGAGTTGTTAATTACAGCAAATGCAGTGGTAGAGTTTTTTTTTTGAACCATCTGTGTATAAAAGTTTCCAATTTATATTTTTTAATGATGAGGATATTTCATGGAAAAAAGAGTTATATTCGTAGTTGGATGTAAATTCTTTGGTTTGATTATTAGGTCCAATATGAAACTCGTACTTTTTAATTTCCTGTGTGGTTCAGTGGGCGTGTAAATTTTCTGTGGTTTTATATTGATACCTATATCTAAGGCGAATTTAAATGAGTTGTAAATAGTTGATGGAAAACGTATTGGCCATTGGAATAGGAGAGTTGTAAGTCGAAAATTATTTTAAGAACTAAGTTGGTGCTAATGAATTTAAATCTTTCCTCTATGGTGGGTAAACCGGATTCCGTCATTAAATTTTTAATTGGAGTTGTTTTCAGTTAATAAAAGTTAAAACCAGAGACCATAAGTGTTATAACCCAATAAAAAAAAAACTTCTTCACTATTTCAAAAGCAGAACTAAATGCATATTTTGCACCTTTTGGAAGTTAATAAAAATTACTTACAAAAAAGTGAAAATAAATGTATTTTTAACTGGAATAATAAGAAGCATAAAAGAATAACATCCTACCAATAACAACCATGGATTAAAAAAGAACTTCTGCAGCTCTCTCTCTTTTTCAGCACTAAGTACTTTCTTCCAATGACAGCATAATGTTAAACTCATTACTTTTTCAGATCTTTTTCAGTTCTTTTTTTTGATGAGAAGTTATAAAAAAAAATAAATCAAATTTTAATTGTTATTTTTGATTTTCATTTTAGTGTTTGAAAAATAAAAATTACTTCTGATTATTTTTTTTTTAATAGAAATCGAGTTTTATGTTTTCAAATGAAAAGAAAAACATAAAATATAATGAATATTTTAAAATAAGTATTTGTTCATAGATGATATGGAAATTAATTTGAGGCAAAAGATTTAATTCTGAGTTAAAGATGTAGTTCATATCTTTTAGATTTGTTTTACTTAGTTCCAATAAAACTTCTCTCTTTCTGACTGAAGTTTTGTGAATTCTCTAGCTACCATATTCTAGCGAATTCTCTAGTTACTTGTAACAGTAAAAACATCAATACAATTTTTTATGAGAATATAGTCAAATGGATCATTATGCATTTCACAATACCAATTTGAAGTCGCTCGGAAAGTCACCACTTTTCATTCCAAAGTTTAGACGTTAATAAATAAGTGATCCACAGAGATTAATTACTACATACACTTGATAAATAATACATAGACATTGTATATTTATCAATTACAATAATATAGATGAATACAAAAAACTATTACTTTATGTCACAAAAAATTAAAAATCATTTTATGATTTTTTCTTCTTGTTAAAAAAAATAAAAATCATAGACTGATTTTTATTTTTTGTGAGAGAAAATAAAAATCACATCTTAAGTTTTGTTTAAAAAATTATCAATAATTGTTATTTGAAATTCATAAAATAAAAATTAGAAATAATTTTTATTTCTGAGAAATAAAATAAAAATCAAAAAATAAAGGTTTATTAAACAATAGCTTAAATAGCGTTAGCGTCAATGGTATACTCTGGACATTTTTACTTAATTTGCTTCATACTGATTTTTTTGATCCAAAATTACACAAATAATAATTATTTTTGGTTTCTGGTTAAAACTGTTAATTTGTGGTTAAAAACATATATATTTCAATTTTAAAAATTTTAGTGAAAATATTTTCCATATTTTTTTTTCTTCTGACACGAAAACAAATTGTGCATTTTTTAAGCAATATCTATGCATGCAAAGCCTGTGGACGTTAATAATATTAATTTTCTTAAAAATAGTGGTATTGCCTTATCACAACCGAAATAACGTAATTTCACAGAACTTCTAAATTATTATCAGCACATGTCAAAGCTATTACTGTGTCTTTAATATTTATCGAAGTACAGAAAACTTTTTAATTTTATTTTTTGCACAATTTCGTAAATAGCAAAAAATATTTATTAGCTAAAAAATCTATAAAAATAGTGGCTAATAATAAAAATATTTTTTGATATTTTTCTGAAAAAATTAAATTAATATGGGTACTAGTTTGAAAAATATAATCGTTTAAATCTTACTACTCATGATAATATTTTTTATAAAAGCGCAATTTTAGTTTTTTTTTAATTTTTGCAAAATTTTACATATGTGTCTTATACAGTGATAAGTTTTACATCAAAAATAGCTTTTATTATTTTAAAATTAGAACTATAATGCAAAATACGTGTGGCTGATTTTGGAGCTTAAGAACATCTTTTTTCGCCCATACAATTATAAGTCTTTAAAAGGTTTTGACGCCCCCTGAATTTTAGTGTTAAGCAAATAAAATACTTTTTTTTATATTATCGATTTTAATAATTAAGTTAATTCTTTACAGATACTTTTCGAAGCTATAAAGTAAAATCTGCTTTTAAAAAAATGAAGAATTTGGTGAATTTGAAAATTTGGTGAAAATATTAAAAAGTACATAAAATTTGTTTGACTCGAAAGCATTATTTATTAAAAAATTCTGTTTACGCGATATTTTGAGAAATTTGTATGAAAGCGGTATTTGTCAGTAGCGAAAAACATACATTTTACAAAAATTTACACCAATTGTATGAAAGTTTGTGATGGTGGTATCCCATTGCTGGTTTGTTTACATCAACGAGATATACCTTAAACTAGACAAAATCACTTCTTTAAAATTTTGTTCCCCAAATTTAATTTCACTTATGCGCGCAAATGTTCTATAAAAAAACTGTAAAATTTAAGAAATTTTGAATTTTTGGTTTAATTTTTTATCATCGCATAACTTTTCATAGTAAAAAAACGGTTACTTTTTACACAACATATGAAAATGTTGTCTTTCGACTGGTTAATATTTTGAATCTGAAAAATATAAATTGTTAATACAAAACTGAAATAAATCAAAAAATCTTCAAAAGTTTTAACTCAATTTTTTATTTTTTATATGTTTAAATGCCTATATTTCCTTGAGATTTTAGGTGAATGAATATAAATTTTGGATTTCTTAGTTATTTTGTTAGGCCTATCAAAATGCATTAATAGTTTTTTAAAACAAACTTTAGAAATACAAGGCACATAAAGTCGGTTTCAAATAGTTTTGACAACTATTGAAATACCTCATTTGTATTTTAAAATCCAGTGTCAAATTTAAAATCCAGTGTTAAAATTTTAATTATACTTGCACTAATATATATATATATATATATATATATATATTTCTTCAGTAAAGAGGAAATTTAAATTTAATTAGAACTTATTTTACTTGAAAATTTTAATTTTTTTATCATATCAAGCTATTTTCAAGATATTTTTTATTTGAATAAGATTTCAGACAAATGTTCAAATTCTTTAATTTGTATAATTTGAGTGCTTATTGGAATTCACTTTATGATATTATATTATGATATTATTAGCATTTAAATTGATAATTTTTGGTATGTAATATATTTGTATCGTAGTTGTGAAAATATTTATGAGCATTTACTTTAAAAAAAAAATCTGAAAAAAACCCATAAAGCTGACATTTTTTATATTTTTTTAATTTATATAAATGTATTGTGATAAACATAAATATCAATATTTTAAATTTTATTAAATAAATGTATTGAAATAAAACATTATTTCTAATTTACAATTCTATACCCCATAGACTTTTTTCGATTTATGTTAATATTTGCTACAAATCAAATAAATTATTTTTTTTTTAAATTTTAGAATTTTGATTCGTTGTAAACTATTTTTATTATTGTCATTATGAGTGGGTTGTTATTTGGTACACTATAATTTAATATTTTTTTTTTGTTATTTTTGTTAAGATTATAATAGGATTTTATTATTTTTAATTTAAATCAAAATAAATATGACATTAGCCTTTAGAGCATAAATTTGACATTTCAAAAACACTTTAGATAAACAAAGATGTATGTATGTATGGATATTTTGCAGATTTTTTTTTTTTGAATTAAATAAAATAAATAAATATAAATCGATATTTGGATATTAGCGTTGCTTCATTTGTATGGAGGAAAAAATAGATATTAAGATACTTTCTAAACATTTTGTATAATGACGTTATCCTTACGTCAGTAGGATAAAAGGGTGATATATTATTATCATTTTTTTTAAATTTTTTCATATCACTTCCATGATAACGATGTGAAATTTTAATATCGTATCGTTATTAATGCCATAAATAAAATAAGATGGGAACAGTTATAACTTTTTATTTGGGGACACCCTAATTTGTTTGAATGCATATTTGTACTACTTATATTCGCACATTAATATGGAAAAAACTTTGGTAATAATAATTCATAAGTGTATCAAGGTCTAAAAGTAATTTAAAAACAAATAATGATTATTATTTGATAAAAAGCAGTTCGTGTAAAAAAAAAAAAAAATAAAAAATTCTTGCTGAAAAATATTGTTAAAGTTCACAAACAACTACGAAAATTATAGTATGTCTCACGAGTATACATGTTTTTTTTTCTTAAGCTAAGTAGAGAATTTAGGAAGAAGGACCTAAAATGGAAAAATGGAAAAATTATCAAATATTTATCAGTATAAAAGATTTCAAAGTAATTAAAAAAACTTACACAGAAAAAAATATTCCATAAATTTTTTCTATTCTCAGAAGCCAGTGAGTGCATCTCTCTTAAAAGTGCTGATGGTTTTTTTATCACCTATACTTACAGCTTCTAGCAGTTTACGAAGTCTTTTTTCTTCAGATTCAACAATTTCTTCAACAATATGACCTCCATGGTTCAGGATGCTGCTTTCAATTGATCTAACCAATGTATGATATTTCGTTGTGTTCGAAGTTTTTGACTGATGTAATAAATTTAGATTCAATTGTCGAAACAATAGTTTTGGATTTAGACGCCAGAATGGTGGAACACGTACGGAAAATCTTGAGATTTCCGCTGTAACTTATGACGAAGCAGATTCAAAGTCTTCTGAAGTTGACATTGTTAGTAATTTTTGTAAAATTTTTAAATAAATTGTCGTAGGTCACCAATGTCGACGTTAATATTTCGATGTTCAAATTTTTTTTGATATATTTTTTCAAATTAAATGACAACAAAATAATAATTTAAAAATGTATAATTGATTATTTTTAAATCTAATTTGTAAAAATAGAAATACGTAAAGTATCGCTACATAACAATTTAAGAATCGTAAATAATAAAAAAATAAATAAATAAAAATAAAAAATATTTTATATTTACATAAAATATAGACAATTTCTGTCTTTTTGGACTATATTGAACCAGAAAAGCTAATTGTGATGAATTTTTCCGAATTTTTCTGTATTCTTAAGTAAGTAAGATTTTTTATGTTTGATGAGATAGACTTATACTTCCGATGTTATTATAGATATTCCCGTGATTTATAAAGAAAATTAATGACTAAACCAATATCCGAGATAGTGTTAAAGCTACATACTATACAAAAGGTTAGTAAGTATTTATTTATTCTGACGATTTGTTTAAACAATCTGTCATATTTCATTTAATATCCAAATTGTGTATATCATCAGTGTTATTCAAAATTCTTTTTATGGTGCGTCCTTCCAGGATGGGCAGGTTGAGACAAGTATGAACTTTTCCAAGAAAAATCACAAGTTTGTAATTACTACGTTGAAAACCCATGCCCACTAAGACAGTGCATACAATACACATATCACCCATATTATATTTGTTCATTATATACTATATAGTAAATAATACATTCTAAGTATTATATTTTATTTACATATATTGCGTGTGAAATAATTTTGTGTATTCCTTAAATAATTACAATATTCAAATAAATAATTTAGTGTAAAATTGTGTATTTTAATTTAGGGAACTATTTCTATGTATTAGTACAAACTCAATAAATTATTGTATATTTCAATCATAAATGTAATTGATATAATATAAAGATTAATTAAAATTTTTGAAAAAAATCAATTATTTCCATTTAATTTGTATTATCATTTTGATGATTGGAGCAAAATCAAACAAAAATTTAATTAATATAAGCAATTTCGTAATTGAAGTTCATTTTTATTTTTTTCTGTGTATTTTTCAAATATTATTCACATATAAATCATTAACAATCACAACAGTTGGCCGAACAAAAATTCTAGTCAACTTTTCAGCCTAATTCCTTTGCATTAAATAAATATTAAATTTTTAAATCAATTCAATTAATTCTTTCGTTTTGAATAAAGATTCAAAAAGTCGTTATTTCTATAAATAATGCCTATAAATTTTTCTCAATCACAACAGTTGGCCAGACAAAATAAACTTCTCAGCCTAATTCCATTGGATTAAATAAATGTTAAACTCTTTAATCAATTCAATTAATTCTTTAATTTTGCTTTACACATTCTGTAACAACATACAAATCCTATTCTAACAATAAGATGAAAATATAACAAATAATTATTTTAAGAAAAAATACAACAAATATCAAATAACTAAGCTCTTAAGAAAATAAATTTAAAAAAATAAAAAAATCTTACTGCAAATATAACAGGAAAAAAGTATTTTCTTCGCTTTCATTTCTTGATTTTTTTTTTTTTTTTGTTAGGATTTCTTTATTTTATTTTTATTATTTTTTTTTGCCTTAATAAAAACATTTTCACTTATAAATATTAATTTTGTATAATGCCATCATCATAAATGACAGTAGAAATAATAAATGTAAATTCCAAAGAAATGACTGACTTAATGTTGAGCTGACTCACTGACAGAGTTACTAAATAACATAGAAAAGCTACTCGAACAATAAAACATTTTAAGAAAATCATAGAATGGAAAATAAGTAAATCTAGTGCAAAAGTTGATAGGAAAAAATAAAATTCAACAGTTTATTAACGTTTAGAAATAAGTACGTTTTTTTACAATTTTATTATTAGAACTGCAATAAAAGAAATGTTGTTCTTATTATTTTGAAAAAGAAAGGTTTTTTTCTTTTTTCATGGGAAAGATAAAACCAGCAAATATTGAGGATTGTCAACAAAAACCGTAAGTGAATTTAGAATAATATGAATAAATACAAGCAATGATTTTGCGAAATGTTGCGAAAAATATTACAAAGTATTGAACGTTATGGTAATATATTTATGTTACCTAAGGTGGTTTTGATATTTATATTTTTTGTGTTCGGGAATATAAACCTACATAAGTCGGAATACATTTTGTCTCAAAATAAAAGCGAAATAAATGAAAATATTATATTCGGCTTGCTAAATCTGTTATACCCACCAACTGTAATTTGTTGTGCTAACATTGATTCTCGAAAAAAACTCCGTTTTCGTGCATGCTTTGGATAAGAGATATCAGCAGAAATGTATGAACTGAAATTACAACGGACACCCTGTGTTTCCAGTATATAGCCCATACCTTGTTCTTTTATGAACCGACCTTGCCCATTTTCAATACCAAACAAACCTTATATAAGACAAATATTTAAGCTAAATTTTGTTCCCCTTGGTGGTCCGCTGTGAGCCCTACATTGTTTTCAAGAGATAGACGAATGGATATAAAAGGAATTCCACAATTAACCCCCCCCCCAAAAAAAAAAAAAAAAAAAATTCAAAAGTGAAAATGTTTAGGAATTTTCTCCGTAAAATTGTAGATTTGGAAAAAATTATCTAGAAATCTCTTTAGAATATATCACAGTTTCCGAAATTGCATTCTGTGTATAGATTCATGCTTTAGTATTTTAGAACATATAGATTAAAGCCAAAATTTCGATCCAAAATAGGTCAAATTCGGGAGTGTTTGTATTTAGCTCTATTGCGTGGTTAACCTCGTTTTCTATCTTAAGATCATCTCCGTTAAGATAACTTTCAGAAAGGTATAAAATTATTATATGCTCTTAAGGAAAATTTTATTTAGAGAAGAACAAGTAAGAAAGATATAGTCGATAAAGCTCTATCATACAATACTCTACACCATAGTGTATGTTCATTAAAATACTGGGAGGGGATCTTATATGGAACTTATGTCCAATTATAGACCGATACTTGTAATAATACAATAAATGTAATACATTTTTCTATTAAATATACACATACTTTATAATGTGTTTATATAAATTGGATTTATATACTAAAGGGTGATTCCCGGAAGAGGAACTTGTATGAAACTATGGTCAATTGTGGGTCGGTCTTCATAAAATTTAGCGCTGAAATTTTTACTTATATAAAATTTATGTGTCAAATATTAACTTCAAACTAATATTTCTATGGAATTTATGCACTTTGAAGTAATTTTCGGTAGTGAGGTTTATATGAGAGCTTTGATCATTAAATTTGGTACACATATTTATATTTATATAACGAATAACATTAACTTATTGATATATTTTTGAGGCACTTATGAACGCAAAACCCCTATTCCGGGAGGACATTTATATGGGGACTAGCTGAAATAATGGACCGATAATAACAGATTTCAAAACGCTTCGTCTCTGTATTAAATTAATTATTTGTGCCAAATTTCATTAAGATATTTTCAAAAATATGACTGGACCAAGATCTTGCCAAATTGGGATATTTGAAATTTCAAATGCCAATAACTTGAAAACTATATAGAGAAAGCTTTGAAAAATATATAAAAATCTTTGAAATCCGATAAGAAATAAAAATTTGGCAAGATGTTAAAATTGCTCGCTAACAAACATACCCTATTTTGTGCCTCTATAGCTACGCTTTTGAAGAGTCCAAACATAAAACTGTAAACTCCGCTGCTGCACCTATGTAAAATCTTATTTAAATCGAATCAGCCGATTATAAGTTACAGATTTATTTATTGTATGTCTTTTAAAAAATTAAATATTCTATAGAAGCATTGCTGATAAATAAGCCTTCTGCCTTACTTCAAAAAATTTGGGTTAATATAGATGCACTAAGGTAAGATAATAAACGGTAAATTATAAACGAGTGAATTCTGATAATAATTCTTATAAAAAATATGTTTCCAAACTAGCTTTTGACCTATATTTTTTCGCTTATCTTTTAAGATTGCCAATAGGATGTTTTACATTAAAAATGCAATGGTTCCAAGCGGGAAGCATGTTTTTGGTAGGCTATTTATATGTAAACTAGTACTGATAATGGACTCTCTATATTTTTTAGTTATTTTGCGGTTGTAAACTTCCGAATTATTAAAGATAAATTGGCTTTTCATAAAAAAAGAAAAAAAAATATATATACAAGATTTCTTCACTAAAAAACGACTTAGAAAAAGCAATTATAGGGAGAATAACTGCATAAATCAAAGAGTTTTTTAAGCAAAAATAAGTATCCGCTCATTTAAATAAAATATAAATTTAACTATTTTTTTTACATTTCGTTCCATGTCAATTTTATGAATTATGCATAAAAATTAAAACTACTCGCTGATATAATATGTGGAAATTTTTGTTTTGTTTTTGCATTTCTACATGATTTAATTTAATTAATATCAGATTTTTTGTTCATATATAAATATGAATTCATTTTTTCCATAAAGTTAAATTTATGCAAAAATTAAAACAAATGGAAAGGAAAACAAGCGAGAAACCCCGAAATGGAAATGTACAAAAACTTAATTTTTATATGAAATTTTTATGCAGTTTTTATAAATTTCTTTTAAAAAGGAATAGTTAAAAACATTTTGGTCAACACATAGCTATACATAGCAATTCAGTATAATTGTTTTAAATATTTTTTTCTTTAATAAATTCAAATAATATTTGTTAAAATGTCATATTAAATACAGTAAAATTAAGAAATCTACTGATTTATGTACAAAACCAAAAAGTTATAATTACACTTTTATAACATGTCGGCTTATTCGTTTTTCTTTATATATCCAACTCTATAATAAAGACTTTAAGTTTTAATTATATGTTGAATGACTTTAATAAAGTACGAATAAATAAGAATATGAAATATAAACGAAATATGAGTACTCATACATTAAAATATGAGTCTTGACAAAACTACTTACAAGTTCATTATATTTATATTATCTCGTTTTCTTTCATTTTCTTAAATAATAAAAAAATAATTAAATGAAATTTCACACGCTTGATGTAAAGTTTAAATACGAGCGTGTGTACTAAAATAAAACTTATTTCGTCATTCATATAAGACACTCGCTGGCTGGTTGACTACTGGTTCACTTAGTCAGAAGTTTGATAATTATGAAAACAAAATAAATTTAAAATAATAATGTATGTAATGTAAAAAAAAAGTTAACAGAACATTAACTAACAAGTACTTCTTAAATTAAGAATAATTTTAAGCTACAAAATACACAAAATAACAACCCCTACATTTAAATAAATACATACGAGTATAAGTAAAACTATTATTATTTTTTTGTTAGGGCCAGTTGGAAATAGATTAAGAATTAAATAAGTTATTAGAGCAAGGAAAGTTGAAAGTAGGAATTTTAATTATATAAATATTTTCTTGGAATTTTTTTTTATTTTTTAACTACTTATTATATTTAATATTAAATCAAAAATTTTATATATCCTAGACACATACATATTTAAAACAAAAATTCAAGCGTCCCCTTTTTACTTAAAAGGAGGATATATAATAGACTGCATTAAAATTTACCGACTTTTCACTTTTGAACGTAACTCCCCTGGAATCGTCTATTGGTGGTAAAAAGATATTGTGTGAAATATTAGTGAAATCGGATATCGTTAGCCCATGTCGCAGTGCACCTGGAGTTTGTAGGTTGCGTTTATATGGGGAAAATATGGCCTTTTACAATTCTTAGAAAAATTTGGCTACTAAGTACTTTGTAGGTTAGGTTAGGTTAGGTTAGGTTATTAGGGCAACTGTCGAGAGACTGCACACTTGGGTCCAATTTGGTCCCTGGTGAAACCCTGATGGATAATATATTTCTACGTCACATGTCCATTCCAAAGTTCGAAGCGAACCTACCCGACATATGAAAGAGCTGATCCATCTGACATCGCACCAGTAATCCACGGCTACTAGAGTTCTCAGCCGAAGTACTTTGTAACAAAATGTTAAAAAATCGGAATCTATAAGTAATTATCTATGACGCAAGACATAAAAAGAAAAAATTGGTTAAAAAATGTTAAAGTTATTACGAATTCCCCAGACCATTAACGTGTCTTAGACCACTTGTATAAGTACTACTTACACTTAAACGACTTCTTTTTAAAACCATTATTTTTAAATGTTAAACGCAAACTCGGAATATTTAAGACAAGTAATTATATAAAAAGAGTTAAATTAATAATATTCTTTGAATATTAAAAACAATGACATTACATGACGTTTTTTAAAATGATTTCCAAAATTTATCGCGTTTTGTGGGTAAAAAGTAATATCATTTTTAAAATAATTTTCAATGGTATAGTCGACCGTGCTAGAGTCACTTTAATATTTTTAAAAAATGTGAAAAAGTTATAGCCCTAATAAGTAGTATGCAAAAAAAAATGTTTAAATTTAAAGCATAATAACTGAAAAATACGTCTTTTTTGCTGCAGGATAATTAGAAGCCTTTTCCATGATTTTTTTAAGATACAAGAATGTGAGTTTGGAGTTTTGAAACCTCCGATCTCAAACTTTTAAACATTTTTTAAGCAAATTAAAAAAATAATAATAAAATAAATAAAAAATTAACTATACAACTTATGGAGAACATCCAAGAACTATCCGAGTTTATGGAGAATATCACAGGAAATAAATTTGAAAAAAGAATTAGATCAATACTTTTTATGACTAATCCGTACCTGCGATTTAAATTTTACAAATTCCGCCAAAAGGCATTTTTGCAGTTTTTAGTTATAAAGTTGCGGATTTTCGAAAAAGGTATTTTTGCAACTTTTTAGTTATAAAGTAAAATTTGCTTGAACTCATATTCTAACTAAACAAAATTATAACATAATAAGATAAAGCATATCTGAGAAACTCTGAAGATTTTAAGAAAGTTTGCAAAAAAAAATACCTTTAAAATATGAAAATCAAAGGACAATAATTTAAATATTTAAAATCTTGAAGGAAAACATCACGAAAAATTATTTCTGTGATGAACTTTGATGGCTCAATATAACTTTACTTACCAGAATGTGGTAATTATCATTCTATTTCTTCATGATATTGATTACTAAAATTTATTTTACAAATATTTAAGAATAGGTGTGTAAATAAATGCTGACCTCAAACTCAACTAAGGGTTAAATTTGGCTTTTTCATCCTTCATATTAACGAAAGTCTTTCAGTTATATTTTTGCTGTCTTTGCGGAAAATTAACTATTAATCCTAAATATTGTTTCATTAACATAGTTTAAATCAAGTAAGGAATTTATATTAATTATTTAAGAGTTTTATTGCTCCTGCCACCATTTCTCTAAATTAAATTTTAATACAATTTAAACTTGTGTAATCAAATAACAATAAATATAAAATTCAAATAGAGTCTGTCAAATAATTTGCAAATGAATTTAGCTCATATTGAATAATATTATGGAAAATATTCTCAAGATTATTGATGCAAATTTTTGTTCATTTATTGTTAAAGATTTAAAAATTACAGAGCTGTAAACATAAAATGACAAAAATTTCCCACTGTGCGCAGGTACGGCTTAGTTGTACATTCTAATTCTTTTTTAAATTTATTACCTGTGGTATTCTCTACAAACCTTCATAGGTTTTTGATTTTTTTTTTAAATTTGTTCAACAGAAAATTTTAAATATTAGTTTTGAAACAGCCTTAAAAAAATCAACATTTTTTAATCAAGCATGGAAAGGGGTTTGAATTATTCTTCAGAAACAAAAACGTATTTTTCACGTAATTATGGTTCAAATTTAATTAAGAGTAGCATTTTATTTAAACTTTTCTCAAAACATTATTCGTAATAACTTTAAACATTTTCAGCCGATTTTTTCTGGTTATACCTTATTTGATATATAATTAAGTGTAAATTAACTTTCTTTTACATTTAGTTACAAAGCAATGTATCTAATAGCCTAATTTTCTAAAAACTGAAAAAGGGCCATATTCAACGATATTCGATTTCATATAATATCTTTTTATAACCCAATGAACGTTTCTAGGTGGAGTTATGGTCAAAATTCAAAATTCGATAAATCTTGCTGCTGTCTAATATATAATCTATTCTTTACTTAAAATAATATGGCTAATCGAATATGGTTCATATTTTAAAATTAACTGCATTTTGGATAGTTTTGATAAAAATAAGTACTATTTAGGTATTAAGTTTTTTTTAAAGCTATTAAATAATTTATTTTAAATAATTTTTATTTTTTTCTTGTTTTCTTTCAGGCAGTTATAAAGGATCTTTTTTTCAATGTAGGTAAGAAAATATTTATTATATTGCATTGCAGGAAATATAAATGAGCATTAGCGTGTATGAAAAGAATCAAAATGTAACGTGTATTTAAACATACCTAAAATTATGGAAAGGGTCAACATTTATAATATCTTGACAAAATTCCAATTTAATACGATGATTTCAACAGGATGCTACCAGCCCATTTATTTTGATGATCCCCGAATTTTATATACGTTTAAATGTATGTCGCATAAAATAATTTTGAACCATCCTACTGATAATATTGGGAAATTTAATATTTTTAAACATGTGTTATTTAGAATTAAGAAAAATAGCATAAATGCTCAAGAAACAACACTTCGAACTTTGTAGTCTAGAATGACTGCACTCAAAGTTATTTACGAATTATACAAAAATATATTGACAAAGTATATTTAAAATTGTAATTCGAAAACACCCAAAAATATTGGTCTAATTCATGCCTTAATCGGTATAAAATCACTTTCTGATGTCAGTTTGTCTGTGTCTCTGTCTATCTGCCTTCTTCTCTGTCTGTCCGTCCATGTAAAATTTGTAATAAAACTATAGGTTGCAATGATTACTTTTTACGTAGCCTTTATATGGCCCAAGGAGAAACCCTATTGAAATTGGTTAAAATCGGTCCATAATTTCAATAGTCTCCATTTAAATGTTCTCCTAGAATATTGATTAAAAAAAAGTTGCAAATTTACCTCTCTACAAATTAAGACCAGTATGTTCTTGTATGATTCTCAAAATTTTGCGTCTGAATGTTTTCATCTACGTGAGCTGGAATATTTTTAAAACACCTTTAAAAATACTCATTTCTTTTAATAGCATTATAAAAATTTTAGTTTTAAGAAAATTAACTTCAAAATATTATAGAGGCATATTACCACTTGAAATATGCGTTTAAATAATTCTTGCATCTTTTTTCATTTGCGAAATATCAAGATTTCGTTAAAATCTTGTGTTATATTTATATAAGGTCTTTTTTTGAAAATTACAAATAATTAATCCTTTAAAAGTAAACGGGTCAATTTTATACATTTGGTTCCTAAAAGGTTAAATCAGCAGTTTTTACAAATAAGTTGAAAGGAAGTATTTATTTACTTTATTATACTTAGATATTAATGAATTTATGAAATATATAATAAATTTTCTTAAAACCACGATAATATTCGAATAAAAGAAAGTCTTTGATGTTTAGTAGCTATTTTACACGAATTTATAGTTTTTTTTTGCCACATTGATGACATTTATTTTCTTAACAAATTATTTAATTGCCGTAAAAATTTATTTAACCTATTATGGACCGGTGATATCAAAATATTATCATTATATTATATAGGGCTAAATAAATACATAGTACTGAATAAGACTAAAGTATAAATTACGATTTAAAATGTCCAAAATATTAAAACTTTCATAAAATAGTATTTAAAAAAATTCATAGAAAATTTTACTAAAATCTTCATTTCACGACAACGAAAACAAACTTTAAACAAATTTTTGCTGAGTACGTATTTGTCGGCTTCTGTTTATTACATATTTAATTTGTTTGACAAAAGGTTAAAAATTATGCACATTGTTATCAAAAACTATATTACTGGGGGTATTTCAAAAATAGTGCAGCTCACGAGAATGAAATAATTGAACTGAAATATTTTGGGGATTATTTTATAACATATCAATCTTTAATTTTAGGGTGGTACATTAGCAACATTTTTGTCTTAATGCAAATCGATGCGCTTTAATAAATATATGAATTTGTGTAAAATTCAGAACACAGAGAAAAAATATAGTTGTAGTGACCATAATCTAAGAGCAACATAATATGATTGTAATATATAGTCACAGCTCAAAATATATATGATTATAAATAACAACTGCTATGATTTCACTTTCTCATATTGCACAGTGGGGCAGAATCGAAATTTTTTGGAAATAAATCATGTAACTTCTGATCGGCTGGTTGAATTTTCTTGAAATTTGGTTTAGGCGTAGCAGATTTTACACATTTTTCCGAAGTCCCGTAGATTTTGATTTGAAACTTTTAAAAACATATTGCAGATTCTTAAAATATATTCCGCTTGTCGATTCGTGCTTTGGGATTTGAGAAAATATGGCCTAAAGTCCCGTAGATTTTGATTTAAAACTTTTAACAACATATTGCAGATTCTTATAATATATTCCGCTTGTCGATTCGTGCTTTGGGATTTGAGAAAATATGGCCTAAAATCAAAACTTTCATATATAAATGGGTCGAATTCGGGAGGGTATGTACCATGACCAATTGAGTTGTTGGGCTTATTTTTTATCCTTAAGTCATCTCTGTGAAGTTACCTTTCAGAAAAGTACAAAATTAGTATACATTGCTAAAGAAAATTTTATTTAAGATAAAAAAGAGTGTATATATTTTTTCGGCTAAAAAAATACAAAAAGTCGTCTTTTTTGAAATTTTAAAATTCAAAATCGTTTATTTTTGGACTCGGTAAAGATATCGACTTCAATTTTTTTTATTCAATATATAATTTTGTTCTTTAACTAGTTAAAAAAAAAACTAATAAAATCGGTCGGAAATGCTAGGATATATATGAAAAAAATTGGACCAAGATAAGAGATAAATAGGATATGTAAGCATGTTTTTATAGGTCTTATCAGGATGTACAACAATATATAAATATTTGAAATCGGACGAGAAACAAAAATTTGGCAAGTGGTTAAAAATTTTTTATTTCAGAGGTATATAACTTTGAGCCCCCTTACCTCCGCCCCTGGGGGGTTTGTTGTGCCCCCCTTCCAAACTTAACATTCAAAACTCTCTGCAACGCCTATACCAAATTTCATGAAAATTCAATCATCCGAGCAGAAGTTACAGATTTATTTCCAAAAAACTTCGCTTCTGCCCCACTGTCTATTGTGTCCGATTTTATGGTTCGTTTTTTCATGTTATTATACCATCTTACTATATCATTATCGTATTCCAACATACTGGCGTTTCATTTTATCATATTGTTGTCTAATTTTTCTATGATTCCATTTTATCATTCAAAAGCAAACAAGTTGTAAATTTTTCAACCATATTTGTAAAAACCATATTTATTTGTAACATTTTATTGTTATGGGAATAATAATATTAGTATGGTTTGAAAACAAAATATAAAATTTTGTTTCTTGTAAAAATATTCAAAAACATAAAATTTTTGTAATCAACTATATTAAAATTTTGATTGAGTGTAAAACTTTGTTGTCATGAACACAGTATTGTTAAAATGAATGAAAATTAACAATGAGAATATAATATTGTTGTAGTAACAATTCCGTAACCATTTTTGTTTCTTTGCGTGCACCCTACCAAATTTCATTGGGATCGGTCAATAATTAAACAGAGTTTCCATACAAGGCTCCCTCATGAAAATCACTGTAAATAAAATTTGGCACAAATAAATTTTATTTAGTTTTAAATCAGTTTACCAAATTTCAAACTGATTGTTCCATAATTAAGCATAGCTCTTATACCTTTTATAGAACTATAAATTCATTATCAATTTTTACAAGAATTGATTAACTTTTCCCATAGGCTCTACGAAAATCACGAGTACACATAATGGTGTAGGGGTTGACCAATTATAATATTCTTACTTGTTTTCATTTAGATTTGCTTGTTAAACTCAAATTTGATCGATTATATTATGACGTCAGTAGCGACAAACATAAAATTAGTTATATATTGTTTGGAAGTGTTTTAATAAATGGCGCTAACAAAACAGAGAGAGAGAAAATAACAAAAATTTTATTCTGATCAAAAAAAGGAGTCTACGAAAAGTTTGGAAATATGTATTCAAATCAGTAATTTGGGATCGTTTGTTTTTGATAAAAGTTCACACAATTGTTGCAGAGAAACAAGAAATAACAAATTTCTTCAAGTTTAATAGTTCACATTTTTAACTAATACATACATTTTCTTTTAGGAAAAAAGGAAGTATGGGATTCTATTTTCTACTGGGTGTATCACTGAGAATTTTTGCCAAAATTATAACAATTTGTAACATTTACAAATATGAAAAACAGAAAAAAACTCTAAATAAATTAAGCGCTCCAGTTGTAGCTATCTTTTGTTTATAATAATGATCATTTACAAACAATGACTTATAAATCCGCCAAAACAAAAACCGCATCAATATCAGTATTACTGTTTGCTCATTTATTCGCTTGTATGTTTGATTGTCTGTAAGTATGTTTGTATAATTGTAAGTATAAAACAAAACCAAATATAATTTTTTTGTAGCACGAAATGGAATAATCGTATGTGTGGCAGTAAAAAGCCTTTTTTTTCGGGGGTTTTAGTTTCATGTTGCCAAAAAACACAACGATTTAATTCTAACGAATTTGTTGCGGCTTTTTACTGCTACCATGTATTAAGTATGAATATAATTGTATTTAGTTAGTTGAATGGATGAATGTATGTATGGATGGATGTTATTTCCACTTGAAGTAAAGAACTAGAGCAAATCATTTGTTAGGGTAAGTTAGTTTCTTTTGTTTGTAACTTATATAGGCATACAAAATAACACAACCAACCGTACATACTCATATATTCACTCATTAATACATCATCATTCAACAATCATAATTGTTGGCTGGTTCAACAGTAACTAACATACACGTGCACTGATTCATAAGCACTTACACAACACTGTGGGATAGGATCAAATTAGTTTGTGAAATTAATTGGTAATTTCTTAATAACTAGTTTCATTTCATTGACACGTATAGGCACCAAGCAAAAAAATAACTGAAAAAGTCATGACTTTAATATTGTATTGTCTGTCATTGGGTGGTAGTACTTCATACAGAAAAAGAGCTGTAGAAGTTATCATGGTTGACAATGATAGGATGTTCTTACTTCAGCTAGTTCTACTTTCGAAGTAGTGAAAAGGTTCTTTTTTGGAAGCACTTGATAGTTCTTTTTTCTGTCAGGTAGTCACAGAAAATGTATAGTTTTCATGATAAATATTAAAAACCAACCATGATTATCACTATGGGGATCTAATTGAATACAAAAAGGTTGATTTGTAGTCAAAGATAAAATAAAATAATTGATTATATTATCGAAGATTTAAAAATATTAGACTTTTGAGAAATTTTTGCTTATAAGCAAATTATTAAAATTAAGATTTTGTATCTCTTCATTTAAAGATAAAACTAGTTGTTTGTCCCACTGTGCATACGTACTTAAACGAATGAATGAATAAATTGGTTGGACTCTAGATTAATCCACTACTCATTTCATGCTTCCGTAGTTAATTATTGTGTTATTTTCAAAACATTCATTGCCGCCCAATAAATTCATTTATTCATAAATAAAGAAAGAGGCTTTAAATATATAGACAAAAACTCAGTATTAATAAACACACATATACAGTAAAAAATATGAATGGAAATTTATTCATAACCATTTTGCATTGCTTTTTTGGTTGATACCCTACAATGAATTGTACGATTGTGTATATGTAGGGTATTATGAATATTTTAACGAAATTTCTAAAGTTGGGAAATTTCCTAAAAATTAATGTAATATGAATAATTTAAGAAATCTGTTGAATGAATGTGCAAATAAAACCGCTTCCTTTTTCTTGAAAGTGGGGAATAAAAGTTCGACAATAACATAATATATACACAGAGAAAACTGTTTCGTTGTGAAAACCGAATTTGTTGCCAAACGAATTTTGTCTGTCCCACGTACTATCTTACAAATTATTTGCAATTTTCGAATATTTCATTAGACAACTCTTCAATATTATTTTAGGGACGACCGATTTTAAATTAATTCATTTACCAGAAATGAAAATGCAACTAGAAATAATTGAATGGAAAGCTACTATTGCCCGTAATTTCAGCAAATAGATACCTGTGAGTGTATAGATATATATGGAGTAAATAAAGTTTGCTGATTTTAACTCGGAGGTATGACTTACCGTATAGATACTTGTAGTGTTTCCTATACCATCGAATTTATTTAGCTAAATTTTTTCGAAAGAAATTAAATTTATGACAAACGTTTTAAATCTTAAAAAGAACAAGTTTTAAATATTTTATGGTGGACAGCGAACTTTAGTTTCCAATTTTGTAAATATTGGATAAGAATGTAAGTTATAAGAAGTTATATATATATATATATATATATATATATATATATATATATATATATATATATATATATTTACATATATATATCTATAAATATATATATATATATATGTATTCGCGACTACCCATTATCGCGACGGCCCGGTTATCGCAACGGCTTAATTTTTTAAATTCCAGTTTCTATAATCGCGACGAATTTAAATTTTACTACAACGTCTGTAACCAAAAAAGGGATATCAACCTTCTTGGATGATTTTGATCTTCAATTTTATCAGTTTGTTCGTGTCATTTGTTGTGTAAGTACATCTCTTAATATAAGAAAAGTTCAACAAAGTGAAAAAGATAACATGCCCTAAAATATTTTACAAAATATAATTCAGGAAGAAAATGAAGATCTTTCAACTATTGGTACACTTTACATGGATACTGAAATAAACAACTGGATTCAAGGAGAATTTCATGTGGAAAACAATGAGGAGCAAATGGAATTATCAAATACGGAATCGGAGGATTTATACGATAGCGGTCATGAAGGAAGCAAAATTAAAGTGGACAATTGTATAACATCGTTAAACATATGCATATGTTTTGGAAAATAACGAGCCAACAATACCACTATATGAACTACGTGATTCAGATGTTACTTTAAAAAATAATTTGCCAAAGAAGCAACTCAAAATCTGGACTTTCTTTAAAAATGTTTAAAATGTAAATATATCAACAATTCTAATTTTAAAAATTACATACAATTTTTCAGTAAATTTTTGGGTTCAGTTATGGGGTTTAGTTCGGTTATGTTATTGGTTTTTTAATTAGTCGCGAAAATCGAGTTGGCACTGTATATATATATATATATATATATATATATATATATATATATATATATATATATATATATATATAAAATATATATCTATATTATTATATCAATCACATCTGAACGGCTGAACCGATTTTCACGAAATTTTACATACAGATGTTGCCAATGCTGGAGATGGTTATACTTTATGATAGATCTCGATTTTTGAAATTCTAAAACGGATGAACCCAGTTGGTAAAAATTTTCTTAGCATAATTCTGTGCGTCCTTAATTCAAATATGATATTTCATTTTTCGATCGGAGCAGATGTGGTCGAGATTAACGTGGGCACCTGCCATGACGGCCTTATCCCACGGTGGTCTCACCACCGGGTGAGTACAATGCGCCAACCAACGCCCCCATGTGCCTGTTAAGAACACACAGGTGGCAATTCGAGAGACTCATTGTCTGGATAAGTCCACTCCCCCTTGCTTAGGAGTTGGAGCTATCTAACCTCCTGCCGCACTATTGGCGACTCGTGTTGCTATGCAACACCACATCGGGACTATAAACCCCTTCCTGCGATTTAGGTTTAAACCACAGCCACCACGTGACTCCCCGGAGGGCCTCTCCAACAGCCAGTCCAGTGCGACAACACCGAATCGATGTTGCCGCACCAGGGGCTACTGGCTCCCGTGGTACCAGATTGTGTTAAGTCTCTGGTCAGGCCCCGAAGGTTATTTTCTTCCATTATAGACTCACAGACAAGTCCAGGCAATGGTGCACCTATATGTACCTGCCAAACTGTTACGTTCTTAGGACCGAAGTTATCCTAGAGTGTAACATGACAGGATTTTTTTCTACCACGTATCAGCTATACATCAAGGAAAAGATTTAATCCAAGAAGACAAGCCGCCGTGGCGGTTTCGATCGGAGCAGATGTGGTCAAGATTAACGTGGGCACCTGCCATGACGGCCTTATCCCACGGTGGTCTCACCACCGGGTGAGTACAATGCGCCAACCAACGCCCCCATGTGCCTGTTAAGAACACACAGGTGAGAGAGACTCATTGTCTGGATAAGTCCACTCCCCCTTGCTTAGGAGTTGGAGCTATCTAACCTCCTGCCGCACTATTGGCGACTCGTGTTACTATGCAACACCACATCGGGACTATAAACCCCTTCCTGCGATTTAGGTTTAAACCACAGCCACCACGTGACTCCCCGAAGGGCCTCTCCAACAGCCAGTCCAGTGCGACAGCACCGAATCGATGTTGCCGCACCAGGGGCTACTGGCTCCCGTGGTACCAGATTGTGTTAAGATTCTGGTCAGGCCCCGAAGGTCCTTTTCTTCCATTATAGACTCACAGACAAGTCCAGGCAATGGTGTACCTATATGTACCTGCCAAACTGTTACGTTCTTAGGACCGAAGTTATCCTAGAGTGTAACATGACAGGATTTTTTTCTACCACGTATCAGCTATACATCAAGGAAAAGATTTAATCCAAGAAGACAAGCCGCCGTGGCGGTTTCGATCGGAGCAGATGTGGTCGAGATTAACGTGGGCACCTGCCATGACGGCCTTATCCCACGGTGGTCTCACCACCGGGTGAGTACAATGCGCCAACCAACGCCCCCATGTGCCTGTTAAGAACACACAGGTGGCAATTCGAGAGACTCATTGTCTGGATAAGTCCACTCCCCCTTGCTTAGGAGTTGGAGCTATCTAACCTCCTGCCGCACTATTGGCGACTCGTGTTGCTATGCAACACCACATCGGGACTATAAACCCCTTCCTGCAATTTAGGTTTAAACCACAGCCACCACGTGACTCCCCGAAGGGCCTCTCCAACAGCCAGTCCAGTGCGACAACACCGAATCGATGTTGCCGCACCAGGGGCTACTGGCTCCCGTGGTACCAGATTGTGTTAAGTCTCTGGTCAGGCCCCGAAGGTCCTTTTCTTCCATTATAGACTCACAGACAAGTCCAGGCAATGGTACACCTATATGTACCTGCCAAACTGTTACGTTCTTAGGACCGAAGTTATCCTAGAGTGTAACATGACAGGATTTTTTTCTACCACGTATCAGCAATACATCAAGGAAAAGATTTAATCCAAGAAGACAAGCCGCCGTGG
Organism: Protocalliphora azurea; assembly: GCA_932274085.1. NCBI lineage: Eukaryota > Metazoa > Arthropoda > Insecta > Diptera > Calliphoridae > Protocalliphora > Protocalliphora azurea. Next base: position 121,375,216 of record OW026522.1, read on the forward strand.
CGGTTTCGATCGGAGCAGATGTGGTCGAGATTAACGTGGGCACCTGCCATGACGGCCTTATCCCACGGTGGTCTCACCACCGGGTGAGTACAATGCGCCAACCAACGCCCCCATGTGCCTGTTAAGAACACACAGGTGGCAATTCGAGAGACTCATTGTCTGGATAAGTCCACTCCCCCTTGCTTAGGAGTTGGAGCTATCTAACCTCCTGCCGCACTATTGGCGACTCGTGTTGCTATGCAACACCACATCGGGACTATAAACCCCTTCCTGCAATTTAGGTTTAAACCACAGCCACCACGTGACTCCCCGAAGGGCCTCTCCAACAGCCAGTCCAGTGCGACAACACCGAATCGATGTTGCCGCACCAGGGGCTACTGGCTCCCGTGGTACCAGATTGTGTTAAGTCTCTGGTCAGGCCCCGAAGGTCCTTTTCTTCCATTATAGACTCACAGACAAGTCCAGGCAATGGTACACCTATATGTACCTGCCAAACTGTTACGTTCTTAGGACCGAAGTTATCCTAGAGTGTAACATGACAGGATTTTTTTCTACCACGTATCAGCAATACATCAAGGAAAAGATTTAATCCAAGAAGACAAGCCGCCGTGGCGGTTTCGATCGGAGCAGTGGAAGTAGTACCCCTCATAAAAAGCACATATTCATTATGCCATATCTGAGGAATAGGTCAAGGGGAACAGTATAGTGAAACGCGCCGGTAAAAGGTAGTAAATAATAAATTTAACACTTTGGAATTTTACAAATGTTCGCATATATTTGAGAAAGATATAATCAGAACTAATATTTTATAAATGTGAGGCAATGTTAAATTAAAAAAGGGTATGGTGGGGAATTTATGAACGATTTTACTAATTTAGAAAACCGAAATTAAAAAAAATATATATTTTTAAAAGGTTTAAGGAAGAACGATGTCCATATCTTATAAAGGAGCTGCAAAAATTTAATAAAGCGTTTTGGGCTATAACTCGGTTAGTACTAAATGAACTTATTTCGTTTTTCAACACAAAAATTCTGAAAAAAATTCAGATTTTTCTGTGAAAGAACGAAATCTCTAGCTTACATAGGTGCTTCAAAAACTTTAAAAAACCAAATATGCCTTAGTTTATTGTTGTTCTTTTGCCGTACCCGTAAAAACAACAACAATAAGGGAAGAAGACATTAAATAAAAAAAAAAACAGATTTACGAATAACTCGATTGGTTGTGAACCGATTTGTTTGATTCAAATAATGTTTGTGACTTATAGACCGACTGAATTCATTTCTTCAGCACACAAATTCAGAAGAAATTTTACGATTTCATTTTGCAAAAACGAAGTTCCTAGTTTATGTAGAGGCTTCAGAAAATCGAAAACGAAATCCGCTAATTTTGAACCGTTTCTTTTTAAATTTCAATAAAAAAGTTTTATAAATATATATCAATGTTATCGGGAGGCTTCATAAACGCTACTTAAACTATTTTTATGTCAAAAAAGCCTAAAAAAAGGTTTTTAGGACACCGATCTTGCTGAATTTCAATAGCAAAATTCTTGGAGGGATTTCCGATCGTCTGATATATATAGCAGTTATCGGTGGGCTTCATAAACGCCATTTTAACCGACGGACGGCGAACGGACGGACAGACGGACATCATCCTATAGACATCGTTTCTTACAAGGATTCAGGAAATATAAATTTTTGCTTTTCGACGAAAATTGTGTAAATTACAAATGGAATGATAAACTTATATATGTGCCATTATCTAAAATTTTTGATTTTAAGCCCTCTTAAAAAAAATTATTTTTTTCGATGGCACATTGAAATTCATTTTTATAAGTATAAAGTGACACGAATGCATGAAGAACCAGTTCGCGTTAATAATTTCGTGCAATGTAAAATGTAAAAATTTTTACATTTTTTAATTAGTGGGGCATATTTCAGGGTTTCCTAGTAAAATATAAAAAAATTTTCTTTATAATAAAAATCATGATTCTTAAAAATTTTGCCAAAACTGTTAAGTTATTTCTCCATATATTGCATGAAAATATATTTTATTAGAGTTTTTTATTAAAGAAATACTACTTAATATTGTGACCCTTTTTTTAACCCAAGAAAATTTATTTTTTGGTCCATAAAATTTGCATCTTTCAAAATTTTTTGATATGCCTCTATATTTTCATTAAGCATTACAAACATCATCCAGTTATGCTAATTATAGTTAATGATGTGCCTTAGAAAAATGTGTTTTGACAAAAGTGTCCCATTTTCCTCTAGTAACGACATTTAATTTAAATTTATGTTACCGATCAATTATAATTATCGCCGTTCTTATATCTATATAAGCAAGATTTGTACAAATTGCTATTTGCTATATAAAAATACAAAAATAAAAAAATGCAATTTTTTCGTAATTTTCAAAAAGTCCATAACATTTTTTTTTTATTGAATTTATTTTTATTGTGCAAAATAACAAAAAGCTAATCCATGCTATTTTATATGAAACTTTGAATGTGTTTCTCGAAAAACTGACTCTTTTGGGCACATCAACAATATATATCGCAAAATATGCAAAATTGCACAAAGCATCAATCCTTGTTTCAAAATTTGTTTTCTATTGAGGGGCGCACAGACCCCGCCGGAAAAACAAAAAAAAAAAAAAAAAATTAAATTAAAAAATGTTGTCATCAAAACTCGACTACCCTGTATTTAACTGCTGAAAGTCTCATTAATAAAAAAGATGGTGCAGAATTTATTCACAAAGTCTGATAAGTTTATATGAGATCAAACAAAAAGTGCAGAAGAATGAGAAAAAGTTTTTAAAATTTTGAATTTTGAACAACAATCATGATCACACAATGAAACCTATGGTGTTAAAATTTTGCGCTCTATTAGTTTCAAATATTGTGAGTTCAGATATTTAACCTATTTGTTTAAAATGAAATTAGCACAAAGCTTAATAAAGATTAAAGTCAGTTTCAACCAGGTTAAAATTATTTGATAATTGCCCATATACACAGAAAAAAAAAAAAAAAAATGAAAATGGATTTCAATTACGAAACTATTTATATCAATTAAACTTTTAATTGATCTTGCTCCAATCATCAAAATGTTAATACTAATTAAATGAAATTATTCGATTTTTTGTAAAATTTCAATTAAAATTTTAATTAAATAAATTAGGTTTATAATTAAAACCTTTCTAAAAATAAATTAATATATTGATTGACACAGTGAAAATATCAACTGTGTCTAGCACCATTAGTATATGTTTTCTTCATATGTAACAATAAAATACATTTTTACATAAAATTTTATTTTCTAAGTACATATGTGTAAATGTAGAGTAAAATTTCACAGTTTTGATCATCTCATAAAGCACCCTACAAGATGCTTACCTATACGGAAGTGCAAACACAGTCGGGGCTGGTTAAATCGGAGGCATCATCAGTCACATATAACTACTGTTACAATTTAGCAAGACCTTTTAAAACCTAAAGATGAACATTAACAACGTTTTATGATATAAGAATAATTAAAATTCTATCATTGTTTGCTTACGTATGTTCTTGAAATACAGATGAAACTGAAACCGTCTAAGACAACATCAGTAACAAATGAAGAAAATCTGGATCATTACATCGAATTTAACGTCAGGTCTTAAAGGGAATTTCTACAATAATACAAGAACAGTTATAATAAATATTGCCAAGCACTAAATGCATATGTGAACTTACCGCATTATAAACAGTTTTTTTTTTTTTTTTTTAATAAGATATATGACCCAAAATTTTAGGAAAACGTAGTAATTTATTTGTTACGTCCTTGGGTTGAACAACTTACAAAAAAAAAAAAAAAAAAAAAAAAGAGATGAATGTGACAATACATAATTTTAATTTTATTTTTTTTCTTTCATAATGTTTTTCTTTGAAAATTTCGCATTTTTTATATCTATTTAAAATTTCTAAAAAAAAATAAAATAATTATATTAATAAATAATTTTTATCAAATTCAAATGCAAAATTAAATAACAAATTTATTGAAAAGTTTTATCCAATAATTTTTTCTATTTACCCTTTATACCTGTATGAAGGGTATACAAAATAAAGATATTTTAATAGATAATGGTGCTTCATTTCATGTATTTTTGCCTAGAATCAATTACTTTTTTCAAAATATTAATTTTGAATTTTCAATTAGTCACATTTCGCCATATTTCTCAATTTCACCCTTATGTGCTACATTTGAAAATCACAGGTCTATTATATATAGAAAAAATCGAGTTTTTTTTTCTTGAAATATGTGTTAATGTTTTAGTACGCTATATATAAGTTTGTCATTTTATATGAATGTTTTAATTATATATCCAGGGCCCCAAATTAAAGAATATTCGTTATTATTATGATTAAAAATAACTTTTGTATGTTGATATGGATTTTTGAAGTCCATAGTCCAACAAATTCATTTCTCGTGCAACGCATATGTCGTATATCGTCTCGAAAATCTCAAAATCAGCGAAATCCGTTTAGAAATTCCGGAGTTACAAACGATTTTCTAAGACAGCCATAAAAATGTTTCCAATTTTCGTTGCCTAAATTTAATAATATTTTCTAATTCTTAATTCACATATGATAATGTTTTTGTATTGGAAAGTTGTGTGGTTGATTAGTCTACAAAAGTACTCTAGACTACATACCGTTAAGCCTGAGTTTGCATTTCTGGGACTCCTAGTAAATTTCTGTTTTTTCTAAAATAATAATAATAATAAAATTTCCATTAAAAAAAATAATTTGACAAGAGTTTCTAGACACGTTTTGTTATGTTTTTTATAAAAAATATTATTTAGATTGAATTGCGCTTGAAGCCTTTTATATAAGCAATAAAGATAATAAATTTCAATTTATCGATGTGGTACATGGCTTGGGTTTGTAAATGAAAAACTTTAGGCCTTAAGTTCGATCCTTGTCCAAGACTTCAAAAAATTGTTTTATAATTTATCGTAAAACAAAAGTTAAAATTTTGAAATGTCAGATTAAGGAAATACATTTTTTGTTAATTAAAAATGTTGCTTTGAAATTTATTAAATAAAAATTACATTTCCATTCGCCAGGATTCCAACACATATGAACTAAATTACTGGATTTGAATTCTTACCCCCAAGGACACGCAGCATTTTGAAATTCTGAATTCTTACACTTTAATTTGTGTAAAAAAATTTGCAACATTGTTGAATTTTAAATATATTTAACATGTAGTATTGTAAATTTATTGTTATGCCCTTCATGTACATATGTGAGGAGCATATATAATTGTTTTAAAAAAAAATTCTATGGGTATAGAATGTTTAATGGAAGTGTTTTAGATATCTTCAAGCCATGCTTCGTATCCTCATTGAATCCATTTGAATTTTGTTTTAATGTGGGCATATTTTTCATGAAAAAATAAGTAAATCTTAGTATGTGAGATGTTTTTTCTTAAAATACTATCACTTAACTGTAATTGTGTTTAAGGTTTTTAACTGTAGATAATAAGATGACATATCATGTTTGGTGGAATTGTATCTTGAAGACCCAAATTTAAAAATTCTTAAACGTTTTGCAAATTTTAAAATAGCTAATTCAAGTTTGAAATATTAAATTCTAAGGTACCTTTTTCGGAAAAAAAACGAAATTGTCGATAGAAAACTGAAAAGGGATTTATAATTTCGCATATCTCTTCAATACAGATGGTTTGAGCTATTTTTCTAAGTCAATGCCCAAGGAGTTTTCGGGGACTCTTTATGTTACAAATTACCAATGTCATGGTTAACACCAGTTTAAAAATATTAAGTATATTTCCAGATAAAAGCAAAAATTTTGATAAGAGATAATTTCAATATATTTATATATTTATGAAATATAGATTTTGTAAAGGGTATAAAAAATACAAAAAATATTTGTTCCCTATTTAATTGAAATTAATTTAGTTGTAAAAACATGATTTTGTTCATTAAACTGGATAAATTTTCTATTTTTTCGATTTTTTTCATTTATAAATAAATATATAGATCACCATAATAGATAAAATTTAAAAAGAAAGATAAACTAAAACAATAATAACCAATTAACTTCTTCTTATAATCTCAAATTTTACCAAAATTTCAAAACTTTATTATATAGTACCTGCTTTAAACGATATATGCTACAATCTAATATGTACACGCAGAGAAAAAACACTTTTACAGCATTATCGCAATAACAATATTATATTTTCATTGTTAATTTTATTGAATTTTAATAACTTTGCGTTCATGATAACAATGATTTTGGTTCAATTTTGTCATTTAATGTTTACACTCAATAATAATTTATTATGATTGACTGTAAAAATTATATGTTTTTAAATATTTTTACCAGAAACAAAATTGTGTTAATATGAAATATATCATTACTTCTACAATCATTAAATATTTGCAGTCTTTTTCCTTATTCTTAAACCATATTCTGTTAAAAATAAATATAATAATTTTCATATATATATTCTCATTTAGTTTACATATGAATAAATATAAATAGACAAGGTTTGATTATACAATATAAGAAAATTCCATTTGAACCACACAAATGAATATAACTAATAATATGTTAATATTATTATTATTGTATATCTTATCATGTATTAATGAAAATTATTATTTTTATAAAATTTTTATTGAGAAATTTTATATATATATATATATATATATATATATAAAAATAACAATAATTTTTATTAATACATGATAAGATGAAATAATAATATGATAAGATTGAATAACTACATGATAACATGAGGTAAAAATATGATAAAATGGAATCATAATATGAAAATGTGGTATAATAATATAATAACATTGTTCAATTATATATAAAACTATAACCATAACATGAAAAAATAAACCATAAAATCGGATAAAATATGACAAAGTAGAATCATAATAATTGTTACTTATAATCATTTCTATTTTTGGCTGTCATCATATGTTTCAATCATAATATGTTGCTATTAGATTATGGTCACTACAACTATATTTTTTCTTTGTGTGTAATATAAATTTTAGAATTGACATTATAAATGCATTAATTAATTTTGTCTTGAAATTGTGAAAACTACGTATAGTACACGTTTCCAATTAATTAAATTCATTTTTCGCAATTGTGTTGCTCGTGTGTAGGGCATCATAAATTTAACATCGATAACTGTTTTTATTTACACATATTTCTTTATTCTTATTTGTTTCTATTTGCATGCTTTTGCCACTAACTCAATATTATATTCCATTTCAATATCATGGTTAATAAAACAAGAGGGGAAATTATTAGACCGTAGTGTTATTAAAAGAGCCGTTAATTTATTATTGTTGTTTTTATACACTTATATTCGTCGGCTTTGTTATAATTATAAACTGACCATAGTTGTAATGTACAGAAAAATGCATAAAAAATATTATGAACAAAAAATATTTTTTCATCATTACTTACTAACAGAGCAGATATTATTATGAATACTCATGTTTAAATATATACACTTCAGTTAATATTATCTTCCTCTATGCACAGGCATGTGTATATTTTTAATTTAATTATATTTGAAAAAAAAAAATATTTTCCAATTTATATTAAAACCAGAATAAAAATTAACTGAAATTGTTTAAGGCAGCTTTTTTCAGAACGCTTAAAATTAAATTATGAAAAGATAGGTAATATGTGATTTTAATAGTAATGAAATTGAAGCTGTAGTGCAGAGAAGGAAATTTAATAGATAATTTTTAAATAAATGAAAAAAAAAAAAAATATTTAGTATGAAACAAAATGTAAGGATTATTTGTTTATCATTATATTCACTTAAATACATATCGGTCTGTAACTATAAAAAATCAAAAGTAAACAAATTAAAAAAATAAAAAAAAAAAACAAAAAAAGGATGCAAACTTTAAACAATGCCTTAATTGAAATTGAATGAATCAAAAAATTAATCGATCGAAAAAGAATACTTTAATTAAATCAATCAATTAGATGATTGAAGGACCCAATGTTTTAGTGGAAAAATAATATATATTATTATTATTATATTAGTTTTACTGTTTTCTTTATTTTACGTATGTTTTTTTTATTCTTTTTAAGGAATATTTTCTTTTATTTTCTGTTTCACAAGTTTTATTTATTTGGTCTTTAAATTATGTCATTTCCTTCAAATTGATGGTCTTTCGTCGGCAGTATCTTCTTGAATTCCAAATCGATCATATTTACTCCTCAACCTCCATTATATACACGCTCTACAATATTGATCTATATCTCTATGAAAAAAAATATAAGCATGAACAACTTTACAGCCATATTAATATTTCTTTATATAAGTGCCGTCTCCAGAGTATATACATCAATTTAGGCATTTACGATGAGGGCACTTGAAAAGTCACCGAAACTCTTAACGATAAATATCAGATAATATAACACATTTTGGAAGATTTTGTTTCTGATATAAATACTAATCATACATAGGAACAAATTTTTCTAAACAATTGGTTTTTTATTATTTAGTATATTTAATTTTTAGTTGTTTAAATACGGAGAAAAAAAAGCATATATTTGAAATTTTTTTCAATAATTATCATGAATCGAACATGATTTTTTCCCAAACTTTTTTCATTCATAGATGAAAATTTTAGGAATTTTTCAAAAATTTTGTTAAATCTTTGATTTAGTTTTATTAGATTTGGGATTAGATTTTATTAGAAATGGGAATATTTATATATGAAAATATCAACAACAAATGCCTTAAAATGGCAAAATTCCAAAGAATATCTGTTAAAAAATAAAGATTGAAAATTTGCATAATTTTGCTCGCATTCTGCAGCACATCATTTTCATAAAAAGCGCTTCTGTTCCGTTTCAATCATGTAGCTAAAAATCATTGAAAACCTTAAATTTTCCGAAAAAAATTTTGAAAATTTTTTTAGAAATTGAAAATATAAATAAAAATTTTAAAATTTTTCAGTCTTCTTAACTTGATTCATTTGACAAAATATAAAAAATGTTTTAATGCTTAAGAAATTATGCTTAAATATTATGAACTGAATCCAATGAAATAAATTTTTATATTTATGTACAAACTTTTCTTTGAGAACAAAATATAATATAAATTTGCTTTTTTATTTTTCCTTTGTTTTTTTAAAACATTTCTAAAAGTTTAAAAATGATTGAATGTACTAGTCACTTAATTAAATTTTTATATGGAATCAAACAACAGCCCTAAAAACATTTGGAAGATATCTTCATAGAAGAAATTTACGCAATATCTTCTTTTTATTATTTGGACGAAAATCTTTAAAGTAATATTTTCTAATATTGTACTTTTATCAGTTTAAAGAAAATTGGACAATAAACAACAAAAAATATATAAAATTTTTATTTTTTTTTATTATTTTTATCCTCAAAATATCATCATTATTTCAGTGAGGTGATTATCACCTTCGTAATAAATTGACGATATCTCATTGAGATCATATGGAAGAAATTAATGCAATATTTTTATTTTTCAGTCAAAATTTTTTTAGTTGTCAAAAATTTTTCGAAAATGAAAAAAAATATTTAAGAAATTTGTTTGTGTTTTGGCAACAAAATGGGCATTTTATGTATGCGTTTTAGTTTTCGTGCTTTATGATGTTAAGATTTATATGCATGCGTGCTTTACAAGAAGTAAAAGTTTTCTTTATTACGTTATTTGAAGATTTATTTAGTATTAATTTTTCTATATATTTTTTATATCTTCCAGAAGATTATCTAGCGGTATCTTCTTTTTTACCTAGATAATTATCTAGCAATATTGCCTATTTTTCTTCAAGCGTATTGATTTCTTACTACTTAGATGCATCGCCTGTGACGCATAATCTCTCCCGATGGGAGAAACTATCACAACACGAATATGATTATGGCGGCAATAAAATTTTTCTTCTAAGCAATACAAATTCGAAAAATTTTAGGCAATAATATTTTCTGTGTATGTATTGAATATACTATTTCATTACATTTACAAAGAATAGAAACAAAGTGCTCGTCAAATTGAATTAAGCCTGAACTGTCCTAAATAAATCTTAAGTATGTAAACTTAAAGGAGATTTTACATATAGATAATGTAATATATTTGAATTTGTTTTAAGGATTAATTAATGGATTCAAGCACAAACAGTGGTATATTGCCTACAGTTAATGGAAATTTTAGGACTATTTTATTCCATTTGTTTGTAGATTTCATACAAAATTCCTTGTTTGTTAAATTATTTCAAAAATTATATCATTTTATTTGCATCTTCTATTATTTAGCTTTAGCAACCATGTGTAAATAATGTCATGATTCATTACATTGATATTTCCATTAACTGCAAGTATTTTATCACACTTCACAGGCACACTTGCACTTGAAATGGTAACTTGCAACCATGTTAAATATTAATGAAATTCTGCAAATGATCAACCATTTATACAAGTATGTTCAAAATTCCCAGTAGTTCTTTCTGCGAAAATGTATTTTTTCTATCAATACTTTATGGTATCAATATGATGCTAGCAGTAGAGACCCTATCTCGCCAGTAAAGTTGACAACTATTCTATTTCCAATACCTCAAACTACACGTTTCTTAACTATATAAACTTACATACATATACTGCAATAATACCATTTTTTAATATATAGACTTAGTTAATTGTTATTGTAAATGAAACTATGTCATTTGGTCATGCAGAAAATATAAAAAAAAAGAAAAATTATAACATATACAAAATGACCATTAATAAAACTCGCTTGTTTTTATGAAAGAGAGAGAGAGAGTGCAAGTGACCCTACAGTTCTGCTGGTGGCAAAGTATTTCTTCTTGATAGTATTTTTTTAATCCCTTCCGTTCTTTAATTCATTGGATCATACGAAGCGGTGCAAATTGGATCCAAATGCATGAAAAATTACGCTTAATTCGGAAAATTATAAAAGTAGTATACATCATATTTTGTTTCATTTCTTAAGGCAGAAACAAGTAAAAATAAGTTGAATTTGAAATTTTGGAATTTTGTTTTGTTCTTACGCCGGCGTGTGCCCATCTGTCCGTTGTTAATTATTATTATTATTATTATTATTATTATTATTTTTAGTTACACTACAGATGGTAGTTTTTGAGACAACTAAACCAAATTTCATTATTCTATATATCGCTCCCATACAAAAATCACCATGAATATTGAAATAAAATAAATTTTCCATCCATATAAGATATACATCACTTTTAAGCTTATAAATTTCTTCAATAAGCAGCATTTTTGCAAGATTTTGGCTTCTTTGCTTTTTATTTCAATAAAACGAATAAACCTCTTCAAAAAATTTCGTTACACTCCATTTTTTTTCAGGTTCAAACTGTTATCACAAACAATAATAATTATATTAATTTTGTCCCAAAGTATAAATAACATATCTAGTTACTCGATAAAAATAAATAAAAATAAATAATAATAATTCCAAGCAACAGATTTTTAAGCAAAAATTTGAAGAAAACGTGTACACAACATTGTGCATGAAGGTATTAATGGAAACTGAAAATTTGGTGCATTACTGCCAATTTTTTTTTGTTGATTCAGTAAAGAAAATTACACTTTTATATAAATTATTTATTAAGGCTACTTAATTAGTTATAAAGTTAAATCAAGACAAGTAAATAAATACACGTAGAGAAAATATGCTTCAGTATTTTCAAGATGCCGGTCCGTCCATGTAAACTTAAATGTAATAAAACTATAGGTCTCAATTTGGATGATAATTGATTGAAATATGGTACATAGGCGTTATATGTTTCAGAAATGAACTCTGTTGAAATTAATTAATTACAGTCACTTATTCTTTAGTAATATATTATAATATTTTTTGGCTTTGATACAAAAATACCTTAAACATGCATAAATAAATCTCACAGTAATGTCAGTTTGTCGACAAAATTTGGAAAAAATGAATTTAATAAATTTTAAATTAGAAGATTTAAATTTAAAATAGATACATATTTAAAAGGGATCGGTCTAAATTTTACCATGCGTCTTTTATATGACATACTAAAATGCTGAAAAGAATATAATACTCAAAACTTTTGAGTATGACATCAAAATTCGGGAAGAGGTCTTATATGGAAAGTGTGGCCAACTATAGACCGATACTTGTATTAAGCAGAATGTATATTTCTATAAAATTTTTCAACATCTTGCAATCCGGTCTTCTACGATCTATTTATACTTAACGTCATATATAAAAATAAATCTCTTGCTAAGTTATGGTAGACTGCCCTTTTTTCTTAATATATTACACCTCGTGACAGTCATTTTCACACAAAAGAAGATCGATATATGTACAAAACTCGAGACATTATGTAGTAAAACTGCATAATCAGTTTTTCTCCAGGACGTCAAATTTCTTCTTAAAAGGACTTGAAAGTTTAAAAGGAGACACATTAAAAAAAAAAATTATAAAACTTTTACGAATATTATACGAGTATCAACTCACTATAGGTGCCAAATGAAAGCTAAGAATCCCTAAAATATAACAATATTTTTTTGAAAATGTTACCGTTTATTATTTGTTTTAACATGATTCCCACACATGAAAAAGTAGTGTACCCAGTTTTTCTCCGGGATCTCAAATTTCCTCTCAAAATGACTTCAAAATATTGAAAGATGAGAAATATTTAAGAATATTATAAAAATTTTACGAAGATTAAAGCAACAAAATATGGACGTCAAATGAAAGCTGCAAATCATTGCAACAGAACAATATCTTTTATTAAAATATTTAAGAACAAAATGCTAAGAAAATATATTTTTGAAAATTTAATCCTTTAATTTTATATTTATTTATTAATTATATACTTTAAGGAAATTTTCGTAACATTTTGCTATTCTATATTCCTTTTTTTATATTTCAATTATTCTCAGCTTTCATTTGACATCCATATTAGGTTGATATAATTGTGATAAATATTTTATATACATATTTGATAAATTTTACGTCTTGGTAAAAAACTTAATACGTGGTTTTGTTATGTATGCTGGGCTTTCAGATGTGGTGATTTTTCGCAAACGTAGCGATTTTTAATTGGTTTTGAGGACTGAATTTTCCGTTTGGTGACATGTCGAACTTTTTGGCGATTTATAAACAAGATGGCGATTTGTTTGGCTAATTTTCAAAATTTTATTAAGTAGGCATTTGTGGAGTAAAACTATTAAATTTTCTTACTAGAAATCGACTATTAATTTGCATATAGCTTAAATTTACTTACGAAATTTTATCCCCAAAAAAATATGTTTTACTATACTTATGTACTAAATGTTTGATAACTTGTGTTCATTATGTTTCAAATATATTAATATAATATGTTAATTCTTTGAAACAATTTATAAGTTTAATAGCACCAATGTTGTTATATAATGTTACAATTATTCTTAAAAAAATATATAATAAAGTTAAATAAATTTTAAAAGTTGTTGAACTATAATGGAGTCAGAAAAGTGTATTTTTTTATTCAATTACACTGTGCTCGAAAATGTAGCCACCCATTGGGATAACCTAATCGACGCTGAATTTAATGGTGTTGCTGTTTAAAGCGCTTGTTTTTGAGATATTTCATTTTGAAAGGATAAAAAAGAGTTTGGGAAAATTAAGTTTCTTAGCTTAAATTTATTTTTTTTTTTTTTGAACAATATAACAATATAAACAATATAAACAATATAAACAACTAAGATTCCATTGAAGTGTAGAATAATAATGAATTGTTATTATCAAATATATTCCAAACGCTAATAAACAAAACTTTAAACTAGCAAAAAATATTACTACAATTTTGTAAGCAAGTTAACTAGTGCTACCAATGAGCAACTTTTCAAACAAAAATGTAAAAACATTTAAAATCGGGCTGAAACTGATAAAACTTATTATTGGAGTATATATTAAATCGAAATTGTTTCATATACATAAATAATGTCCCTTTTATTTCTAATTTTCATTTAATTAAGTTTAAACCCAACTTGTTAAAATTTGCGACTATGGCAGTGTTATTAATAGCTATTGCTATTATGGTTGGCTTTGTTAAAGCTGAATTTACATTAATAAATTATAGCAAATATTTAGTTTTAAAAATTAAAAGACACTTAATATTTTAGTTATCTTTTTTAGAATTTCTTTAAAAAACCAAACAAAATTTTAATTTGGAAATTTTTGGCAATTTCTGGTAAACAATTTGGCGATGGAGGCTAAAAAAAAATCTGACAACCCTGTAAGTTTGGGCTTTAGTGTGAAACATAGATTTTTTTCATATGTGAGAAAATGTTTTTGGAAATTGTTACAGTGTGTTACACTGAATAAATTTCTAAAATTTTGGAATATATTTTAAGTTAAACTATGTGAATTGCACTTACAAATTTATTATCGCTTTTTTTATATAATAGAATTATTTTTATAAATATAATAAAATTGTACGTTGTGATCATTTTAGGAATTTTGCAGAATTTTTATGTTACTTTTATTCGATTTAATTGCTATTGCTATATAATAGTAATGATAATTGCAATGAAATATTAATTTTCCAGGAAAAATCTGTAAAGAAGAATATCTGAAATTTTGTATATTTATATAGCATAAACATCATTTTCATAAAATTGATAAAAAAATCATTGTTCTATCTCCACTATGTGTTTTAAGACCATTAAATACTTTAAAATATCTCCCAAGAAAATTAATTTTTCTTTTCACTATTTGAAAATATATGCAAATGAAAATTTAAATAATTTCATTTAAACCTTATTGATTATATTTCATTTGAAATAAAAATGAAAACATTTCCAATATTTAGGAAATATTTATGAACTAAATTTGTTCTTTGTATAAAATATTCAGGTAGACCTTCTTGTTTGTCGAAAAGTAAAGATGAAAAAACAAAACTTTTGGAAAATTTACATAATATATTAAATTTATTATATCTTACAAATCAAGAGATAGAAAAAGGCGAAGTTTGATGCTTAGTGGGACCATTTTCAAATATTACAACTGTAAAGTACTTTAAAAAAGGAAATGTGTTCATAATTCAAATCATAAATAACTATTGCAAGAAAAATTTGCATGCGAAAAAAATTGCAAAAAAAAAAAAAAAAAATTAACTGATTAAAATTATATTGAATTTCTTATCAACAACTCAATTGTGACTAAGACTTTAACAGACGCTGTTTACAGTGTTTTAACATTACAGTCATTTGAATATTAAATAAAAACCTACAGATGGCCCATTTTGTATATGTTGTAGATGGTCTAAAAATAAAATTACAAAAAAAAAAAAAAAATGTTTTACAATTAATTATTCTTTAAAAGTTTATACCACTGAAAAAGGACAGACAAACAAACTGTTTGAAGTCAAAAAACAATTTTTGGAAATTATTTTGATTTTAAGCCCCCGATATGCGTTATATTTATATGGTGGTTATATGGAAGTGGGCCTTATGAGTTGATACAAATAATATTTGGCATTGTGGTTTTAGCTTATATAAAACTTATTAATATCAAATATTAACTTAATACTGAAATTTTTTATGGACGTTAGAGTGATTTTCGGAAGAGGCGTTTATGTGGGAGCCAAATTTCATGAAATTAGACACACTGATTTATATTTATACAAAACTTACTATTACCGAAGTATTGTTATATTTTAGGTATTTATGACCGTTGGTGAACGGGGGGTGGGTCATTTGTATGGGGGCTAGGTGAAGCAGTAGACCGATCATAACCAATTTCAATAGGCTTCGTCCTTGTACCAAAATAATCCCAAATAATGCCAAATTTCATCAAGATATCTCTAAAATTATGATCTGTACTTTGTTCACAAGCTTAACATAGATAGCCAGTCAGATAGATGGACATCATTAAATCGATTCAGAATAACTTTCACATGATTCAATTTAGGAAAAGAAAGAAATTTGTTATCGCCAATTGGTTGCGCTTTCTGTTGGAGGTGATAACGATGATATCATCGTCAAACACGACACCGGCATATTTTAAGTTGAATCAGTCGAATTTAAATAGTTAGGCACAAGATAAATTAACTAGCCCTATATCGCTTCTAAAATTACTAATATAGGATCGAAACTGCTGGGTAGCATTTTAAATTGTAAAAGGTTGTAAATTACGCCAAACATTTAGACTTAAGTATGGATATGTGTTGGTAAGTGTACATTTGTGTGAGTGTAAGTCTATGTGCGTGGAAGTGTAAATCTCATGAAATATAAAATCTTTGTTTAATGATGTGTTGAAGTGTAGGTCATTTATGTATATAGAAATGTATACAGAAGGGTAGTCCTGAAATGACTCTAAATATCGAGAAGGGATTGTTACAGACACTACATTAGTTATTGTACTTACTTAGATCAATAAGAATAGAATAGGGTGATAGAAGAGCCTCTTTTACGAAAAAAAAAGTATTCTCGTGAACATTTTTGATTACCTAAGAAAGCGGAATGGAAATTGGTAGCTTTTCTGAAAAAGCTTAACTTATTTATCAATAGCTTAACCCCTTTTTAATTGTGCCTTTTTTGCAATTAAACTTATTTTACATAAGTATTGCCAGTTTAGCCTTACTAAAGTTGAATCTAGCCTTTTTACTTTGCTTTTAGCCTCAAAATGTTCGTTTTAGCTTCTAGGTTTTTTTAACCTGTTTTGATTTCTAAAATTGCCTTAAAATGTATAAAATTTTAGTACTTCAACAAAAAAGATAATAATTTCTTATTTGCTTTTACTATTTTATTATACCAAATCATCATCAAGCATTTTTGTATACTAATTTATATAACAAAATCGAGATTATTTATATTTAACTAAAATTTTTGCCTGCGGCGCTTTAATCTCCAAATCAAATATAACTTAACTAATTTTATGAATTTATTTAATCAATTATTATAGATAATTATTTTTTAATAAACTTCATTAATCACAGAAAATATTTTTGAATATAATTAAAAAAAATATAAAAACGAAAAATCACAGACAAATTTGGAACTGATTATTCAAAAAGGAACTATAATTAAAAAAATACGAAAAATCACGTGAAAACATTGGGTCATTTTTCATATAAAATATGTATAATCCAAATTTATATAGAAATTTTGTAGACGACTTTATTTATGCTGGTTCATTTTGCTGCCATCCGTTCTATGTTTTATTTATAAATTTATTACAATATCTTTAAAAAATATTTTAAAAAATAATCAATACAAAGAAAATAAAATAACTAAATAAATAAATAAATAAATAAGTTTTTAAATAAAAAAATATTAATCTTTTTCTAGCCTTATTTTATGGGGCATTTAGCCTTGTCTGGCCTTTTCTAAAGATCAATTTAGCTTCTTTTTTTCCTACTTCCTGGCAACCCTGCTAATTTAAATCCATTTATCAAAAATTTTCACTGAAATATTATCAGATTTTTCTTTTTCATACAGTTTTACCTTTTGATTATATCGATTTTAATTGTAAAAACTTAACTTGGCCTATTCGGAATATTTCCATTCATTATTTGGATGTATCGTCACATCTAAGTGAGATTATGAACACGACTTAAAATTTGTTCTGAAATTTAGAATTCAATAAAATCTTTCGCTATGCCTTCGTATAATTATAAGTATGTAAAATTAAATGTGTCCATATTGCTTTCTACTCGTATGTAGTAGTCTATACACACATTCAGTACAGAGTCAGAAAAAATGAAATAAAATAATGTATTCTGGAAATTATGTTCAAGGCATAAAATAATAAAATTGTGCCAGTAAAATAATAATAAATACTAGTATAAAGGGTGGGATATATACATAAATATGTGTTTGCCTACGCATATATTAAAATTCTTATGAAATTGTATTTAAATATTTTTCTGTGAAAATAGTTTTTCATTTGGATAATGAAGAAAATAAAAACAAAGTGACACAGATCTGAAATTCAACACAAGCAAATATGATCTTTTTAACTAAATGTATCCTCAATATTTTTGTGAACAAAACGTAGTTACAATCTTACTACATATTTTCCTAGAGAAAGATATGAAAACATTATGCAGATACATCTTGTATGTTCTCATGTTTGTATAGATATCGTCCAAAATCCAAGAACTTTACCTCCTGATGTCCACGTTTCATCGTAAAATTCTCGTCGCAGAAATCGGAGCCAATATATAATTGCTCCAGATTCTGTCAGATTCTTGTATTTTATTGACTAACGGGTGTCTGATGTACAGAGTATAAAAAAGAACGTAGTAATTGACATGTAGTTGTTAAATAAAGAGATAGAAATATCACTCTATGTAAATTTTAAGCAAAATACTATGGTTCTCTATATCGACTTTCGAATAATCGAACAAATTCCTTTTTGTTATTTGAAATCGAAAAATCGACTAAATATAAAAAGTCGGATTAATTAATTTAGCACTTACATTGCATAGATTGTCTGTCAATTTATATTTGATTGATTTGTATATATTTTATAATAATAGTAATATAGTCAAAAGAGTGGGTTTTCAGCTCTATGTGGCCGGTTATCTATTGTGTATTGACCTATTTAGTTTTTTTAGTTCGAGATCTAACACTGTTCTGATGTCCGCAAATATAACAGTCGGAATGATGTTATCAGTTTCCTTTAACCATTTAATTCCTTTTGTAAAGACTATGATTTCAGCCTGAAAGACAGGGTTGTAATCCGGAAGACGAAAGTATTTTCCTATGTTTCTGTTTATATCATAGAATCCCAATCTAGTTCTGTTACCAATTTCTGAGCCGTATGTATACATATCACATATTGGATTTTCCCTCACCTTAGTAACTTTATCCCATTGATCCCTTTGTGGTAAGTACTAAGGTGATGCAGTTAATGTGTACATATCCTCTTCGGATTTTGTTACATATTTTTGTGATAATATTCCTCTTGATAAGATATTAATTATAATTTGTGTCTGGTTTTTTATAGTAATTCTTCCGTCACTATCAGTCTAGTGGCAGCAAGGATTGCTTCATACTTTACCTGTATTTCAATCGGCAATATTGATAAGACGTGTTCAATAACATTTTTCGATGTGGTTCTTATTGAAATGCATATGAAGTCATCGCTTGGCATCGTCTTATCGGTTAGAATGTAGAGTGATAATATTTTATAGACCTTTCTCCTTTCTAAATACATAAAGAAGACAACAGAAAGGAAGGTTCGATGCAACAACCGCTATCGGTTCGAACAAATTGCAGGAAAACTACAATAATATTAGCTTTAAGAAATAATATTAGTTTTAGGAAATGTATGTAAGCCAGTATAAAGATAAAATAGATCTCTTTTATCTCTTGGATGCAGGACAAAAAAATAAAAAAGAAAAAAAGTAAAAGAACTAACAAAGCAGTGTTAGGGGAAAAAAATAAAGTTGTTGAAT
Organism: Protocalliphora azurea; assembly: GCA_932274085.1. NCBI lineage: Eukaryota > Metazoa > Arthropoda > Insecta > Diptera > Calliphoridae > Protocalliphora > Protocalliphora azurea. The sequence goes on from OW026522.1 coordinate 121,394,693, forward strand.
TTATTACATCAATTCAACGTAGAGTGTACTGATTTACAATCAGTAAGATTAAAAGCTTCAGCAAGATTTACAGACTGGATGAAGTGGTAAGCACTGCTTAGGGCTAGGTGATAGAATATTTTCTTGGAAGTTTTTACTCAGAAAATATAGTCCCTGTATAGGAAATCTCGGATTGTAGCAAAGATTAAAGGAGATAGTAAAGGATATAGTAATAGGTGATAGTAAATATGAGATGTATAACGTCAAGGCTTCACGGAGCAGCACTTTCTCAACAAAGAAGATCTTAGTTTACTAGTGGCTCAATAAATGAAATTTGTGAAAAAGAAAACAGAGAAAGTGGAAAAAATAAAGAAACAGGAGTAGAATATAAAAATAAGAACAGTGGTTTTTATTTATGTAAGAACACTGGACACGACTGAGTTTACCCCAACTGCAAGCCCGGTTGATCAGTGTGTGAATATCTGTGTATGTGACTGCTTTTTTATTTTGTATCCTTCTTTCCGGCTGTGTTTGAATCCTTCATCTGCTTCGCTGATACTCTTACACTACTCTTACACTCCTGTGTATTTCTTCCTGATGCTTCTTCTCTATGCTGTTGTGTTTCTCGCTTCTAAATCCGTGATTCGTCAGTTCTGCTACTCGCCTGCTAAGCTGTGATGATGTAGGCGTTGATGTCTTCACTCGGCTTTTTTCTCTGCTGCTTTCTACTGCTACTTCTGCCTGTTGCGTTGTACTCAAAGTGAACCCTTAAATGGCTAGCATGGTCATTTGGATCAAACCCACCACCTGCGCCTGACCCGAATGCTTTTATTTCTATGTACCCCATCGACCTCTGGAACACTTCGTTCCATATTTCACTCCATCGACCTCCGGAATATCTGAAATGAAAAGAGTTACATAGGCAAATATATTTTGCCCCAAATCTAGATGGATGTAAGCCATCTCCGATAAGTAAAACGCCAATATATCGTTTATTTCTTTACACTATGCTTACATCTTAAAATGTTATTCTTAATAATTACGTAGGTCAAAATTCCAAGAATTTTGGTGCTCACAATATTAATTCTAACGAAGAAATTTTTTATTTTGAGATTGTTTTACAATATTATAAAAGTCGCGGAGAATTTATAAATGAATTGAAAATTTTAGAATTTAAATCTAATGGTAAAGTTTGTGAACAACTATTTAAGACATCAAATGCCGAATATTTTTGGTTCAGATTGGGCAAATTGTAAACAGATTGGATGAACATTTAATCTATATTTTTACTTTACCTCATAGCAGTGCATCGTCGAAACGTATCTTTTTTAAACGTCTTTTTTTCTAAATTATAATTAAAATAAATTATCCAGCAGACTTAAGATTAACAGTTATGAATCTGTGCATTCAGCCCTAAATTTATTAGACGGGCATTTGGAAGACTGGAGCCCGAGCAAAGAGCTTTTACAAAAGTTTAATTAAAGCAAAGAGTATTTTATGTTAACTATTTTTATGATTTTTTATTATTTTTGTAATAATAAAATTTATTTTAAATAAATTATTTTGTTATTTATAAAATTTTGTTTAGTAGTTTTTTTTAATACAACATTTTTATTTTTATCAAGCAAATTTTAAGGAATTTTTTGGTATTGAAGCAGTTGGTCCTCTTTTTAAACACACATTTTTGGCGAATTTTTTTTAAATCTCTTTTTTTTTGACACTTTTTATAAATTTGCAATGATAACGCTGTTCAAAAACTCTAATTCCTAGTGTTGCAGAAGAATGAAATTAGAATATTTGGATATCTTACTAATAATCATCGGTAATAATACATCCAATTCTTCCAAATAAAGCTATTTACTTTTACACTTATTATTCGGCCTACGTTTTAAAACAATTTATTAAGGAACGTAAAATTAATGAATTTTAATTAAGCAAATTGAAAAATTTCTTAACAGCTATGAATGTTACTTAAATAGTTTATAACACTTGTCTGCTACCGAAACAAAATAAATTAAATCACTTAAGCCATTCGATACTGGTGTTTTATGTTGTTTTAAGTTTCTTTTATCTTTTGCCTTTTGTTTTTTTTTTGCTTTTTGTTTACGGCAAAAACTCCAGAGGATGTTGTTGTGGATGATGATAATGGTGGCTAAAGTAAAACTTAACCATCAGTAACGAAATACTTATTTTATTGCCACTGTTGTCTGCCGCTTGAAGGTGAAGGCGATAAGGGAATGTAGGGGCGTAAAGGAAATATAAATGAAATGAAATACAACATTTCTACATACAAATGCGTAGTATCGAACTTATATTCGTTATATGTATTTCCGTTACTTACTTTTTTCTCTTGTTTTTTGTTTTGTGTTAACATAAACTTCTTGACCTTTTTTTCTTTTTCTGATATGTTCTTACCATTTCGTTATTGTATTTCATACTTGGTTGTTGTTGTTTCTTAAACTTCAAGCCTCAATCATTAAAATTAGCGTTTGAAAAACTCTAATTGCTATCAAGTTTATTGAATTGGCTAAAACTACAGCTACTGAAAATTATCAGTAGTGGTAGCAAAAGCATTTATCATTTTTTGTAGTCTAACTCTTTCTACAATTACTGCTACTCGCAAAAAAACAAAAAATTAAAGTTGAAATGGAACAGAAGCTATATAATATGTAGTTCAAACCCAGCACCACTACATTTCTAGTTTAATTTTTATAACTACTTCCTTTAAAATATTTTTTCAATTTAATGCTACCTTCACTGTTTAGTTAATATTAGCAGAAGAGGTAGCATAGGTAGCAGAAAAAGTAGTTTTGAAGCAGAAATAAACATAAAACAACGAGAAAACAGATATAAACAAAAGTGAGCACAATATGTTTTTGTAATAAGACTTAAAACCATCGGCTTTTACTTATGTTGTGTTTTTATAAGGTTTATAAATTGTCTGTGTTAAAGTTTTTATTATATTAATAAATAAATAAATCTTTAGACTAATTTGTTTTAAAGATAATTAATATAATCATATAGCCTTATTTGGGCTTTTTTATTATTTTTTTCTTACTATATTTAAATATTTTATAAATCAGATAAGTAATTTTATAAATTTAAAAAAAAAACAAAACTCATCCCTTTTTGCTTTTTCAGATACATTAAAAGTTTAAAACATTCATGTCGCACGTTTAGATATTTATGAAATTTGTATAAAATAAACAAGATTATGAAATTAGCAATAGATTATGAAAGTAGCAAAAGTACAACCAAGTTCCTATTAAATATGAGTATTTTCACCACTTCCAAAGTAGATTTAAATGCATATTTTACTCTTTTTTAGGAAGCTATTAATATAACTTTTAAAAGATCAATAAATTGAAAAAAAAAACCTAATTATTCATAAAAAAAATACAATTTAATCAATTTCAATATATTTTAAATACTTTTACAAAATTAAAAACTATATTTTTATTAAAAAAAAAAAAAAAATATATATATATATAAGCATTACTTTTGTGATTACATTTTGTGAATAAAGAACTGGTACCTGGATTTATTTTATTTCTGAATTGTACACTGTAGTTTTGTTGGCAACTCAAATCTCAACTATAATATATTTATAAAATAGAAGGAAATGTCCAAGTGTTTACATAAATACAGAGAAGAAACAAAAGCAATATAATAAACTTTACATTTTGTAAGTGCACATAGCACAGTGTAAGATTTGGCCAATCTAACTGGACAGGAATCGTTTTTTCAGTTTCAATTCTAGTAAATTTTTAATCGTTTTTGACTTACTGTTTAGTAAAATATTATTTTGTCTAGTTTGTTTGTAGTAACAATATAATGGTACTTCAAACTTTAATGTTTTTGAGAGAACTGAATATAACAAATTAACTATTTTAGTGCTGAAACACAAGTTAGTGGATAAGTTTTTATGAAGATTTGACAACTAAAACAGAATAGTAAATACGCTCAAAATTAAAATTTATTTTATTTTCATAACGGTTTCTTAAAAATCCTCATTTTTACTTTGCTTCTCAGTCGATTTTGCCGTTGTTACAAAATAAATCACAAATGGTTAAATTAAATTTATATAAGATAGCAAGAGAAGGAAAGCTTTGCTTTAAATTTTTTATATATGGAGTTTAAGATAGGGGGAAAATAATTTTTTATACATTTAGTCTTATTGTTGTCATGAGTTTTGTTGTTGAATAAACAAAAACAAAATGTACGTAAAAAGTCGTCTCGGTCTTCGTCTGCATTTAATTTGGACTTCTCTCTCAGAACTGGAAGCAACAACCGCCGCCGCTTGCTTCTGTTTGGCCTCTAAATTACTCATCTTTAAAAGGGTATAACTTTTGATTGGAGTAGTCTTTTTTACATTTTTTAAATTTAGAACACAGCTTCCTTGTTTGTGGATTTTCGAAAACATATTTAGTGATATGTAATTAAGAAAAACATTTTTTTTCAGGAAATTACTAGAGTAAAACAAATTTTTATAAGATATAACTTTTTGGGTCCATCTCCAAATTAGTTTCAAATTAGAGGTTAGGTTACCTACTTCAATGTGCAAATGAAATTGTTTGCTGAAACTTGCCGATTTTGTAAAAAATCTATAATGAATAACAAAATATCATACCATGAATTAGACCAATTCGATCAAGATTATCCTTAGCTCAAGATGATGTTTTGTTTTGAATGTCACGTTTTCATCAAAAAATTACGTTTTATTAAAGAAGTGCTACGATTGCTTCACCTAAAGGTAATTTCAAAATTTTTCGCAAGAAAACCTCACAGATATGTAATTTTTAGTATATCAAAATGGCAAAAAAATAAATGTATACATAAAATTATTTTCTGCGTGGACAGTCCCTTATAAAAATGCGGACTTTCTCAGAAATAAATTTTAGCAGTTGTGGGGGAGGAGGAGTTGAAATTTTTTCAATTGCGCCTATTTTTTAGCCAAAGCCGCATACTAGTGTATTATTATTTTATATCAAAATTCATGGGTATATCACCATTAATTTCCCTAAAATTCTGAAATCTCACGCTGTGCATCGTTACCATATTGTTGATTGTTTAATAATCATGAAAACATTTTAATTTACAGTTTTTAATACATAAAACTTCATACGTAAATTTTAATAGAACAAAATGTGCTGTCAATTTAAAAATGATGCTGGTACAAAAATCAGAATGTGGAAAAAATTTAGTTTTTCTACAAAATATAATGACATATTGAAATATGTAAAAAATTCAGCAAAATATTGAACAACCATACAAAAAAAGCTCTTTAAAAATAATGAGATGCATAAAACAAAAAATAAAAAAGGCGAATAATTCTTTAATTTTAAGATACATTTCAAAATTAATTTTATGGAATTTCATTTAAGTGGAATTGTATTTAAAATTTTCAATTTATATGAAATTCATAAATATTAATTAAATTTGAAATAAAAGCTATTAATATGCAAAAAACAGTAGATGAAAGTAAAAATATATTTTGGCATTACGTTGAATTTTATATATTTGCATTAATATTTTTAAGTACTTAATTTTTTATTAAACTGCTTCGACTGCTACCTTTATTGCTACTTCTGAAGATACCTTTGCTTTCTATCGCTAATCTATTTACTACCGTTAAAACTGAGCAAAGAAGGTGGCAGTTTTCTTTTATGAATATAGGTAAAACTATTATTACTTATATGTGAAGGTAAGCAGCAGTAATAAAATTATAAAAACTACACTACTTTCAAACTTGTAGTTTTCGACTACAAATAAAAATACTGCTACAAAAAAGTGAAGGCAGCAGTAGTTTAAGCAAATGAACAACTACAAGTTTTAAGTATATATACAGCTACTTGAAGTCTAGTTTTTTAAACGCTGTTTAAAACCAATTCTTTAGCTTTTTCTGTTTTTTTATTTAATGCTTGTATTTCCCATTGTTTGTGTATTTGATCTACAAATGCTTTTAAGTTTATTCATTCACTCATTTACTTTTTTTTTTGGCTCAACTCTCTTTCGTTTTCCCTTTTATGTTACTTTAATAGTGTTTTATGTTGTTCTTGTTATTGTGTGCTCATTTTACATTTAACATTTTGAACGCATTTCCGTTTATTTGTACAACTGAACTGTTTCATGTTTTTTAAGCCCTACTCTAAATTATAATGCGTAAATAATGGTGTATTAACACATTTGTAACTGATTGTTAAGTATCCATTGTCTGTTTAACTTGATGGAAAGCGGATTTGATATCAGTTTAGTAGGTGTTTTGTTAGTTATACACTGCGTATTAAACTCAAAATATTTTGAAAAAAAGAAAAGATTTATCTATTAGTTATACCATTTCAAAGAAGGTTTCAAACAAAAATCTCTTTATCTTTTTGCACCCTTCACCACAAGTGTAAAGCGCATATATAAGTCTTCGTTCTAAAGTATAGTGCAAAAACAAAATAAAGTTTTGTAGTCATTTCATATTCTTCTAGGTAAAGGTATATCGCAGTGGAATAGAATATAAATTTTTTAAAAATAAATTTACCATTTGTCCAGTTGACAGAATGACAACGAAGTATTCTAATAAAATATTTTAGTGATGAGCTCCACTATCTTCTCAAGAGCAGCACTTTGGAATATCTAAATAGCGCACATCTGAAGTGTACAACTTTTATACGGTTAAATTTTTTCGAATACACATTTTTACAAATTTCTGCCGATTTTGTTTGAAATTTTGAATTTATTAAATTTATATTAAAATTTCGATTGATAAAGAATCCAAGTTTTGAGATTTACAAGTGGAAAGCTGTTTCGGAAAACTGTTTTATAATTTTTTTTTTATAATCCTATATATAATGGGACTCTAAGAGATTTTCTGATTTTATGAGTTTTACAACTTCCAAAAATCATATGTTCTACAATTTTTATCTGATTTTATCAAGCTACAGTTCATCTTGTTATGAATAAAATATAGTATTACGAAAAAATATGACAAAAGAAATATTTTGAAATAAAATAATGGTGAAAAATGACTGTAAAGTTCAAAATAATATTAATAAAAATATAAAAATTTAGTTTGTGCAAAAAAAGTGTACATATATACTTTTTCTAAAGGGTAAAAGCTTTTTTTTAAAGCCGTTTAAAAAAACTCAAATTGAATTCGAGATAAAGAAGTTAAAGCCAGTGAAGTCCGAAAAAACGGTTTTTGGAAATAACCCGCGATTTTGGGGATAAGGAAGAAATCGCTCACAAAACGCTCTTTTATTTTTGTATACATAAATGTTAAAATCAATTATATAAAGATATACTGGTGCATATTCCTATGAATGCACATCAGTTTTTCTAATCAACTTACCAAAAATGAATCTAAAAAAATAATTAAGTTGTTACAAGTAAATTTTTTAAATTATTTATTATTAACAAAAAACTTATTTTTTTTCATTGTAATCTCAGTAGCTTAATGTAATTTTTTATTGCATTTTCCTAAACTATTGAACCAATTTAGCATTATTAATAATGTGCTGATGAACCTTTGTTTTGAATAACTTCAAAAATTCAATTTTTCACAGACTCGACTAATTTTTGAAGAAAATCACTGTCAATTTCTTCCTTGGCTTGCTTAATTTTTAGTTTTGACTCTGTTATTGTCAAGAAATTTAATGTAAGAAAAGTTTCTTTGGGCATCCTTTAAGCTGAAGAAATTTCTCAATTAAAACAAAAATGTTTCCAATAAGCAGAGATGTTGTTATCGGAAACTTACCTTAAGTTAAGCAAACAACTGAAAATGTTAAAATTATTTAATATAATAACTTTTTAGACAAATTTTTCTCGACTGCGTTGTTTATAGAAATATTTCACTCAAATGATCACCAATATGTTTTGATTGCTAAATTAAAAAAAGACTACAAAAGCAAGAAACAAACATTTCTTATATAAAAAGTACCATTATATCGGGATTTATTGTAACAATGCAACATTGTTTTTGGTTAAGACAAACGAATATACCTCAAACAAAAACAAACATTTTAAATGCGTTTATAGGAATGTGTACCAGTGTAGATCGTTCACGGGATATTCTTATTAGTTGTAAGTCAAGAATTTCAATTTAATATACATTGAAAATGTCCGATTAGATTTTGTAGTTCATAAAATTAATTCATATAAAAACTAATCATTTACGTTTATGACGGAGCTATTGTTTGCAATTTCAGGCATCTTGCTGTCAGGTGGTATTTCGTCATGATCATTGATCGTGGAGCTGAATACAAATGGCCTATATAGTATCTGCATTTATCTCTTAAGACACTCTTACCGTTTCTTCATCATTATAATAGGATAATAATATTGAAGAATATCTAATCCAATCTATTCTTTTAATTTATAGCCTTTGCTCGAAACCCGAAAACTTTTCCAATATATATGTAGGGCTCTTAGGGTAGTGTGTGCATCACTTCATAAAAGTTTAGAAACAGGACCAACGAAGTTGCTTTAGAATAATAAAATGTTACCTTCATCAATTAAAAAATAAATAAAAAAAGAAAACTTAAAATATATAGTTTGCAAAGTTTTCCATAAGGCTTTTTATTTCTAGCAATTTTAGTATATTTTTTAAAATTTGTACATTATATTTACATAGTCTGTAAACTTTTCACAAAAAAAAGAATCACAATAAATTTTATTTTAAGCTCGTAATCAACGTTTTTATAGAGTATTAAAATAACTTGATTTATAGAAGTGTTTTTGAGGGGTATCCAAATGGTCAGTTTGTATCGAAGGTAAAAAACCCTTAGTATAAAATCTACCATTACATTGTAATTTTATGCCATTTTATATATTTAAATTGTATCATGTGTTTTTTATAACTGACCAAAAACAAGAGAAAAAAGAAAAAAAAAAGACACAAAATAGGAAAAAATAATAAAAATAAAATAAAATGTTACACAAGCCAAGTGTACAAAAAAAAAAATAATAATAAAAAAAAAATATACCAATGCGTTCCGCATTTTATAATTACTTACTCATTGTTGGCACTATTGGGATTTCCTATAGTATTTTTTCTTCCATTTTATTTTTATTTTTTATTTGGTGTAATTTTCAACATCTTCATACTTGTCATAGTTTACAATGTGCTGTATTATATTTTATTCATTTAAATGGTTGGTTGATTCCTCTTTACATCTTCTGAATTGTATCAACTTTCACTAAAACTTCTTGCTTCTTTTATGTAACATTCATTTGTTCATTCATTCACTCACTCATACTTGTACTAGATTCTTTATTTTAACTTACGATTTCAATTCAAGTAGCAGCCATACACCAACTGTTATAAACATAGGTATTTACTAGTTTGTTACCTAACAATTTACTCTTAAACCTTAAAGCATAAAGCCACCAAACCGAAGCAGCCAACCAAACAACCATCCAATAACTATGGAATACATAGTTGTTTAAATATTATTTCAGCTAAAAACTAAATGCATGAACGAAGTACAACTCCCTCATTTCTTTAAACATTTACTCCTTTGGTAGTGCTAACAAAACATATCTTACCTTTCTTGTTATTCTTTTCATTTTTTGGTTTTGTTGTACGAATATGTAGTTAACTATTTTTGGTAAAATATGTATTTTATAAAGTTGAACAGAGTGTTTTGAAATGATGTGAAATTAAGACGATAATAATTATTTAGAAGTGAAAAAACATTACCACTTAAAACAAAAAAATCCTAAAAATGTGGTCCCCTTTCAAGTTTTATCTTCAGGTAAATATAACTTTTTATCTGCACTGTATTTCTTTATGACTTTCTGCAATCTTCTTTAAAAAACAAACATGATGTACAAATTTTGTACATACATATCTTTTAAACTAAAAGAGATTTTTGTAGACATTTGTAAAGGCCTTTTCGCCAGGCCTATAACAGAGATTAACGCTGATATAATATCTGAGATAACGCCGGCAGAAGAGAGTAAATATTTTTTTTATATTACGAAAAATCTAATGACATTCTAACCTGGATAGATCATGTACTACAAGCTTGTGGTAAAATTTACTCGATGCTAAGAATTCTATGGTCCACGCAGTACTGCACACCAATCAAAAATAAGATTGTTAATTGCAAAAACGTATTTAATACTGATATTAACCTATGGCTGTGAGGTTTTTGCAAGTTGTGATAGAACCAGTAAATTAAAGCTAAATTCTACCTACAACAATATCGCAAAATATGATTTTGGACTGCGAAAAATTGACGCAAATGGTAATTACCAGAGTATCACGCCTTATTCCAAGAAAATATATGTGGTGGAGATTAAGAACTTGCTGGAAATATGAGTCCTAACATTTCTTCATAAAATTATAACAAATCGTGAGCCATACCAACTGTTTAATAGACTGAGATTTAGTACACTTGTAGGAAACAAAAATCTTATCCAATTTCGATACCATACTTAAATATCGGAGTGACAATTCTTCATTAACGCTATACGTCTTTGGAACAATATTCCTCCATCATTTAAAGTTATCAGCAATGCATTACAATTTAAGAGAAAATTATTCGAATATTATTCATAAAAAAATTTTAATTTTTAACTTTTATTAACATATTTTACACTAATTTAAGATAAAATTTATATTACTTTAAAGACAAAATTTTTATAATTAATAACTTATGTTTTTTAATATTTAATGTTTCTTTGCTTAACTGTTTCTTGTATTAAATGTATCCACATTTATCCATAAATAATGACATCATAAGATTTCTACTTTTTAAGACCAAAGTTTTGTTGTATAAAATAAAAATAAATAAATAAATTTAAATTTAAATTAACCTTAAATAACTGGTACACACATAGAATTGAACTAGAAGATTATATGAGAGAACCATTTCATTAAAATAATTACCCTCTTCACGCATACGGATACTATGTGAATCCAACACACAAAATAAATTCACCATAAAATTTTGACAACATAAATTTAAACAATTGGAAACATATTTTCAAAAATTGAGAAATAAAATAATAGATATATATATATATATATATGTATATATATATATGTATATATATATAAAAGGAATTTCTTTTTAATCGAAAGGCTCATGTAAGGCGTTATTCATATATGACGTCTTTAAAATGTTCAAACGTGTTTGTACACTGAGACGTTGATCACAAAGAACAAGCAGCACAAAGTTATTATTATTTCTTCTATGCCCAAAAAAAATTCCTCCTGCAATAGGCTTTTGTAATTAGGTATACTTAAAAATTATTCAGTGCGCAATGACCAAATAGCTCATGTAACCCCCGAGAGTTATTTTAAAAGACATGAATCCTATATAAATGTTAATATGACCTTATCTCATGCAATTTTTGTGGAATTATTAATCACAATCATAATTCTAGTCCATTAGCATAACATTCTTTCAAATTAAATTTTTCAACAAAAAGATATTTCATTCCCACAATTTTTATTTTTAATTTTGATTAAATATTTTTCATTTAACATTTTCATATATGTGCGTATATATATTATTAATTGAATTAATATTAAATTAACTCCAAATAAAATTTAATATTTTTATTTATTTTTAAAATTTTTAACTGTCAATGGTGAACATTTATCAGATATGTTGTAATTATTTGTAAATGAAAATACATCATGGGAACCATATCTATATTTTCCATTCGTTTTTAGTATCAAAAAATGCATAATTTTTTAATAAATTTCAACCATAATAACAAACAAACTCTTTGAAAATAAAGAATTTATTATAGACATTTTTATACACTAAAATACTATTAAAATATTATATAATTTACTTAAGTAAATCATAAAATAAAATATATAAACAAAAAAGTGTAAAGTGGTGAACATTTATAATTTCCTTTACGTTAATTAGGTTTCCGACAACTGAATTAGGTTTTTCACTCACACATATACATCTACTTATTAATCTATGACTACGCATATTCTACGAGTGATAAAACCTATAAGATGTCACACTATTCAATCAGTCACAAAATAAGCATGTCCTTTTTATTTAAGAAATTCTCACTATTTTAGTACAATCTTTTGTAAAAATATCTTTTTTTTAATGTAAAATAAACATTAAAAGGAAACAATTTTACAAAAAAAAATTATTTTTTTAGAAATTTTCAAATGTAGCTAATTTAGCTTTTTTATGGCTTAATCTAGCCTATTTATTTTGCTTTTAGCCTCAAAATTTCCATTTTAGCTTTTAGCTTGTTTTAGCCTTTTTTTATTCCTAAAATAGCTTTAATGATGTTAGTATTTCAACAACGAAGATAATAATTTCTTATTTGCTATTACTAACTTTATTTTTAGAGAATCATCCATTTAAACATTTTTGAGTATTTATTCCCATAAAAAATCAAGATTATTTATATTTAACAAAAAATTTCGCGCTTCATTCTCGAAATCAAAAATAATAAGAAATTTTATGGACTTACTAAATCGATTATTAAAATTACATAAATTTATAAATATCTATATTTATAAAATTCTCGTATCACGGTGTTTGTAATTGAACTCCTCCGAAACGGCTTGATCGATTTTTATGAAATTTTTTATGTGGATTTTTTAGGGGTCGTAAAGTTTATTTCATGTCGCTAGGGGGCCACAAGGTGTAAAAGCTCCCCCTTCCTCAATTTTCTTAACTAATAAACAGATTTTCTTGAAATTTGGCAGGAAAATAGTAGCTCTCCTTCCTATATATTTTTAACTGATCAACTGATTTTCTTGAAATTTAGCAGGAAAATAGTGTAACATCTGGAAGGAACCATAGCCTATAATTTTTATTATTTAGGGCGGGAAATAGGGCAAGAAGGGTAAAAGCTCCTAAAAGCTCACTATATCTTCTTAACTAATCTATTCTTAAAATTTGACATGCAGACACTGTAACATATGAAAGGATCTTAATTATATATAGTTTTTGGAAATTCAAGCATTTAGGGCATAAAATAGGGCAGAACGGGTAAAAGCTTCCCCTACCCATATCTTCTTAATTAATTATACGATGATGGTTTCAAGTCTTAAAGGTACTAAAGGTTATACATTTTAACATTTAGGGCACAAAATAAAGCAAAAAGAGTAAAAGCACGCCCACCCATCCGCACACACTTACATTTGTTATTTTTTAATTAAAATCCAAAATATTCACTAGAAAAAAGTTATATGACAAAAAAAGGTTTGTCGGGTTATCTAGTAATTTTATAAAAATCACTTAAAAATTTGAAATGTTTAATCATAAAGAAATTATAGCTAAAAAAAGTTCGAACTGTAAACTCAAAATATCTGGACATTTTTAATATGAAATATAACCCAAATTTGCGTATGAATTTTGTAGCCGTTCTATGTTTTATTTACAAATTTTTTACAAAATCTTTAAAAATGTCAAAAAGTAAAGAGAACGAGAATAAAATCAGATAAAAAAACAATTTATCATTTTTCTGACTTTAATTTTTACGACATTTAACCTTTTTTAAGTTCAATTTGTCTCCTTTTTGAAAATTTATGGACCGATTAAATTGACTTGAAAATTCGAAATTAGAGAAAAATATTTGTGACAGATCTACGCAAGAACGAAGTCTGTAGCTTATATAGGTGCTTTAAAAGTCCAAAAACGCATTTTCGCCTATATCTCGGATACTAATGAACATATTGCCATTCTGAATTTTCTGTGAAAGAACGAATGGTTTAGCTTAAATAGGCGCTTCAAAAACTTGTAAAAATCAAATATGATATAGCTTATTGTTGTTGTTTTTCTGTGCCCATAAAAACAGCAACTATATGCAAAGCAACCATGGATGTTTATAGACCGATTTGGTTGATTCAAAAATTCGAAATTTTAGAAAAATATTTATGATCGGTCTATATAAGAATGAAGCTTATAGCTTGTACAGGAGCTTCAAAAGTTTTTATACGTTTTTATCTCAGATACTAATGGACTAATTTTGTTCATTTTCCAAAAAAAAAAAAAAAAATACTTCGAATTTTGTGTGCAACAACGAAGTCACTAGCTTATATAGTCGAAAACAAAAACGTTTTTTGGAGGTATCTTCGATACTTTTACGATATCTGAGCTATTTATGGACAGATTTTTCTCATTTTTATTAGCGTTCACCTAAGGGAAATTCCTTGTAAAATGATGCATAAAACATATATAAAAATAGGATATATGTTTTCCATAATATTTGGAAATTATAAAAACTTTTGATATAAAAATTTTGTAATAGAAACCGGCGAAAATCCCAAAAATATGATTTTTTAAAATTTTTCCATAAAGCCAACATTGACTACTAGTCTGATAAGGACTTAAACAAAACAATTGAAAAATATATCAACTTTTAAGAACGTGTTTGATTAAATTAAAAAATACCTTATAAATTAATAGAATAAATTAAAGTTTTAATTAAAATCAAACAATAATTTCAAACAATTTTCAGTTAAAATTTAAACAGAAATAAATATAAATGGATTCAAATTTTGAAAAATTAATTTTTTGTTTATTTTTGCTCCTTTCATCAAAATAATAAGATTAATTAAGTGAAAATAATTAATTTTTTGAATGAATTTTAATTATTTTTTTATTACATGAATTATATTCATAATTGAAATTCTGTTAAAAATATAATATTGTTCTTATTGATTCGATGCAAGAATTAATCGAATAAGTACCATAAAGCAGAAAAATGATTCCCTAAATTAAAAATCGCGAATTGTAGTACATTTTTATTGAATTTATTTTTTAATTAATATAAAAAATACAGAAAAAACTCCACATGTAATATTTATACATATGTATGTAAGTGAAACAGACATCACTATATAAACGTGTATTCATTATATCTATATGCAGAGAATGGTCTTACGTTGAATTCTCAAAAAAAAGTCAGCAACATCTTATTTCGGTTATCTTCAGAGGACACATTTACAATCTTAAGGATGATACACAAATTCGAATATTAACAGACATGTAACAAATAGTCTAAAATTCACAAAAATAATAATTTACTTACCTCTTATACAGTAGACCGATACACAAAATATAATAAATATCAAACAAAAACTTGGAAATCGTGATATTTAACACAAAATTGTATTTTTTCTAAACTTTTTTTTTCTTTATTTTAATTTTATTTGAAGTTTTAAATTTTTGTCAAGCAATTGTACTAGAAATAAAAAAATTAATTAAATTAATGAATATATTAATTAGACTTTAAAATAAAAGCAATTAACAAAGTAATTGAGTGATTTTAAGGAATATTTTTTTCTATGTAATTTTAAAAATATATGTATGAAATCGAGTTAATGTTACAATAATTTCGAACATGGCTTTATTTTTGGCAAAATGGCTAATAATATTTTATGTCAATAAGTAATCAAATTGCAAAGTTTTGTGATCCATGGTCTTTATTGTTATTAATTACAGTTCTTCTAAGTTGAAAAATTAGAAAAATGTGATTGAAGTGAACTAGAGTTTTTTTATTTTGTTTTTTTTCCCAAAAATTCAAATTTTTGGTGTTAGAGTTGTATAAGAGAACTGGTCTCCGTACATAGAGGAACAATATTACTTCATATGTTATGGCCTTATCACTATTTCATCGAGAGTTATACGATGGTAAACTTTGAAATTTTAGCTTGTTGATAGTATCTTTTTGGTTACCATATGTGCGCTCCTTCTTGAAATTACGATTTTATAACATATATTTATTTTCAAACTAATTCTGATGTTTTGAGACATATTCCATTAATGTGCCCTCATGAATAGCAGAGTTTGGCCTCTCAGAATCTTGAAAAAAAATGTGTGAACTTTTAAAAAAAGTACAGTTTTTCGCCAGATACACTCTCAGGAATCTGTAAGAAAATCGGTTTCTTGCTTGAATTCAGTTTTTTTTTGATTTTAACATCATATGTTATGGGGAGAGGGGGAGGGTTGTTTGGTGTGATATATCAAAATATTTAATTGTAAAAATTTTAAAGACTACTTAAAAATTTAGCAAAATGTTCTAATTTTATTTCAGTACTTTCGATTGGCAAAAAATTTCTTTGGACTATAAAAATTCAACTCAATAGTAAACTTTTATCATGATTTATCCTAAAATCAAAGGTGCCTTAAAAAGTTAGGCAATTTTAGGTTTTATGGACAAAAATGCATTTTCGTAGTCTCAAAAATGAAGACGTTATAAAATCATTTTTTAAAATAAATTATTTAGTTATCTAAAAGGTTCTATAGTTTAATCCGAAAATAGTTTTAAAAATAAATAATTCGGTCTATATAGTGCAGAACATAAAAATGGTGCTGAAAGTTTGTCAAAAAATATATCTTAAAAATATCTTAGTGTAAAATTCTATCAAGAACATTTAAGTAAGTACGTTAGCTTTCCAAACTGCAACCTAATACCAGAAAAGATATTTTGTAGTTAAATAAAAAAATAATTGTATTTTAGTTATTAAAAAATATTTGAAAATATTTTCAAATCTGTAACCTTAAACCATTAAAGATATTTACTTAGTATTTTGGTATTAGATAAAGAACCTTGAAATTAACAAAATATATTTTTCTAAAAAATTTAATCTTTTTTATTAAAAAAAAATAATTTGTTTGCGTAACTCAGTAATGATAATATTGTGTCTTTTTACATATGGAATTGCACTTCTTAAGGTTTGTGAATGTGTGAAATTATATATATTTTTGAAATTTTGAGAATTTTTCAAGATTTTCAAATTCAAACCGTGATAACCCTTGGGCCTCCTCGCGAAATTGATTCACGCCAATGGATTTTTAACGCTGAAGTATTGCTACTTTGTGATCCTTCAAAGCGCTGTCAATGTGCCAAGAAAAACATTACGAATACAATTTTAGTTGAATTTTAAAAGTTTTGTGTTTTTGCCCATATCATTGTACTCAAATCAATTTGATAAAATTTATATGCAGCAAAAATCACTATTACCGTAACACTGTTTATTTTAAATATATACAATAAAAAATCCGTAGGTACAAAAATATTAAAGTACTTGTTGTTGTTTTATTTCTTTTTATAAAACCATCAACCACCAAACCCCAAAAAATTTTATACCGCATAGTTATTCGAGCGTTTAAATGGTTTCTGTTTCTCACACAGTGCTCCTAATACATACATTTTTCAACACAATTACACAAAGTTATTTTTGTTGAATATTTGTATATACCCAGCCGGAAAAAAAGAGCTAAAGAGACATTCTAATTCCAACACTACTTTTTTTACACGGCGTTTCATTGCAGGCAAAGCCTTCCCTTCTCCCTTCCAAAAAGAAGTGCGAAAGCAAGGACTGTTAAATAAATAAATAAATATGTAAGAGTCTAAAATTAAAATAAAAAAAAAGATATACGGACTATCTTCATTACTGACACTTAAAATAAGAAATTAAAAATTAAAAATATTTCTGTTTGTAATAAGAAAATTAATAATGAAAGGGAAACAAAAATTAGTACCGGATTTTTTTTAAAGGAAGCCGAGGCTTTCTTTGAGAAATTTTCATAGAAGCACAGTGGAATGTGTTTAAAATTTTATCGGAGAGATGTTGAGGCATTCACAGAGACCTGCAGGGATAAAGCACTATCATATTTTCCTGCTGTGTATGTAACTGTTTCTTGAATTTAAAGGGAATTTGTTTAAAAATAAGCTGCAATATTTTGTATTTTTAGTTGCTTTTTGAAAAGGAAAAATAAGTTGTCTTCTTATATTTCCGCAAATTTGTTTTGGGAGTTTATAAACATAACTACAAACTTTAATAAACTTAAAGTTTTTATTATTCACTTTTTTGTTTTTCCAGATAATATCTTTAAAAATTCAACAGATGTTATAAATATTTTGCGCAGAAAATATGAACAAAAAACAAAATATGTAGCAACAAGTTAAATACACTTTTGAAGAGGGCGAACGGTACTCTTTTTTTATATTTTGAATTTTAAATAATTTTAGTAGTATCTTTTTTATATCTTATAATTTCAGTATGTAGTTTTGTATATTTACGTGGAAAAGGTGGTTATAGTTGGGTATTTAAATAACAAATAATTGAGGGAGTTTACTTTTTTATAGCACCTTAATAATACTTAATATAAGTGTTACATTTAGATACTTAACTCATGTGGTCCTATAAAATTAAAATAATAATTTGTATTGATAAATTGGTTACATTTGCAAATAAAAATAGATATAAAGCAAAATTAATGTTTTGTTAAATAAAGTTCTTTACTTGAATACAATTCACCAGCTGTCTTCACATCTTTATGTTCTTTTTTTTAGGAAGTAATAAAACGGGATCTTTCATTGACGCTTTCGAAGCGAAAAAAAACATGAAAAAACAAACTATGTATTCTATTACTTTATGCATAGGATTCATCTTACCCTTAATGTTACCTCTGGGACATACTGAATGTATTAACAAATCAAAGAACTGAGTACTCCAATTATGTATGTAGATATTTGTTCTCAAAAAGACATTAGTTTCATATATTTTCCCACCGTTCTATATCAGAATACTTACATTTTATACATAGTTACATATCCACAACGCCGAGAAGTATTTTATTTGATGTTTTGCAGAGGGATCTTACAGCCCTGCAGTATTGGATCTAAAACTAGTAACTTATCCGCCATTCGATTTTAAAAAATTTTACAGATTTTTTAATAACTCTCTTAAGCACTTAAATCACTTAAAAACATTTTCATGACCATAAAAAAATTTCTTTTGGCTACGCATTATGTATTTTGTTTTTTGCTTAAAATAATACACATTTGGGCAAAATGCCGCAAGCATTAACTAAATCGAAAGTTTTTCATACAAAATATTGGTATCGTCGAAAATAGAAAGATTTCCGCATATTCAAGAGAAATAACTTGTAAGTATGTTATATTCGGCTTGGTCCACCATGTACAAATTTTTAAAATTTCACCTTATATGGGAGGTGGGCGGTAAAGTGGCGCACCACCCTCATTTTCTCTTGGATCATCCGTGCAAAATTTCGTTGCTATATATGCTTTATGTGTAAAAGATATCGGATGAAAAGTATAAACTGGAGTTATGACGGACACCTCGTTATTTTAGTATATAGTTCATAACTTTTTTTTTATGAACCCATTGTACTCCTTTCAGTACCATGCATACCTTATATATTCCAGTTAAATTTCGTCTCTCTACGTTGTCCGTTCCGAGCCTTATCCTGCATTAAACGGACGGATTTCATTACATCGTCTTAGATTTTCACTAGGGCCAAGAATATATACTTATATATATATATATATATATATATATATATATACATACACTTTATAGGGTCTTAGATGATTACTTAGATGTTACATGCGGAATGATTTTTTTAATGGTGGGTATAAAAAGTAAACATATACTAAGATTTTTTTTTAATTTTTAAAACGCACAAAAACAATCTTATTTATCTCGAGTATATAACTTAGCACTAAATAACAGTATTGCAAGAATATGCAAGGAGATGAGAAAAAACACTAAATTAAAAAAAGGCTAAATGCCCCAAAAAATAATATCAGAAAAAGGTTAATTTTTTTTAAATAAAAAATTAATGTTAACTCGTTCTTATTAGTTTTATAATTTTTTTTAATGATATTGTAATAAATTTTTGAATAAAACATAAGACCCAAAGGAAATTCGTCCATAAAATTCCCATATAAATTTCAGTTATATTCCATATCAAAAATTACCCAATGTTTTGAAATGATAACTTTAATTTAATCTTGAGCATCTTCTTTTTGAGCAAGAATTTCCAAATTTTTGGATCATTTTTCGCTTTTATAAGAATTTTTAAAATTGTATTCTTAAATAGTTTCTATTTTGAATGATTAAAAATAAATAAATTTTAAAAAATAAATAGTGTAATGGAATGAAGAGTCGCAGTCAAAACTTTTTGTTAAATATAAATATATATTCGATATTTTGTGCGAATAGATATACAAAACTTATTAAATGGATGATTTTGTAAATATAAATTAGTAATAGAAAATTATAAGTTATTTTCTTCATTATTGACGTACTAATATTTTAGCTTTTTTAGACAATTTTAAAAATTAAAAAATCTATAAATAAGTTAGCAGCTAAAACGAAAATTTTGTGGCTAAAAGCATAATAAAAAGGCTAAATTTAGCCTTAAGAAGGCTATACTGGCAACACTGCCAAATAATTTACTAAACCGACTCAATGGTTGTCCGTCAGTCCGTCCAAAAATTCTGATCAAACTATAATTCAGAATTTACAAGATATCTGAATGAAATTTGACAACTAACTTTCTTTCCAAGGATAACTGAAGTGAATTTGGTTTAAATCGTAATAAACATATTTTCCCGAAATACGTTTTTTACGCTTTTTCTATTTAATTGAAAATTATGATACCTAATTTTGTGAATAATGATACAAAATTAGCTTCCATTTAAATTTAAAATCATTTTAAAAAAAAAACATATATATATATATAAAGATTATATAGATGCTAGTATCAACATCAAATTTGGCAGAAAATTATATCACAAAATTATAATAACTTAAGTTGAGCCTCATTAACTTAAGTTAAACATGATTTTCGTGAACAACTAAAACAATAATTAGTTGTTTTTAGCATATATAAATGTGATGTTATATCATAGTATTTTTTTAAATAATGTTCGAAAACATGTAATTGAACAAATAGCATTCCAAATAAAATTTAATTATTCACAAGAATGTGAGCAAAAAATTTAAGTTTTAAAATACATAGAGCAATTCCGTTTCTGCAGTACGAGATTTCTCAGTCAGTTAGATGCACTTGACCATGGATTCATAAGTCCATTAGCACTTTTTTCTGAATTGACTCTAGTTCACGAGATAAATTATTTAATGAGGTTGCACAATATATTGCGACATATCTCGAAATAGAATTGTCCAATTTGGTTTAAAAAAATAGCTAAAACATAATAAAAAAAAAAAATGTTTTCAATTTATATCTACCATTTCCTAACTCACCATCCAAAAAGATGCGTACTTGTGAAATTCTAAGACGATCAAAATGTGTCCTTCCTTTCGTAGTAACTAGAGTATCCAATTATTCGTGTTTTCAAATTAATCGGTTAATTCGACTATTATGCGAGTTTAAAACTTGATCGATTTATGTCCGATTAATAGCAATTTATTCGGTTAACCGAATAGCCTTAGTAAAACATATAAATAACACTAAATTTAGTATTTAGTATATTTAGTATTGAATTAGTTATTTAGAAACATAACGTAGATCAAAATCTTTCATAATTGGTTCACCTTATCAGTTATTTGCCCATTTGTACTTAAAAAATTGCATTTTTTACTTAATACTGAAATATAAAAATTCTCCTAATTTAATTTATAAATCAGTCTTTTCAAATTTTTTTCTGTATGAGATTGATTTATTGTCATAAATGCGGAAATTTAAATCTAGTATTTTTACGTACATTTGTTGATGAATATTTAAGTTTTTATTACATATACAACTTTCAATTTAGTTTACTCAAAACTATGTCCGTAGAATTCCTATTGTGACAAACTTAAGTACTTTTGTTGTTATAGTATTTTACTCTTTTCATATCGCATTTTATTAAACACTCTGTCCCAGCAAAAAAAAAAAAAAAAAAAAAAAAAAAAAGAACATTCAATGAAGTCAATAAGATCCTGAATATCTGATGCAGAATAAACATAAAGTTGTCATTATAAGATGTTCTCGTTTTTGATACATATTCAGAAGGAAGTCATGTTTAAGATTTCATACAAAATTGCAATAAACATTCGTATTCTTTTTTATCGGTGCAAGGAAATTAGTTTTAATTTAATTTTTAATGCTGTTTGTATTACTTCCTAAGCACAAGAAAACATACATTTATTGATACTTTGAAAGTAATAAAAAAGAACTTCCCTAATCAATTATTCGAAATAAATTATTCAGTTCATTCGTTATTCTAAAATAGCCAATTTTAAATTTTTCGAACAGTTAATCGATCAAAATTAATAGGATAACCGAATGATGGTTAATCGATTGGAACTTTTTTATAATTAAGTAATTTGCTCAAAATCTAAGGATTATAACAAATTAAATTCAAATTTTACATAGAAAAATCTAAAATCCAATTTCAATTACGAATGATATATATATTCAATTATTTTATTAATTGAAATTCGATCTATGAAAAAAAAAAAAATATATATATTTAATTATTCAAATTATCACTTATTTAATATGAAAGGGAACAAATTTGCTTGTGTACAAACTTGCCTGTACTTCAATATTCATTTTGTTTTTCATTTTCGTACTTAAAAAAAAAAAAAAAACAAATCAAGGCAATTACAGCAAAAATTGCTGAAGTAATCCAAGTTTAAAAGAATAAAAAGAAAAATTTCAGAAAGAAAAATTTTTTCATTTATTCAAAAAAAAAAGTGAGATATTTTTATTTTAAAATATAATTATTCATTATAACGAAAAAAAAATATATATATATATATCTTTTAAAATAAATATCAGTATGAAAAAGCTTTCAAAAAATTGTTTTTTTATTCATACTTTTGTTTTTGTTTCAAAAAATATTATACTATTTTATTTTTTTGAATTTTATAAGTATTGTGTGAATACGTTTTAAATATTTTTTTTTATTTAATGAAATTGTTGTTTAGAATTTTTTTTCATTTGATGAAAAAAGTTGAAATTAATTTTCAACTTTTGTGATAAATATCACAGATGATATTTACATTTTTCGTTTTTATTTTATATCGACCAAAATGAACAAAATTAAACTATAGATGAAAATTAAAAAAGTTGTTCTTTTTTGTATTAAAATCCGTTCTGTGATTTTAACTAAAAAATTGATTAATTACATATTTATTTAAAATAAATTCTAATTTAATCTTTTTCATTACAGATTCCAACATATTACATGATATATCAACAAAAAAAATTTAATTAAAAACTTAACAACATAAATTGGAATAAAGCCACATAAGAACAAATTCCAGCTAATAAAAGTTCAACTGCAAGTAATGTATAAAAGGAATGTAATTTAAATATCAGATATATATATATATATATAATTATTATCAACGTTACACTGGCTCTTGCAGATAAAATTGCACTTGATTGTAATAATGATCAATAATATTTGTGAAAAAAATAAATCTTTACAAACCTCCATAGCCTTAAAAACAACAAAAGCAGCAGCAATCGTTAATGAGGACAATATTATTGCAGCAGCGAACAATAGTAGGGGTGGAGGTAATAGTAATGTAGTACAAACAACATATGGACATGGCATTTGGTATAGTGAAATTATTGATGGTGTCAGCAATACAAATAACAATAATCCAATATTCCATAAACAACAATATTACAATAATGCCAATAACAGCAGCAGCAACAACAATAATAATAATAACGAAAACATAGACAATAGAAATGCATGGTTATCAACTCGTAGTGATGTGTTAAAGGAACAACAGAAACAATCTTCGAATAATGAGTATGATATTATTATCGTTGATATAGAAAATGATGATGATAATGAAGAAGAAGTTGAGAGACAACGATGTCAAACACTTACATATACAACACCTTCAAAGTTTTCGATGAATGCAAATGTAAAATTTTCCAAAAAACAACCAACAATCAATGATAATGTACATTGTGTTTTGTCAAAAACTAATATCTCTAGCAATGTCAATAGCATTACTAAACATAGGGCTAATGTTAATACTAAAGAGGAGAATGTTGTCGACAGGATAGAAGAAGTTGATGATGATGATGAGGACGATGATAACGATTCATTAGCTTCAATGGAAACTCTTTCTGATAATGTATCAATATGGATTGATGGTGAAAAACATTGGGTGGCGGGTGTTGATGCGAATACAACCTGTTCAGATCTAATCTGGGCACTGCTCAATTATCAAAGTGGACAACAGTCCAGTCAGCGCGAAACGCAACAACAGTATCAACACCAATATATGTATAACGTAGCTACGACAATGCCATCAACAAATGAGGAAAATATTGCTACAACTGTGATTAACAAAACAAATAGCAATCAATACGAAAGGCACGAACTCCAACAGCAAAAACCAAAAGTATATGATACAAAAAATTTAGATTTTAGTTTAAGCATGAAAACACTCGAGGGCAGTAGCAATTTATGTACAGACAATAAACCAAATATCCAATATACAGCTAATACTAACAATACACCAACTACCACATCTACCAACACCAGTACCATTACCACGACTATTAATCAATCAATGCCAATAAATACCAAAGAAAATTGCAAAATAATTCCAAACTCATCTATAATAGCAGAAGCATCATCGTCATCATCATCAGCCACACCGATTATATCATCATCTGCACCTGTTTCTGTACCAATGCCACCTACTACTAGTACACTATTACCTCTAACATTGCCACCTGGCATAACAACCGTTTCACAACTTGCCACCGAATATGTCATCGTTAAACAGTATCATCACTGTGAAGAATATCTTGATGGCAGTACAAAAGTTTTTGATGTTTTACCACCACGTGATGGTTCACACAAAAAACAGGTAAGCTGATATGAGACTAACTTAAGTTGACTAACTAGTTTTTGTTTGCTTGAGTTTGTTCCTTTAGTTAGATACATATCTGCAGCTCATACGCACTAAAGTAATGGTAGACTTTAGGGTTGACTTTAATTTGATTTTGGGAAAGCTTTAGGCAGTTACTTAATATGTAAATTAGGAATATATGAATAAGTTCAAAAAGAAGCCAAATTGAATTTGAAACATTTTCTTTTCCGTATCTCGTTAAGCACTTATTTACTTTATTCCATATTTCTTTCGGTTTTATCAGATACATATGTATATAAATTATTTTTCATATTTGAAGTAAATGCTGAATATTCGGTTTAAAATCTAAAAATCTTTCTCATTTTACATTCGAGATATATGTCTGAAATAGTTCAACTCGGTTGAGATGAGATCTGAAATATCAAGGTTAACTTTTAAAGTAAATTGAGATAAGCTCACACTCACTATATTCTCTTTAAAATGTTCAACTACATATTCAATCATGATGACCGTCTCTTTTACTATAGAGTTTGTCAAAGATTGTCTCTTAATGTAAAGCATTTTTAGAAAATTTAAAGAAACTTTTCGACAACTTTGTGGTTTAAATTGATGTGTCTTTAACATTAGATAAGGACTTTGAAATTGTTTGTGGAGTTGTGGGGACTATTATTAATATGAATTAAATAAATGAAAGGTGTGGTCATACGATTATATAAAGAACGAAGAAAAACCAAAAAATAAAAGTAAAAAAAAATAAAAAATAAGAAATAAAAATAAAATTATTGGAAGAGATGAGTAATTTACTCATACAGTTAATTACATTGGTTGGCGAAGAAATCAATCTTTAAACAAAATAGATAGACTAGATGGAATTTGACGTGCTAAACAAAATTCATTTTTCAGTTTTTTTCTATAACGTATTGAGTTTTTATAGGTATGACCAATACTATTATTATTAAGGCGGTCAAACTAGTATAACTTTAGAACGGTTGGGACAAACAAAACTTCAATAGATGCTGACTAAAATTACCATAAGATTTTCTTAGTATTAGTTTTTAATATTACTTTTTATTCGCCCAATAATTTTGGAAGTTATTCGAAAACTATTAGCGCAACTTTTGGTGCCTCGTGTAATCACCTTATTAAATGAAAAATATTAGACATTCCCAAAATTTTTGTTTAGCTCATAAATTTTTTTGTAGTTCACCTACTTTTTTTTTTTTTGTTTTTGAAAGAGGAAAAATATATTTTATTTGCCTACTAGTAATATTAGAAATAATATGAAAGCTATTTGGGAAGATAAAATTTTAATTTAAAAACCAGCTAATTTTTTGAACAAAATTTCAGAAAATAAAATTTTTCGAACAAAGAATGCAATTTTTGAGCTCACCACTTTCGATTTTGATAAAATTTTGTATACACACTCCTTACGCCAATACAAAATTTGAAATTCTTCAAAATTTTCAAATTCGTTGCAGTTTCGTATTTATCGCGGTTCAAAATTCACTCTTAAAAAAAAAAAAAAATAACACACGAAATTTAAATACAACTTAAACATCTTCGGACTTATTTGTTCGATTTAAACTAGCTTTGACTCAAAATAATGCCTAATAGATCTAGTTTCTAATTGTTTTTATAAAAACGACATTTTTGAAAAGAAAGGGATATTCGTGCTTATGTCCTTTTAAAAAATTTTCTTTAAAGTGGGAACAACATATCAAAAAATTTAGAATGGCACCATGACACAGTGGGGTCAAACGCAAATTTTTTGGTAATAAATCTGAATCTCCTAAACTACTGGTCGGATCAAATTGAAATGTATGGAAGAGTTGTAGAGAAGGACCTAAGCTTTCAGAAAAATCATCTTGTAGTCACCCTGTGATAACACGAGATAAGCTACAGGGTGTCAAAGTTGACTACCTCGAGTATGTAAAAGTTAAAAAAAATCGTAACTTGTACAAATGAAGTCCGATTTTAAAGATTTTTATATTTCTGGAAAGTGCTTGGCAAGATAAAGAAAAAATGAGCTTACTCATCTAAGTTATCTCTTACAGTTAAAAAGATATTTACGCTTGAATTTTGAATTTTTGATTTTTTGGCTCGACTTTCTTTCGTTTTTCGGGAATAAGTCCGGAGATATATGAGGTAAAAATTTTTTTAAAATATTCTGTAATTTGCTACATATTTCAAAATAATATGCTGAAAGAATTTTTGGATTATCTTAATTTGTCTAGACGTGAAAAATATTCAAAGTCAGCACTCTGAAATTGGCATGAAAAATGGCTATTTTTTTACAAAAATATAGTACAATTCATTCACTTTTTTCTCAAAGTTCCGTTAATAAAAAAAATTTTTCCTTATTAATTTCAAAAGATAAGGCGTCATAAATGGTTAATAAAGAAATTTTGAATTGATTTAATTTTGCACCCTACATCCAGCATTGGCCGAAAATTGTCAATTTTAAAAAATAATTTCATTTTTATCGATTAATAAAAAAATGTCACGCGAGCTTTTTTAAATTTGGTACCCATATTTTTTATAGAAATAGATTTAGAATGATCTAACACTAAACTGCTTCCCGCCCGGCCAAAACCGAATGCAGGAGTGGAGATTTTATGTTAAAAGTCAGTTTTTTTAATGACTATTTTTAAAAGCATATTAAAAGCACATTAACATAATATTTTTAATATTATTTCTTATGTAATGTATAAAACACAAATCAAGCTTTCATTCCTAAAAAAATCAATAAAATAGCTCCAATAACCTATTTTTGGTAATTTTTCAAAAATATTTTTTTTTTCCAAAAATAGCTGAAAATCCAAAAAAATTTAATTTTTTTAATACAACTCCACTAATTTTGCAAATACTTTAAAAATGTTAAAAGAATATAAAAATAGACTTATTTACCAATTCAACGATATATAAAATGTTGATATAGGTCATTTAGTAATAGTAATATAATGGCCTCAAAACTACCAAGTCACGTCAAAAGTTGCAAAATTCACTATTTTGTTCCGTATTTCTATATGTGTGTATACGTAACACTCAACTGCATTGCTTATTTTTGTTACGAGATAATAATATTTATTAATGAATTTATTTAAAGTGTTCATAATTTTTTTCTACTGAAAAGGTTTTTAAAATTACCTAAGTACATAAATAAGTATATTTTCCTTCGTTTTTTATTACATTTTTTTAAGTTTTTAAATAATTTACCTAGCTACTTAATTAATGTATTATAACAAAAATGATTTTTTTTACAATCGCATAGGTACATTTTTTGACGTACCTGTTTAACACTACAGGTCATAAAAATAAACTGAATAAAATTGGGGGTTTTGAGCAAAAATTTAAATTTTTTAATTCATTTTTGCTTGTCACCATTTACCTGATATAAATATTCTTTTTCTATATGTAAGTATCCTTATAAATATGCAGATTTATTAGTGAATTTGCCATTATGGAGATTACATTAAAACACTTTTCTATTTGCAAAGTAATCTGGGATAATCTATCTGATATTATAAATCGTCCAGATAAAATAAGAAAACTCATTGATACAGTAGTATCTTTTGGTTTAACTCTTACTGCAGAAGACAGTTTAAAGCTCGAAAATTTTTAAAAATCATACGAAAAAAGGATGCAAGCTTCAGATTGGTCAATACCAAAGTTCAAGAAGAAAAATGAAGAGTGGTTGGAGGGAGAAATACCAATTTTCATCGGAAAGCAGAAAAAGGGTCGACCAAAAAAAGTTACGATGAAGTTCAGCTAAGAACAAAGAGGACCAAACAGGAATCTATTCTAAATTCACATACGAATGGAAGTAGAAAAAGTTATAGATGTGTTACCAACAGCTTCTCCCAATCGATTACATCGGATAATCCAAAGCATAGTGACACCGAAATCAACATCGTCCTTTACCTCTGAAGATGCTTTAGCTCTAATATTAAATTTAGTATTATCAAGAAACCAATACGAGATTTTGAGGAAATCTGTTAGCGAAAAAGGATATGATATCTTTCCCAGTAGCAAATAAGTGAGAGAAGCGAAAAGTAATATTTCACAGCCAATGGAGCACCCGGTTAATGCTTCTGTTAAAAGTGCTAAAGTTAATATATTGCAATTACTTGAAAATACTGCCTCTAGAATTATATCTACCTTCAGCAATGATAACATTGAAAAATGCAAAGACTCTGAACTTATTTTAATTTTCAAATGGGGCTGCGATGGAACATCAGGATTTTCGGAATACAAACAACTGGATGGAAGTA
This sequence comes from Protocalliphora azurea, assembly GCA_932274085.1. Lineage (NCBI taxonomy): Eukaryota > Metazoa > Arthropoda > Insecta > Diptera > Calliphoridae > Protocalliphora > Protocalliphora azurea. The sequence goes on from OW026522.1 coordinate 121,423,544, forward strand.
ATTCTGGAAATAATTATTCCTCGCTGTTTATAGCGTCTCTGGTACCACTTCGAATGTGCTTAAATAAGCCTTCCTCATCGACAACAAATGACTCGCTTTTTGATGATATATGGATAAATTTAACTCCAGGTTCCAAATTTTTGTGCCGTTCAATCCTTTTCGATTACACAAAAGAAACCACGGTTACAATAAACAGCATTGTCAACCAATTGGAAGAAGAAATTAAAGCATTGCCCCCCAATATATGTAAAAGTATCAAACAGAACTATTAAAGTTACATTTCAACAACAATTAACGATGATTGATGGAAAAGTTGCAAACGTTATAACAGATACAACATCTACATGGAAATGTAATATTTGTGGAAAAATAAGTTCACAATTTCAGGATAATTCTGAAGTCCTTGTTAATAAAAATTCTTTAAAATTTTGAATATCACCACTCCACGCAAGGATAAGATTTTTGGAGTTCTGCTTACATCTTGCATATGATATGAAGTACAGAAATATTCCCGGGCAGGAAAATGCTACAGTAAAAAACAATTTGGAACTTCACGAATTACGAAAAGAGGAGAAGAAAAGAATTCAATTAGATTTCAATTTGTATTTTGCCATTGGGAGAGCTAACAGAGGAAGCACAGGAAGCCCGAAATAAAGATGTTAAACATTTCCGACTCTTCAATACCCGAAAATGTTCGAAAATAGCGCAAAATATGGACTTAATGGAATATTTATTAATATCATCAGATCCAGTTATATATTCTATAAGAACACGATGGCTACCAAAAATCACTCTTGAAATAGAAAAAGAGGATTCCGAAGCTAAGGAAGTTAAAAATTTGCTAACGTTTGATGTTTCTGATTATTTTCAAGAAAATATCTAATAATATCTTCGATAATATATTCTTAATAAAATAAATATACGGGATTTATGTATAATAAGTATGTAAATCTGTAGAACAAATTAAATAAACATTACTCAAATAAAGAATTTACTACTTTATAATAACAAATATATACCTACATAATACATTAGAAAACTAAAATGTTACGTATACACACATATGGAAATACGGAACAAAATAGTGAATTTTGCAACTTTTGACGTGACTTGGTAGTTTTGAGGCCATTATATTACTATTACTAAATGACCTATATCAACATTTTATATATCGTTGAATTGGTAAATAAGTCTATTTTTATAATCTTTTAACATTTTTAAAGTATTTGCAAAATTAGTGGAGTTGTATTAAAAAAAATTAAATTTTTTTGGATTTTAGCTATTTTAAAAAAAAAATTTATTTTTGAAAAATTACCAAAAATAGGTTATTGGAGCTATTTTATTGATTTTTTTAGGAATGAAAGCTTGATTTGTGTTTTATACATTACATAAGAAATAATATTAAAAATATTATGCCAATATGCTTTTAATAACATTTTAAAAATAGTCGTTAAAAAAACTGATTTTTAACATAAAATCTCCACTCCTGCATTCGTTTTTGGGCGGGCGGGAAGCAGTTTAGTGCTAAATCATTCTAAATCTATTTCTATAAAAAATATGGGTACCAAATTTAAAAAAGCTCGCGTGACATTTTTTTTATTAATCGATAAAAATGAAACTATTTTTTAAAATTGACAATTTTCGGCCAATGCTGGATGTAGGGTGCAAACTTAAATCAATTCAAAATTTCTTTATTAACCATTTATGAAGCCTTATCTTTTGAAATTAATAAGGAAAAAATTTTTTTATTAACGGAACTTTGAGAAAAAAGTGAATGAATTGTACTATATTTTTGTAAAAAAATAGCCATTTTTCATGCCAATTTCAGAGTGCTGACTTTGAATATTTTTCACGTCTAGACGAATTGAGATAATCCAAAAATTCTTTCAGCATATTATTTTGAAATATGTAGCAAATTACAGAATATTTTTAAAAAATTTTTGCCTTATATATCTCCGGACTTATTCCCGAAAAACGAAAGAAAGTCGAGCCAAAAAATCAAAAATTCAAAATTCAAGCGTAAATATCTTTTTAACTGTAAGAGATAACTTAGATGAGTAAGCTTATTTTTGCTTTATCTTGCCAAGCACTTTCCAGAAATATAAAAATCTTTAAAATCGGACTTCATTTGTACAAGTTACGATTTTTTTTAACTTTTACATACTCGAGATAGTCAACTTTGACACCCTGTAGCTTATCTCTTGTTATTACAGGGTGACTACAAGATGATTTTTCTGAAAGCTTAGGTCCTCCTCTACAACTCTTCCATACATTTCAATTTGATCCGACCAGTAGTTTAGGAGTTTCAGATTTATTACCAAAAAATTTGCGTTTGACCCCACTGTGCATGAGGGGATGCCGAGAAAAATAACATTTAATTAAGAAAAAAATAATTTATTTCACTAATAATTTGAAAATTTCTAACATTTTTTAAATGAAACAATTTGTATATGTAATAAAACGTTAAAAAATCGGCTTATTATTAGCAACGCAAGTTTATTGAGTTGAAAAATTGTAGACTATAAATACATATATATATCTTGGGGGAATAATACAAATAACTTTAAAAAATAGTCCTTGAAACCAGGATTCTCACAAATCGGTGATTTCTAACTAAGTGTTTCGATTGATGACAAATGCCTGAGCTGTTTCAAATAACTTATTTATGAGTTTCTGTTTTAGCTTTGAGAAATTGTAAAATTTCGCAATTTTGCATTACTTATTGAAAATTTGGAAAACTCAAAAAATCATAAAAGAATATCACTTTAAAAAATTATATCTGGGAGACTACTTATTAGATTAAACAGCATTTAAATTGTATTGTTGCCATCTACAACTAAACTACTCTTTTTCAATTGCATTTTTTGATGTAATTTTCTTTGAAAATACCACCTTATATATATGTTTTTTCCAACATTTTTAGAAAATGTGGAATTTCTTCATTACAATGAAAATCCACCTTTTTGGACACATTCATTTATTCTGTACAATAATGATTTCAGAAAAATCTATTCACATATTTTCATATACAAAATAAAAATACATTAGAAAATATCAAATTGTTACTGAAACAAATGAGTTTATTTTTTTACTAAAACTTAATTTTCTCAGAAACCCCTCATATCGCCCTCCCACTCAAAATTTTTTATATGTCATTCCCAATACTTTAAGGAATATTTTAAAGAAAAATTATAAAAATGAAAGATAACATTTTTTTAATATCCTTGATACAAAGACGAATATTGATTTCATTATCCTTTACTTTTCAAAAATGGCGCTTTTAAAAAAATAATTAAAATATAAATTTATTGATCATTAATTTTAAAAGCAATTCGGAAAAAAGTGCAATTTCAACCGCTATAAAAACTAAGCTACAACGAACTTGAAAATTTTTAATAACTTAAAATTTTTGTATTGACATAGTGGGTGTGTGTACCGAATTTAATTGAAATTGGTGTTCGTGAGGTTCGCCGGGTGTTCGAAACTTTTTGTTTTCTCTCCATACAGGAAACATAGCACATTTATTTATTTACATTTATTTATTTACATTTATTTATTTCCTATTACTTGACCGATCAGAGAAACGTTATAGCAAAATCAGACGAGAGTCTCTTATACAAACCCGCAACTATGAGATTGACACTAGCTAATTGGGCGCACATATTGCATAATAAATCTAAAACTATTAACCACTACCTAGTTTAATACATACACTGCCTGCCGCTTGAAGAAGGAATCACATTTTTTTTTTTAATTTTAATTAAGTAAACTAAAGTTCAGAAAAAAATATTTTTTTGCGCAACCAAATTTCAAAGTGTTGGCTTTAGTTTTCTGAAGAAATACAAAATATGCATATTTTTTATACTAAAATTATGCATTTATTTAATGACATGTATTTCTGTGGCACTATTTCGTGTGTCACTTGAATAAGGAATTCTTTTAATATTAATCAGGAAGGCTATGATTTGAATTTCTTTCAATATGAACGGCTAGAGAATTTTTAATTTGATAGTTTTTAAATAGTTTTTATTCAAAATGGGACGTGGTAAGGCTCTTAATAACTCTGAAAAAGAAAAAATTCTGATTTTGAAATCTCAGGGTCAGAAACCGGTCCAAATAGCCAAAACCATTAATAGAGGAAAGACAATTATGTACAATTATTTAAATAACGTGGAAAGATATGGAAAAAACATGAAAGGGCGGTAGAAAATGACAACAGCTCCAAATGAAAGACGAAAAATTCTTAGAATTGCATCAAATTCGGTCATGTCGGTATCAAAACAATGTGAAAAAATTGGAGTCAGTGCCAGTTTAAGAACAGTGCACCGTATTTTAAAGTCGTGCCCACACATACATACATACATAAATACATACATACATAATGAAAAACGCAAATCACAACGTCTAAAGTTTGCCAAGAATACAATGACATGGACCGATAAATGGTTTAAAGTTGTATTTTCCGATTTTTCCGCAGACACAGCCGAGAGGGCGGAATAATGGTATGGGGTGTCATTTCGTATTATGGTACCATAGAATTGGTTTTTGTATCCAACAAAATGACTGCAACGACTTACAAAAACATTCTGGAGGAAGCATTTCCAAAATTTAATGATTTCTTTGGACTCATACCTTGGACGTACCAACACGACAATGCTCCGATTCATACCGCCAGAGCAGTAAACCAATGGATTATTCAACTTTTGGATTGGCCCCCATATTCACCAGATCTGAATCCAATGGAAAATGTCTGGGGTTAGCTTGCAAGAAAAGTTTATGAAGGAAGAAAACAATTTGAGATGGTAGAATCCTTAAAGGATGCAATAACGGAAGCGTGGAGTTCAGTTTCGCTAAATTACTTAGAGTCATTATACAAGTCAATGCCAAATCGCATTTTTGAGGTTATTTCTAAAAATGATGGCACTACTCATTACTAATTGAATGCTAGAAGATAATAACTTTCATTTTTATAACTTAAAATTTAAAAATAAATTACAGTTTGCTTAGTTTTAAAATATTCCTTATTCAAGTGACACACGAAAAAGTATCACAGAAATACATGTCTTTAAATAAATGCATAGTTTTAGTATAAAAAAATATGTGTATTTTTATTTCTTCAGAAAACTAAAGCCAACACTTTGAAATTTGGTTGCGCAAAAAATTATTATTTTCTGAACTTTAGTTTAGGAGATATACTTAATTAAAGTTAAAAAAATTTGATTCCTTATTCAAGTGGCAGGCAGTATATTACTTATTTTATAAAAAAGTTCAATTTTATTCAAAAATAGAGAAACTTAAAATTTCGGAAATGATATTTGTTTTCGTTTCTTTTTATACCCTACTCTGCTATAATTATTTTTTTCTAATTTTTAAAAAATCACTTAAAATATAATTGGAAGTTTGTTAGGGCCAAAAAGGACATTCTCTGATGTTTAATTTTTTAGGATGACATTGGCTCCGACTACGCCGTAAGTGGTCTGCTCAGAAGGTGATTCTATAAAAGATATTGACTTCAGTATTTTTCATATAATTAAGAATTGTGTCAGCTAGGCATTAGATTTTATATGAAAAAAATTCGAGTCAACAGTTTTTCTGATTTTTGGACTTAAATTCAATTTTATGTAAAAAATTGGTTTTTGGAGAAGCTATATATATTTTGTCTGTAAAAAATCTTTGCTAATTAAGATATTATTGCAATTTTTAATTTCAAAATTATTAAGTTTTGGACTTGGAAAATATACCGACTCCAAATTTTTTTAATCGATAAATAATTTTGTTCTTTAACTAACTGGAAAATAAAATTACAAAATCGGATGATAATATAAATTATATATTTAAAAAAAAAAAAAAAAAATGCACCAAAATTTTGAAAAATTGAGATAGTTGAAATTTCAAATGCAAACAACTTGAAAATAATGGTGCTTAAATATTTGAAATCTGATAAGAAATTAAAATTTGGCAAGCTGTTAAAATTGTTCTATGTCTGAGGTACCCTATTTTGAGCCCATATAGTTCCGCTCTTAAGGGGTCTGTGGGCCCCCCCTTCCAAACCTAAAATTGTACGCTGCTCTGCTATGCCTTATGTAAATCCACCTAACCGATTAAAATATACACGGTGGTAAATTCCGGCCAATAATACAAGAAATTAAAATGTCAGACACCTCAGATGATATGATTCATAATCTTTTTCGTGGCTTAGGCATCTATTTGGTAGTTATAATGACGCAAACTTGAAAATTTTTTATTAATCAGTGTTAAAAAAAAAACTGTTTAGGTTATTCTATATAAAGTATGTTATGGATTTCTGCTACATATATACATATTTTTAAAAATTTTCAGCATTTTTTGAGAATATTGATTTATTGTCAATCTTCTGGTGTAAAAAACTGGCCATAAAATTATCTTTTTGGTACATTTATGAACTGTATAAATGTTGGTTACTTTTAACATCAGAAAAATTCTAAACCCAAATTTAATGGACCAGACATTTTTTTGAAAGATTAGTATACTTCTAAGTGTTGTAAGTAAGCTGCTACCCTTTCTACCATAGCATTTCTAGTAACTAATAGAAATAAAGAATTTTTTAGTATTTTTAAAGTTCAACATATATAAGGTGTGAATTATGTAATATTAATGATGATATAATTGGTATAAGAATGACAAAAAAATATATATTAATTATTTTATTACTCGAAATATTATTATTTAGAGTACATTTTTGGAAATTTGGAGCAATTTTTAATATAAAGTTGATAAAAAACATTTTTCAATAAATGTAATTAATTTTGTCCTGAAACTTTTTTAGTCCCAACTGAAGAACCTACATATAAATAATCGTTTTAAAAATTGTGACCTATAGTTTTATTGCAATTTTAACATGGACGAATATCATTAAATTGAAACAGAAAGTGATTGTAAGCCTATTGGTGTACATTAAGATGGGTCTTAGACCAATATTTTTGGGTTTATTAACATCAGCACAAATGCATAATACCTTCCTCGTCTATCTATAAATATATATAAATAAGCAAAAATTGTTTCCGTTTTACTTGAAAGACATATTTATATTTTACACTGATTTTTTTTAATAAATTTTATTTTTTAAAGAAACACTCTTTTGTAAACATTTATATTTATTTTCGTTTAAAAACGTATGCAGATTAAATTAATTTGAAACAATTAACATAGAAATTAAAATCCTTGAATATAAAACCCAAAAACTAAATGACTTTTCTCTACGGTAAACCAACATTGAAAAGTAATTTAAAAAATGTCATTTAATTTATTTTCCATCTTTAAGAAGAAAATTGTTGAATAAAAATAAAACGCTGTTAAACATATAAAAAACTTTATCCACAATTCAGGGGACAAAACTTTCAAGTACACCAAAAATATACTAAGAAACTTATGTATGTTACTTAATATTTTTTATTTAAAAATAAAATAAGAAAAAACATTCTACATTTTGTTATAAAAACTTTTGTAGCATGCATTGTTATATTCGTAATAAAAAGGAAAAAAGTGTTTAAGTAAAAGTTTTTAGTTTAACTTGTCTTGCATTGCTGAACATTTCATTATCCTTGTTCTATCTTCACATGCACATATACACATATATATGAAGACAGCAAATGTACATACATCACATACATATGTATACACCCTGCAAACATTTCCTATTGCGAGAGATACTAAGAAGAGTGTTCCAGTAGTTGAAATTCATTGTCAAAACTATTGCCAATCATAAGAATCAAAAAACTCTTATGGACGACATCCGGACGATGCATATAGAGCTGTCGTCTTAGTTTCTTGAAAAAAGATGACTTTGCACTACTATTTCTACATTTATAATCAAAGTTAATGCTTCTTTTTAAACATTTTATAATTATTTTCATTTCACACATAAGGAAACAATTCATATAAAAAATAATTTTGTATTTAGGGAACTTAAACCAAAATCCTCATGAGAAGCTTGTGATGAATACCAGTAACTTTAAAAGAATATTAATAAAAAAATTTTATAATTAAATCTATATATTTAGGTTACCGTTTCTTCAGAGAATTCGACAAGGAATTTTTAAGTTTTCGAATTTATTAAATATACTTGTTGTTTGTTTGATGGAATTTCTCCCAAAGTAAATTAAATTTCTGAGAAAAGTCTGATATTACTTAACATAAGTTTTATAAAATTTAACTACGTTTTTAATATATATATATATATATATATTATTATTATTATTATTATTATTATTATTATTATTATCATTATTATTATTATCATTATTATTATTATTAGTGTCTATTCTTGAAAACGTGTCGAAGAAGTGAAAATTCCATTAAAACGAAAACAAAGTTTAAAAAATTGTTGTTGTTTACCGTACCGAAATGTATTTTTTTTTTTGATTTGAATAGTAGTCATATTATCTTCCAGAAGTGATTACAAAGTATAGTTTTGGAAGACGATAGTAATCTATTTTGTTTTTATGAATTTCGCACATACTTCTGTCGAATAATCGTTCGAAAATCGTATAGAAGTTACTAAGAAATGGCGTCTGGACGATTGGCGATAAATTTATTTTCCAAATGTTTAAAGGGTATAGGTTACATATATGTACATATGTATATGTAAAATGTAGCTATTTTTATACCCTACACCACCAAAGGTGGTTGGGGTATTATGTGTTTGTGCTGATGTTTGTAACGCACAGAAATTCACCTTAAAATACTCAGACTCAGAATCACTTTTCATGTCGATCTAACTATATCCGATTGTCTGGCTGACTGTCCATGTAAACCTTTTGCACAAAGTATAGGTTGCAATTTGGAATTACAAGGACGAAGCCTACTGAAATTGATTATGATTGGTTCAGTACTTCAACTAGATCCCATACAAATGTATTCTAGAAATAGGAATTTAATGATCATAAATGATTTAAATATAGGAATATTTTTATGAAATTCCGCATGCACGAATAACTTTTACATAAGTTTAAATTTATGAGCAAAAGTTCACATAGATCGGTCCATAATCAACCATAGCTCCCATATAAAGCCCTCTTCCGTAAATCACTTTATCGTGCATAAATCCTAAGTTAAAGTTTGTATCAAATTTTATGAATATCGGCTCATAATAAACCATATAAGTCCTACTTCCGGGAATCACCTTAAAATGCATAAATAACATAAATAATAATGTAATGAATACGTGTTTCATAGAAATATACACTACCCTTATTACAAGTTCACAATTGTCCACGGGTATCATATAAGACTCTTCTTCGAATTTTGATGCATATACATAATGGTGTAGAGTATCATATGCTCGGGCTTGACCGATTATATCTTCTTCAATTGTTTCACTTTTTTTTTTGACAGGTAAGTACATCTATGTACTTGTACTTGTATTCATATTCTTAAAATTGTATCTGTGAAGCTCTTGGTATTTTGAATATACGAGTACTTAAGTGGCTGTAGACAGGTCACGCAACGTACTTAAATTAGTTTGTTTTTTTTTTGCTAGTTTACATTGCGTTCTATGTGCTCACCAGTGTTGCCAGTCAAAAGTTTCGTTTTAGCTTCGAGCCTTTTTTTATTCTTAATATTGCCTTAAAAAGGTTAAAACTTTAGTATTTCATCAAAGAAAAGTATAATTTCTTATTTTCTTTTACTAATTTTATTTTTACAGAATCATCCATTTAACCAATTTTGTGTATAAATTCATAAAAAAATCGAGATTATTTCTATATAGCATAAAATTTTGCCTGCGGCACTTCATTTTATAAATCAAATATAACTTAATTTATCATATAGACTTACTTTGTCAATAAGTATAACTATATTTTTATAAAATTCTTTAACCATAGAAACTGTTTATGAATATAATTAATAAAATTCTTATTAAAACGAAAAATCATCAACAAATTTAGAAATTAATAATCAAAAAGTAATTATAATTAAAGAATTGTGAAATGTTATTTCAAAACATTGGATCATTTTACATATGAAATATTTTTCATTGGGCTTTTTTTACTGGCAGCCGTTCTATGTTTTATTTATAAATTTATTACAATATCTTTAAAAAATATCAAAGGCTAATGAAAACGTGAAAAAAATTATTTTTGTACTTTATATATATATATATATATATATATATATATATATATATATAGGACATTTAGCCCTTTTTGAGCTGTCTTCCACATCTCATGACAACCCTGGTGCTCACTTGTTCATTTATATTTAATAAAAGTATATTATGTTTGCAACAAAATGACTGATGTTGAAATTTCAATGTAAAATTATTGCTTCAATTATTTCTTGATACTTATATACCGGAACATTTCAGCTGTTAAAAAAGTATATTTGCATTATTGTTTATTGCCAATGTATTTTATTTTTTTGGCATTGAAGTTATATTCGTTGTGAGGTTATAATTGTTTTGCTAAATTTGTTCTGCAAAAAATTTTAAAATTGATTAATATCAAGACAGTTTAATAGGAGATAGAATGCACGAATCTTTTTATATTATATGAGAAATTTTAATTTTATAAAAAAGTTAATATTTATATTGTATTTCTTTTTTATATATTTTTGTTTTTTTATAAGGAATATAATATTAACATCAAGCATGTTCGGACGAGTTTTAGTATTTTGTTCCATGTAGTATGTTGTACCATTTTTAATTAAATATAACTCTGGCAAATGAAAATATGAAATGAAAAAATTGTTTATTACTTCACACAAAATCTGCTTCTTGTTTCAGTGTTCTTCGAAAAATGTTTGTTAACAATTTTTCATGTGAATAGAATTTTTTCGACTAATAAAAATCTATGAAAAAAATAAGTAATGTTAATCAAGCGTATTTTTAAATGTTTAATTTTTAATTATTATTAGAAATATTATGTTTTTACTGCTTGTTTAAATTTTTTACAATTATAAGGTTTTTGTAATAAAGTCGTTGAGTTTTTGCGATTAAAATACATTTTTGTAAAATTAAAAAAAAGCTATTTTTTCAAATATAATATATTTTGTTTGCGTAAACTTTTTAAATGTTCTCCTTATATGTTAGGTGAGCGGTAATGTGGGCACGTCATTTTTTCGTTTCCAAGTTTTTATACATATATTTGATATATTTGTGTATAATTTCGTTGATATACATGCTTTTTTGTAAAAGATATCGTCCGAAGAGTGTAAACTGGAGTTAGGACCGACACCCTGGTTCATAACTATTTCATTTATGAACCGATTTTGCTCATTCTCAAAACCAAACAAAGCCTATATAAAACAAACATTTGGACTGAATTTCATCTCCCTATAATGTTCGCCCCGAGCCCTATCTTGCTTTGAACAGAAAGACGTATAGATGGAAGGAAATCGTTGGATCGTTTTATATTTTCACGAAAACCCAGATTATATATACTTTATGAAGTCTTAGATAATTATTTCGACATATTATACATGGAATGACAAACTCAGTATACCTGCTGTTGGTAGTTATAAAAAGTTCACTGTTTTTAAAAACGCAAAGACATAAATAATAATTATTTTTATTTAATAATAGGTATCTTCTTATTTTTATAAGAAATGGAATGAAACAAAATTGATATAATATAATTATACGACTTTTATTTTTCATATGCATATTTCCAAATTTAAATAACAACGAAAAATTAAATACACCGATAATACAAAGGTCAAAATCCCATTAATAATATTTTGAATAACCTTCTTAAGATATGTATGCTTTAATTTAATAGGCTAGCGAAAGGTAAAATTTTTGATAAAACAAATTACACAATTTTGATGACAATTTCTTAAATACAATTTAAAAAAATCTTTTACACTTCAAAAAATTATCTCTGATAGAGTTACGCCGTTCTCTAGTCTTTCTATATCATGTTTCGAAATGTTTTTCTTATTATTTATGGAATTTGTCATTTTTATAGGCGTTGGTTTTCTTGGTTATTACCACTGTTGTTGGAACATTTTCAAATGGCGGCTTTTTAGGTTCTATTGATTAAAGTTTTAGATGGATGATTATTGACATCAAATATTTGTAGTGTAAGCTTTGGAACAACGCAATATTGACCCGATCGGGAATTGAAGAAGTGAAGAACCATATTAACGCCGAATTTACGAGGGCCGATCAATAAGTCCGTGACTTTTCGAACTTCCCTCGTTGTTATATGTTATATGCAACAGTATTCCCATCAAATACCACCTGTCAATAGACTACTGTCAAACTTTGAACAATTGTCGTCGATCACTTTGCGTAAAAGTCGGATTTTTCGAGGTCCTTAAAATAGACATTTGTTTGATCAATAATTTCATCGTTGGAGTTGCATCTGTTTCCACCGAGCCAATTCTTTAGGCTTGGAAATAGGAAGTAGTCACTAAGAGCTAAATCCGGAGAATATGGTGAATGAGGTACCAATTCGTAGCCCAATTCATAGAGTTTTGCCATTGAGACTGCACACGTGTTTATGGTCAATTGAGAGTAAAAGCGGCACCCATCTTGCAGACAACTTTCTTAATCCCAACTGTTCATTTAAAATCGAAACCACACTGCCATATGAAATGCCTATGGCATCAACATCTCACATACTTTTATTCTTCGGTCGGCCAATACCATATCGTGGATTTTTTCGACATTTTCGGGTGTACTAACCTCAACTGGCCGTCCAGAACGTTCAGCGTCATTTATACTTGTTCGACCACAACGAAAGTCAGTAAACCACCTTTTTACCATTGAAATCTATAGTACAGAGTCTCCATAGTATTTATCGAGCTTTTCCTTGGTTTGATTGATGGTTTTTTTTCGCAAAAAATAATGTTTAATGATCAGTCGAAATTCACTTTTTTCCATTTTTAGAAAAATACATGAGGTTGTATGTTTTGAACAGCTGTTAAACACAAAGTAAATGACGACATTTGCGCAAAATTTGACAGAATTCTATCAATAGGTGGTACTTGATGGGAATAGTGTTACATTTCATATAACTACGAGGGAAGTTCGAAAAATCACGTACAATTTGATACTTACCAGACAACATCACATCAATTTCAGTTTCAAGGTCATTGATTTGTTTGAAACCAAACCTCTTATTCACTACCTTCTATCATCCATCTTAGGCTTGTTAGTGTATAATATTATCGAAACCGAAAAGAAATAAATTTTCCATAAATTTATACGTATATATAAATACAAACTTTCCGAAGGTGTTCTTCCTGCAATTACTAAAACCTGTCCCTTATGTTCACGGGAGTGTCTATTACCAATGGTAATTTACCACAAATATTATAAAAATATTCAAGTCTGTTACTGGTAAAATAGAAAAGTATTTACAAACGTCCTTTTTTATTTATTTTCTTTTTGCTTAAAAAAAAAAATACGAAAATATTATCGAATCCATTTATCGTGTAGTAAAATTTTAATACAAAATTAAACAACAGTGCACAGAAAATATAAAATTTCGTATTCTAAATTAAAAACCAGTTATATTTTTTATTGTAATCTGACCTATCACTGAATTGGTAAAACCAAACATTAAAAAAAGACGGATTGTTAAACAATATTTATTTTTAGAACAATATAATGTTTATTAAGATTTATTCAAACAGAACATTTTTTGAGATTAATATATTTTTAATAATATTTAAGTGTTAATTATATGTTAAGAAATCTTCATTCCTTCGAAACATATTTCATCGAAAAGAAAATATCGTTATTAAAATTTAAATAATTTTCATTATATATTACTTACTGTAGACAGGCCAGATATATGAAATGAAACTATAACTGCTCCTTAAACTATCAATATTTGATTTGTTTTCGCTGCCCTCAAAAGGCGCGAATCCAACGCTTTTGTGCAGACTACGGGATGCACTGCTCCACTTTTCCTTCAGCTATGAATTCCAGATGTACCAAGAGTATACTTGAAAATACGAATAGATAAATCTGGATGAAATGTTTGTAGCACTTCTGATTTGTAATTTATATTTCTATAAAATATTAATATAATATTACGCTGATATTAACATTTTATGGGATTAATGCACTATGTATAATATGATTTCCGGAAGTGGGCTTCGTTTGGGAGGTATGGTCAATTATAAACCGAATTTTGTTATTTGCACCGGATTTCATTAAAACATTGCTATATCCAAAACGTTTCAAGCCTACTCCAAGTGGATGGGGACTAGATCAAAAATGAACCTATTACAACTAAGTTCATGCCAAATTTCACCAAGATATCTTTAAGATTGTGAGCCAGCCAATCAGACGGAAGGACATATTAAAGTAGTTTCTCGGTAATAAGGCGTCATTATTATTTGCCTACTCTGTATTATATAAATAAGTACTCTATATTATAATAGCACAGTAATATAGCAGTCACGTCGATGAGTCGGCTAGAGCGCTGGATTAGCAACCAGAAGGTTGTTGGTTCAACTCCATTCTGATGCTGTTATTTTTTTATAACAAAATGTCTAAAAGGATATTTTATTTTAAGTTTTTGTCACTGAGAAAAGTAAGTGCGAGATGTTGTACTAAGTAAGATGTTAGTCATTAAAAACGAATGGTTAATTTGTTTCCAAGTTCAAATCTCTTTGACGGCAAAATTTTCTGTTTTTTTATTTTTATTTTTATTTTTGTTTAGGTACATATTTTTAAGTATTCCTAGAGTCTAAAAATAACTACATAAATTTGTGAACAATTCGAACAAAAATAACTAGTTATTCAGACAAAAAATAATTAATTTATTATTGTTTTCAATTATAACTGCTAGCTTACCAGGAAAGCAAAGTTCTTACTGAGTAGTTATGGTATACTTTAAAATACAATACACCAACCACCTATGGTGGTGTAAGGCAGGAGTTCCCACAGAATTATAATTCATGTACACTTTCATAATTTTTTCTCTGTGAATATAAACATATAATTAGTTTAAATTTCAATGGACAATGGAGAAGCTACAGAGACCTTAGAAAGTATGATCTTGCATTTTGATTCCTAGCGAGTTACTCTATCATTTCGAATGAAATAAAATTCTTTGAGGGCAGTGATATCAAGGGGTCCGCAAACACCCGTTTAGAAATCGTTTTTGGCAAAACATTTGAATAGAGTTAAGTGTAGCAAAATAATTACATATACCAAGTTCTATGAAGTAATCTAAAAGATGCTCATTTATATATGATTTAAATGGACCGCTAGCCAAACAGCTATGAATAAGGACGGATTTAGTCAAATCGATTCCGTGATGATTATGTTGGTTAAAAACAACATTACTTACATTCATTATATGATACATTTTTACATATTTTCAAATCAATATTTAAAAGATTTCCGAATCGTCTACAATAAGATACATAAATATTAATTATTGCATTTACAAAATTTTTACTCAAATAAATATAATTTACCTCTATATATCTGCAAATATTGGATTTCATATACATAAATGAGTTATATTTCAGAATTTTAATAATTTTATTATAAATTTTTACTGAACTTGTCAAAATAAAGAAATTTGGTTTGTTTTTTATACGGAGTTTGAAAATATTTGCAACCAATAAAATAAAATATTAAAACTAAATATTCAGACCTGCAATACATTTCGATTGGAATGGTTTTGATTCCGTACTTGCAATTCCGATCGAATTTGCTTTTGCTTCTTCAGATCTTGATCGATTTTGTCAATTTGCAAAAGTTCATTTTTTCTACATTCATATGGCAACGTTGCATAAATCAAAACGAAAAACATATGTTTTAATATAAAGAAAATATAAAACAGAATTGGAAAAACGAACAAATTTATTATTTATTTTGTTTTAAAATGAAAAAAAGTGCAAATATGCCGGGAATATTTATAATTAGTGTAATAGAGTCACATACACATCAGCTCTCTATTTGAAAATTGCGTCGTCGAACTTTAAGAGATGCTACGGATCCATTATCATACCTAAATTCAGTGTAAGTATATTCATACAGTATCAACATTTTATATTTCTGTGCTTCCCCTTTAAATAATAAAAAAAAATGTTCCAATAAAATATTTAATACTTACAGTTTGTTTGAAAACTTTTTGTTTTGTATTTTTTTTATTTTGATTTAGTTTAGCATTGCCAGATTGTAAACTCAAAATTTTTGTTCAAAGAAAAATGTGGTTTGCGGGAAAAATAATGTGGCAACAATTTGTTAAAAAATGGTTTCATTTATGTAAACAAATATGTAGTTTTCATTTGTTTCAATTATGAAAATATATTATCTTTAATCAAATAAAGGTTCATTAAGGTAATTTTTTGAACAACATATTTTATAAATGCAAAGTAGTTATAAATACTATTTTTAAGTTAAAATCACTAAAATAAGCAATTCCACTTATGAAACTAAAAGTGGTTTCATTACGAAAAAAATCTCGTTTTTAGTTTCCACTTTCGGAATGGTTTTCTGTGACAGGATGATTATTTGTGTTTATGATTTGTTTAGAAAAATTTTAGCCAAAATTTCTTCTGTATGTTGATTGAAAAAATTTTGATAATAATTTTTTCTGTGTACAAAAGTTAAGGCAAATTAATATTGATTTTTTACATATAATTCATTTGCTAAGGTTACGAAGAAAAGCATTTAACCTGGCCTAGTTTAATGACCTAACCACAACAGACGTTTAACATATATAACAAACATTAAAGTATCAGAAAAAAAACCAAACATACATCCTTACTAGCCTTTAATTTATAACGATAATTTGTATTACTTACAAAAAAAATCTTGGTTAATTTTTTTCACAAACTCTAAACCTCTCCAGAAGCGTTATTAAGTAAGAAGCATAAAAACTTAATTTCAACTAAATTAAACCCACTTACCTTTTTACTTTGACTGATGATGTTAAGGAAATATGAAATGATTACAAGGTAAATACAAAAAAAAAAGTAATAAACATAACAACGAAAAGAAAAATATGGGTAAAATACATTAAGACAAGTCACGCAATATGCACGTTTATGAATTATTATACGAAAAAAGAATCCTTTTATTTATTTTTTTTTTAGTAAAAAACACTAATATCCTGTTTAATTTTTTATCATTTTTTCTCATTTAAAGCCTTTTTCTTATTTACTTTTTATATTTCTTTTGATTCTATTTAACCCACAGTGTGAATTGTTGCTACGCCACTTGGGTCCAGCACCAGCCGTGTATATCAATAATACAACACCACAGTTGTCATCATTAATCTCTACCGACAAGGATAGCGGTATGGGGAGTCCAGTGGGTAGTGCACGTAGTGCTAAATTTCGTCGTCGCAAGCATAAATCATCACAATGGTTGGCACAGGCTAATACACTGCATCCAAAATTATCACGATGTACGGGGAATGAACGTCTGATGAAAATTATTTTGGCTCAGGATGAAACAATACAAAGACAATTGTCCTTGTTACGGTAAGTTTTGGATTAAATTACAAGCACATACATTTTATATATATATATGTATGTATGTAGATTTAACACATACATATACATATATACTGATGAACAAACCAAACATAAATTCAATTTAAATGACACATACACAAATTCCAGCCTACATTAAAACCAAAATGTATAGTAATTGTGTATCCTATAATTGTGCTGTTTGTAATGGAGATGGACGTGTGACTTGATAGGTAAAATGAAGATATATGTATGTAACTAGGTTATTGTAACAAAGTCTAAGCTAATTAAATATTTAAGGAAAATATAACTTTCACCTTAAAAAACACCACAAAAACAACATAAAAGATTTTTTGCGCTAAAGATTTTTTTATTTTTGCCAGGACGTCATTTTTGTTTAATAAAGCTATAATATTTCTAAGATTTGACCAATTATTTTATTTAGTACTAATAAAATAATTAGTTAAATTGGTTAGTTATTTTTCATATTTATCAAATAATTATTTATGTTTCGAAATATGGTTTACAATCCTCGAAATATCTTTTAAGAATCAAACTTAAAAACAATAAACTGAGATTAGATATCCACCTTTTTGAATACTTAAATTATTATAAAATTATACTTGAAAGTTTTACAAGTTGATATCAAATCTAAAACCTTTTTGAGTGTGTTGAGCTTAAGATTTGTATACGAATTTTTATGAAAACTTTTTGTTTTTTTACTTCTTAATTAATTTTGGTAAAGTGGATGTATTTCTGAAAAATTTTATTAATTTTTGGCCGTATTTATTTAAGATATTTATGAATCTGAAAATCTTTCAAACAAATATATGCATAACATTTTCATGCTTTTCCTATCCCTAATCGTAGTTAAAAGATTTGATGCCGTTAGAATGCTTAAAGTATTAAATTATAAAACTTTTTAAAATCAAAAAAAAAAAAAAAAATGAATCAAAATCAAAATACAAAATCAGTTTCGGATAGGATTTTTTTAAACAAAAATCTTTAAAAATATTAAATAAAATAAAAAAATAAATTTGCGTATCTCCGCTCCCTGATCGAAATTTAAAAATCTGGCTTCGTTTGAATTTATAGGACGAGCTTCAGAAAGCTCTGGAAAGAGAAAACGTTCCGTTAGGGTTTCTAGGACGAATAATTTTATAAGTAAGTCAAATTTTAATTTTCTACCACATCTGGGAGCTTCAGAAAGTTCTGGAAATAGAAAAAGTGCTTGTGAAATATCGTTTGAGAGTTTCAGGAAGCCCTGTAAAGAAAAAAAATTCTTAGGAAATTATATATACAGACATTAAGTACATAAGCTCCAAAACTTTTCAAACGATAGCCAAGACATCAGAAATTAGAAATTATTCATAATATCAAAAATATTTTTTATTATGAAAAATTCGCGATTTTAATTACCAAAGCTTTATGTTGACTTACCCAATATAAAACTCTTAATGAACAGTTTTTAATCCAATTGTTGAGGTATGAAATTTGTATTTTTTTTTTGCCAAAAAACTTCATGTTTTAAATACATTTTTTATAATAATAAAATTATGCTTTTTGAAAGAAATATGTCTGGGAATAATGAATAGATTTTAATAGTATTGCGTTATTATATTACTGTTATCCTTTTAAGAATTTCAGATTAAAATAATTTGAAAAACAATTCATGATATAATTAATATTTAAAATTACTAATTAAGAATTTGAAGCTGATCATATAATGGAAATATGTACTAAAAATTAATTAAAAATTAAGAAAAAATACAACCATTTCAATTTTTTTTTTTTTTAGAAAATTCTGATTTGTAGTCTGAGTTTTGTAAAATTCACAGAAAGTTTTTTTAAATAAAGTAAGTTACTTTCATTGATTTAAGTTAGAAATATTTAAATATAATCTCTGAAATACATATTTCATATATTTTTTTTTTCAAATTACATAAAGTCAGCCATGCAATATTCAAAATTTTCCTGAGAATATCTTTTGTTTTTAATGATTTTTAGCTACACAATAGAGACGCAACACTGATTCTTAAATGATGTAAATATGTGCCGTAGAATTTTGAAATAGAACTCTACCCACTTTCTAAAACTCTTTCTAAAATCTAGAATTTCTAATCGACTAGTCCGACCTGCATACAAATTTATGTAAAAGTAGCAAATAATTTTTGCATTTTATATGCGATGACGCTTTGCTAGCTTAAAATATTCTAAAAATTATTATTTCTCAAATTTCAAACGATATCAGACCGTAGAGTTTCGGCTGGTATTTCATTTTTGCCTGCTGCCTTACTCTTTCCCAATTTTTCGATAGCCTCTTTTATATTATTTAGATTGCATGATATTCTCAAGTTGTTTTCTGCAGGACTGTTGTTATTTCTTTTGTTGTCTTCAGTATCTTCATCTACGATGACGTTACTAATCTGTTCGAAATTCCCTCAGCGACTGTTTGGCTTCTGTTTCACCTTCGTCTGTTGAAGTTTTGTTCCATGAAATTTCTTTTGTCTCGTTTTACTGTTTTCTTTACTTGTTTAGCCAGCAGTTGCTCCTACTACTTCATAGTACTGTTATTGTTCAGCTGCAGTTTGGAAGTATTCCCACCCAATTATTAAGGAATAACCAGTGAAAGAATTTTGAGGTATATGTATTTGCAATGCTAAGTATAATAAAGGAAATTGAAAAAAGAAATTATGTCTTTTCATACAATTATTTACCGTTTTTAATATTATGTTAAAAAATTAGTAAATTATATTGAACTTTAAACATTTTTGAAAACACTATTTTACATTTTTGAAAAACATATTTTACTGTCCACAGAAAATTTGGAGTTTTCCTCAGAAACACCTTTCTTTGATGTGGGCATTTAAGAAATTAAACATAAAGATAAGTTTAACAATTTTTAAAACATAAAATTATAAAATTTTTTCAATTGAGCTATTATCCACATATATATATATGGGATATTATGAAAAATTTTTAAACTGGCTAAAACTGAATTTAATTCTTAATAACTTTTTTGGTAATACCATTTTAAACAAACTGGTTACAAATATGTACTCAGAGGACTTGAAGTTAATATAGTACAAAATTTTAGCACTATAGGGGTCATAATCATAATCATGATTGTTGTTCAAAATTTAGAAACTTAGAAAAAGGGATAAAAATAATTTAATTTTTTCCTATTATTCTACATTTTTTGTTTGTGTATTTATACTTTTTGATTTCATTTGATCGAACTTTCTCGATAAATTCTACACCTCTATTTTTTTTTTTTTGATGATATATTATTTTATAAATTTTTATTTTTTTTTAGTTATTTGCTTTTTTGGCGATATTATACTAGTGATATATCTTATTGATGTGTCCGAAATAGTCAACGCAGTAGATGGTCTCAAGGACTAGAAAACAAGAGCAAAAATGTTTTTAAAATGTCAGTGTTTTGCTAGTAATATTCACAGTTTCTAAAGGAATAGCATGGATTACTTCTAGGAAGCATTAAAATAAATTTGTTAGAAAAGTATGAACTTTTTGAAGATTAGGCAAAAATTGCACTTTTTGTTTTTGTATATTTATATAGAAAATGGAAATTTGTAAAAATCTTTGATATATAGCTATAAGAATAAATATAAGCCAAATATTATTGATAGTTTAAAAAGGGACACTTTTGTTAAAAGAGATTCTACTAAGACACATCGCATGGACAACACGAAATTGACCATAATTGGCATAATTAGGTGGTTTCCGTAGTGCTTAACGAAAATGTAGAGGCGTAACAAAAAATTTTGTAGACTACAAATTTTATGGACAATAAAAAAAATTACTTGGGCTAAAAAGGTATCACAATATTAAATGTCATTTCTTTATAATAAACTGCAATAAAATATATTTTCGTATAACATATGGAGAAATAACTTAGATTCGATTCACTTTTTTTATTTTTGTAAAAAATCACTATTTTAAGTATCGGAAAAATGTTTGATTTTACTAGGAAACTCTAAAATATGCAAAAAAAAAAAAAAAATATATATAATAGCCCATATAACCAAAAAAGCTTTGTTCTACTCTTTAAATCAATTTGGAAATTTAAAATTAACTTAAAAAAATTTAAAATCTAAAATTAACAAAATCTATAGTGAAGCTTCTATCCTACTGTAGAGCCTATAAAAAAATGGTAATAACTCATTATCTCCTAAATTACTGGTTGGATCGATGTATGACAAAGTTGTAGAGGAAGACCTGATTTTTCAAAAATGATGCTGAAGTCATCCTTTTTAATATGTGATAAGCTATAGGGTGTTATAGTTATCTTCTACAAATTGAGGCCGATATTGATGATCTCTTTTTTATGGGGTTAACATTTTTTTAAATTTCTTTTTGGTTTTTTACTCATTCTGAAACTTCTTTGGTTTAACAAAAGATCCAAAAGTTTGAAGTCCTTTTACAGTCTTCATAATT
Organism: Protocalliphora azurea; assembly: GCA_932274085.1. Lineage (NCBI taxonomy): Eukaryota > Metazoa > Arthropoda > Insecta > Diptera > Calliphoridae > Protocalliphora > Protocalliphora azurea. The sequence goes on from OW026522.1 coordinate 121,445,429, forward strand.
CGTTGTCTTTTTGTTTTTTTTATAATAATAATACTAAAACATAGAAAAGGTATAACTTGGGAGCATATTAGAGAGTATACATATTTAAATAATTAAAAGTAAATAAGTCAGTAAAAATTTTATATTTTTTGCATAGCAGATGTAATATGTTTTGCAGTTTTATTAATTTTTATCACCTAAGGATTCGAATTAAAAAAAAAAAAAAAAATAAAAAATCACCCTTCCATCTCCAATACACATTAAGCATTATTTTCCAGAGGTTTGATATTATTGTCATTTACGAATGGCTTTCGACATTGTGTTGGTCATAATTAAAAGAAAACTGCTTGTATAATTAATTATGTTTTACTTGACTTTTTATCTTTTATTTACGTATTTTTTTCATTTATTCTCCTTTTTTTTGTTTCTATTATTATTTGATTTTCTTGCTGTCTCTGGTTGAACATAACGTACACTCTCTGGTTGCCCATCTTTATAATGACTGTAAATGTGTGTATATTTCTGTGTACTTTATTTATCGTCTCTTGGCCATGTGTTTTTTTATTTTACAATAATAATTGTGGTATTTTTGGTCATACATTGATATATCGTCACATACATATACATACAATAACACCCATACTACCATAAATATCCTTAAAAAAACACATAAAAACCAACAAATATGAAACGAAAATAACAACACGTCCACAGTGAAAAAGAACGTCAAATTACCAAGATTGAAGAGGAGAAACATCGTAAACGTGAACGTGAGTTGGGTAAAAACTACTTGCTAGAAACCTATTTAAATGGTTTAGATGAAGCCGAATGCGAACCGGAAATACAAGATGGTGAAGAGATTTTTATAGGTAAGTACAAGAATGATGATGTATTTCTACTTGTGTTACTAACATGAGTAACAACAATAATAGGTAAAATGAAACCACAAAAAAATATAAATTTATATTTTTAAGATCTATAATATATTTAAGTATGTTTATATGTAAAGGAAATGTATAAGGATAAATGTTTAGATATAAGAATGTCTAACATGTTTTGACATTTAATATGTATTTCATGAATGTCTTAGATATCATATCAAAAACAAAGATTGACACGATTTTAAATTGGGACAGATGTTGTCCTGTTTTATGTATTTCTTTTTTTATTTTATGGAAGCAACTACATCTTTTTAAATTATATTAAGTTGTAACCATAAATCTTTTATATGATTTAAGAACAATTTTTAAACATGTTGTTATTTTTATCTTTACATATAATGTAAAGATAATTAGCAAGTAATTGTTTAGAAAATACTTATATTTTATTTTAAATTGCGATATTTTCTTTTACTAAAAGTTAACAAATACACATAAAGTTAGACAGGTAGATGCTTTAGAATATTTTATGTTTGTAAAAAATATTATTTCTTAATTAACAAACCTATATAAAGTCTTTTAAAATATATTTATCCATTAAACCCTTGTTGAAGTTAATCGTCTTTTTTGCTGTTGAACAACCCAATATACTACATTTTATTTGTAAAGTCTTTTTTAGTTCTGTTAGCTTTTTTCGCTCAAAAACTGTTAATTACGCAATTGTTTGTTTAGGTTTTATAAAAATATTTACACTCGTTAAAATTTATTACAACGCATAGTAGACACAATTCGATAAAAAATAAATTTCCACAGAAAAAAGATTTAATGTTATAATTATGATACAAGCATAAAATACCTTATTATAATTATACGAACATTTTCATACGAGTATATTTTAACAAATACTATTTCATATGAATTACATTTTTTTCCTCTCAAAATTAATTTAATTTCCGCTAAGTAAATGGTAAAAAAAAATATTTAATATGATTTTTTTATCTTAATTGTTGGTTTTAAAAAGAACACCTTTATAAAAGATTTGTTTCAAAATTGTTGCAATAATAAAATTATTATAAATATAGCTTATAATGAAAACTTGTTACTTGACTTCCTTACTATGTATTTCTAAAAATAGAAACAGAAGGGACAAAATAAATAACAAGAGCATTGTTTCATTGTTACTTGATAAGTAGCTAAAACAATCACAATTATACTTTGCTTCATTTGCTACCTAACTGGTAGTTTTAAGTATATAAACAATAATAATTGTTTATATTTATCGTAAACCCTTCACCTAACTTAATAACATATAGGGAAGAGAAGTCATAGATTCCATTTCCTGAGAAATTGTGAGTTAAATAGATGTTGTATACAGAGAACATCACGGCGGGACACTGAAGAGTGCTGATGACGGTCGTGGCTGACTAGCAAATGGATTCTATTCTGCCGAGTGTCAAACTTCTACAATGTATTCTTCTAAAATAAAATTTCATATAAAAAGTTCAACAAACAATTCTATATTTAAGGTATTTATGATAGTTAAACCCTTAATCGGGGAGGACAGTTGTATGGGGGCTGGCTGATATAATGGACCGACTATAACCAATTTAAATAGGCTTTGTCGTTGTTGCAAAATAATTGTGAATTTTTTCACAAGATTTAGATGGATAAACAGCCAGCCGGCCTACCAGACGGACGGACATTTTTAAATCGACTCAGAAAATGATTCTGATAAGATCGTTATACTTTAAGATGCGGGTCCGAAGATATTTTTACGCATTGTAAACATCAGCACAAACGCATAATACCCCAACCACATATACTGATTACTACTTATATAAAACTTGATACTAACATGTGTATGTAATTTATGAACGTTAAGGTGATTTTCGGAAAAGATTTTTATATGGGAACTAGGATCAATTATGGATCGATCCTCATAAATTTGCTACAAAAATTGATACATATACAAAACTTCCTTACACCGAATTTCATTAAAATATTGCTATATTTAATGCATTTATGATCGTTAAACCCCTATTCCGGGAGGAAATTTATATGGGGGCAAGTTGAAATAATTGTAACCAATTTCAATAGACTACGTCTTTCTTCATAAAAGTCCTACGTGCCAAATTTCATTGAATTATCTTCAAAATTGCGACCTGAAATTTGTGTACAAGATCTACATGGAAAGCCAGCCAGCCGTCCAGTCAGGCGGACGGATGAACGGACATCGTTAGATCGACTCAAATAGTGATTCTGATTCGGTTGATATACTTTAAGGTGGGTGTTGGATGATTTTTTCTGTGTGTTACAAACATCAGTACAATCGCATATATATTACTCCAACCACCTATGGTGGTGTGGGGTATAGAAACTAATTTTTTATAGGAAAATTTTTAATATTTCGGGGCGCATAATGTTAAGACGGTTACACATATTTAATTTTTTTGTTCTTTTATTTCAACGACATGTTCCTTCTTTATTAGGTGCAGCTTTTGTTAATAATTTTTAAAAAATTTCAACATATAACTTTTTTGGTTAACAAAAATCTCTCTTTTGTAAAACTTTTTGTCTTTACCTAAGCTTCTATTTTTCCAAGACCATCGAAAAATTCTACTTCTACTGGCTTTTAGTGTAAGTCATGCTTCATTATTCTGTACATTTTTTTTTATTTTTGTATTTTATAAAACAATATAAGAATTTAATTTTGCTTAAGGGAACAATAAGGAACCTCTTAACATTCCATAAAAAGCTACATAAAATCGAAAATTACAAAAACACCAATTTTGAACACCTCATGTATGTACATAGTGGTATTTGAATAGAAATATGTCAATCTTTGATTTAGTATAACACGTTTGTTTATAATTCAGGAAAAAATTAAGAAAACATTAAGTAAATAAACTGGCATAGCTGGGACATTATAGCAAACAATATTTAGTTCTTTCTTCCTGCATTTAATAACTATATGATATTTCAAATATGTTCGTCCGAACGTTCAACTACACCAATTCATTTACCAAACCATTCATTTACCAAACTACACCAATTACATAATTTTTGTTGTGATTTTACAAAACAAATACGTATACTTGTAATTATTATTTTATTGTGTTTAATATCTAATGTTGTGCACAATAACATAAAAAAGTCGGGGACAAAAAATATTAACTCGTTCAAAATCTACTGGGCTGTAATTTACATTATATAATATTGTCATATATTTTTCGATATAGATTTTTATAATCCTACCTAAATTTTAATATAAATGTTAAAAATAATAATAAACTACCAATTCTAGTGAATTTTCAGACTGCCAACGTTGCCACATTATATTTGCTGGGTATGTTACTATTTATAAAATGCTTTAACTTTTTACAATTTCTTAAATTATTTTTTTGGAATTTCTGGCAAAAATTTTAACCAGTGTGCCTCGTAAATATGCAATGTTGACTGCAAAGAAAGTTGAAAGTTTATTTAATGTCATAAAAATATTCAATAATGAGTTAAAGGAATAAAAAACGCTTATTACTTTTTGATAATTTATTAAGTTAATTTTTTAATAAATTTAAATATTTTAAATATTACTCATACGTATTTACAATAAACTTAAATATTCGGTTTATTTCTTGAATAATCGATTTAAAAACATTAATGTAATTTTTCCTCATAAATTGGTATTAGACTATTTCGAATCTATATTTCAACGTTCATTTACATCCAAGTCTGTCTATGTATTTTAAGTAAGTCTATGTCTGTAAATATTTGTGAAAAGAACTGACATTTTTACCCAGTGGTAAAAATTTTAAGGCCTTCATCGTACAGGCCTTCTAGAATGTCTAATTACACCTTCTTTAAGGTGCAGTTACTCTGGCAAGTAAGGCCTTCAAGAATGCCTCGTAACTGCCTCCTAAAATATTTGATAGAATTTCCGAGTTCCCTTCTCTTAGAAGGAGAGTAAGAAGCTGTATTTTTTATATTTCAAGCAACAACAAAAAAAAAACAGTATAAAAAATACAACAAAATACAGAAAAATTACAATTTTTTTTTTTTTTTTTTTTTTATAAGGAAAAACAAAACCTATCAAATTAAAAAAAAATAATAAATAAATAAATAATAATAAGTTTTGCTTAATGCTTTTTTTGAGTGGTTTGTGTTTTTCTAAGTTAATTTTGTTTTTATTTAGTTTCTATTATAGAAATTTTATTAGAAAATGAATTGCTTATATTATATCTGTATACTTTTGACAAAATAAATTAACAAAAACTTAATTTTTTTCAGGAGAGTTAAACAATAAGAAAAAAAAAAAAAAAACAAATAAGAAAGATATAGTCGGTCAAGCCCGACCATATGATCCGCCACACCATTGTGTATGTCCATCAAAATTCGTGGAAGGGTCTTACATGAGACATATTGACAATTGTGGACCGATATTTTTACTAAGTGTAAAATAAAATATACCAACACATAATATTACGTTAATACAAACATTTATATAAATTTATGGTAAATTATGAAGCAATCCTCAAAAATTTGTCACTGTGATTTCTATTTTTATAAAACTTATTTGTGGCGAATATAAACTCGATACTAACATGTGTGTTTGATTTATCCACGTTAAAGTGATTTTCGGAAGAGGACCGATTTTCATGAAATTTGGCACAAAGATTGATACTTATACAAAACTTCCTTACACAGAATTTTATTAAAATATTACTATATTTAAGGCATTTATGATCGCTAAATCCCTATTCTGGGAGGAGGTTTTTATGGGGCTAGGTAAAATAATGGGCCGATCATAACCAATTTCAATAGGCTTCGTCCTTGCATCATGAGATTCCTTCGTGCTAAATTTCATTGAAATATCTTCAAAATTGCGACTTTGTGCAACAGATTTACATGGACAGCCAGCCAGCCATCCAGTCAGCCCTCCATCCAACCAGACGGACGGACGGACATCGTTAGATCGACTCAAAAAGTGATTCTGAGTCGATTGATATACTTTAAGGTGGGTGTTGGATGATTTTTTCTGTGCGTTACAAACATCAGCAGAAACGCATAAAAAATTTAAGAAAGTATAAAAATCAAAAATTTCTATGAAAATGTAAATTTTTGTATAAATTGTGTTATCTGACTTAAGACGTTTTGTCCAAAGTTCAAATATATTTTTTAATACTGAAGACCTGCTGATAGCTTTTCTTCAGAAGGTTTGCAGGTAGCACTGCTTCCTAATGTCTGCTGGCAGTTTTTATTCAAGATTTTTTTTAGGAGGGCCACATCAGGTCGCAAATGTCCTTGCTCTCAATGATGCAGGAAGAAGCTTTTCTGGCTATAAGAAGGTCTTCTGGAAGGGCTCTTTACCTCTTCTTTTTACCAAATATAAGACCAATAAAATTATGAAATGGAAAATAATTTTTCATAAAATAAATCTTATAAAGCACCTGTAAGTTTTGTTTAGATTTTTTAACTCCAGCTTCTACTTACATTTATATCTCTTCACCTTAATATAAGTAAAGTGAATTAAAGATACCTATGTTTGTAAAGAAAATATATATTTTATACACTTTTGTGATCGATTTTTTATTTAATGGAGTAAAATTTTTTTGAAAGTTAATAGGGAGGCATTCAAGGGTGTAAAGGAACTCTAAGTTTAAATTAAAAAGGAATCTAAAGCAGTAATTAGTATGTATATATGTATAAGTAAATAATAAAGCCTACTGTTAAATTACTAATGGAAATTTAAATATTAGATGATTTTTTTATTTTGTATATTGAATTTTATATAATATACTCTTCCTCGTAAAATAAGTTGTACCCTTATTTATCTTTGAATTTTTATTATCCTTGTTATTGTTTGTGCTTATAGCACCTTTGGTTATAAATGTAAATACATAAAATTTAATATATTGAATTTTTAAAAAATGTCTTGAAAAATCCTTGCTACAAATACGCATAAAATCTGGTAGACACATTCAATGTGTGCAAATAAATATCCTTGTCCTGTGACCTTTTTTTTATCTCAATAATAATAAAGAAAAAGTTTCTTCTATATTATTATTAGTTTTTATTTTTATTTTTGTGGGAACAATAACATAAGCCCTAAAGTTAAAGTACTGGTAAAGGCGATGTTTTACATTTTATATAAAAATTTATTTTAATAAAGGTAAACATATTTTTGAACCACAAATGAGGAATTTTGTTTGTTGGTGTAATAAGATTGAAAGTAATTTTTGTTATTTTCTTTAAAGCAGGAAAAAGAAATTTAAGCCTTTTTTTAGCTGTAAAAATAGCACTTTTTACGCAAATATTTGTGCAACATATTTTATTGATGGTAGCACGGTGGGTCCGCTATTAAAGGAAAGTAAAAAATATTTACAGTAATATTCAAAATATGCGGGATTGGGATGATATTTCATCTTTGAATTAATTTTTTTCTATAATCAAAACATTCGTTACTAAGATGGTAATTCACCCATTACATTTATTTTTTAAAACTATTTCTTTGGTGTTTTTAAAGCTTTTTGTAACAAATAAAAAGAATCATTCCGTCAGTTTATACCAACAAAATATAGCATAGTAGAATTTTTAAAACTAAAGTGTTATAAACGTACACAAAAAAAAAAAAAAAAAAAAAAATAAATAAATAAAAAAAAAAAATAATAAAAAATAAAAGTGGACTTCAGTTACGAAAATCTTTACATTAATTAAATTTTTAATTGATTTTGCTCTAATTACCAAAATGATAATATTAATTAACTGATATAATTGTTTTTCGTTTAAATTTAAATTAACTTTTTTGGCGATTCAATAAGAATTGTAATCGAAATTTAGTTTAAAATCAGCTAAAAAGTTTATTAATATAATTCTAAAATTAATTAAGTCTCTACTAATGCACAAGAATTATATAATTTTGCTTTATTATCATATATAAAGAGCAATAATCGCAAAAATAACTTATGTTCAGGATACAAATTTTGTAGAAGATGCATTTTTGTGATTATTTGCACCATTTGAGATAAAATTATTTTTGTTTAAAATCTGAATTTTTTTCACAGATGTTGTAATCTGTTGCAAATGTCAATAACGCATAGTGGTTCAGAATCATTTTTCATCAGCCAAAACTCTGTAACTTTTGAATCAATAGAGGTATTTTAGAATTCTTTTTTTTTTGATGGAGCTACCTTTTCTTTAACGTTTCTTCAGTTTTATTAAAACTGGTATAACAGTTGTTGAGAAATGTAAGGTTAAAGTTGAACTTTTAATTTTTTATAACGTTTAGTATAAAACTGCGGATTGTTTGTTTTTTGAATCAGCTTTACTTATAAAAAAAGTTATAATCAGATAAACAGAAAACGTTTTAAAAATACCCAGGATAATTTTGTGAACATGTTCCCAGTTTATCTATTCTAGAACAGGTTCCACTAGAATCGGTTGTTTTTGAAAAAATAAAAGTTTTTAATGTTTATTCTGCTTTTTACTTAAATGGCATTAAGGACAAAAATGTCTATTTTTTATAATAACTATGAGTTTTTTAATGTTTATTTTATTTTTTACTTAAATAACAATTAATGAAAATTATAATTATTATTCGTTCGGTTAGAAAACAGCCTGCTAATATTTCACATTTAGTTCAATATTATTCCTGTCCTCCAGCAGCCCTTTTGCTTCTCCATCTAAGTTCCGATGTCCTACTTTCCATTGACTTCGAGTGATAGAGGTGAGTCGATCTGACGCTGCCAGTAATATATTAAATGGATCTTAATGATTATCAAGTGGCACTAAATGATGCTTAATGACATCTTCTTTATGATGAAGGATTTTTTGAACTGTTGCAGACTAATTACTCTGTGGATATTTGGTGCAGCTTCTTTCGCGTAATAACCAAATTTTCTAGCATCAATTGCATATAAGTCAACCGATAATTGTTTTAAATCTTGAAATAGGATTTATATTAATACCTGTTATTTCAGATGTTCTTTCGGGATCTGAAAGGAACCTTCTTGTTGTGTTCCAATCATTCGTATTTCCTGATCCTTATTTTAGTTAATCTATAATCAGCCCATATTTCAGAAATTCGTCCTGAACATGTTACTTTTTTAAACTTCATAACTCTTTATTGGTGTCGCTGTTTCTTATTGATCCTGTAGGTTTAAAATATAAATCATAACTGATTTTTAGCAAGTGTTCAATGAATGAATAATCCAAATTCATATGCATCAGTATTATCTACAAATTTTTCCGGGACTTGGTTTAAGTGGCTTGATGTGAATTGACTTATATTACAGCTGAGTGAAGACTTTGTTTTATTCAAAGCCTGACCTACTTTTCCATCTACTATCATTTTTTATATATTCCCTTCATTTTTTTGAGAGTTGAAAATGTTTTAAATTCGTACTTGTTATAATTATACTTGTTTTTTACTTAGATTTAGTTAGTAAACATTTTTTCTTTAATTAGATAATTATTATTGTTTGTTTATTAAAACAAAAGAAAGTAAGTTCTTAACATATTTTTTTTTTTTACAAAAGAAACTGAGATTTTTAGAAATTGGTTTTTAGTTGCATATGTTTTAAACGCAATTGTGTCTCCTAAGCTGCTGGTTCGATTAAAGAGAAATGTACATAAAAGTTATTGAGGAAGAAATCTCCAGCATATTTTGCACGATCTATTTTTTTATTGTCTAGTTTAAGTTTAGAAGTGAATAATATTTTAACAAAAAACTTCATTCATATATTTTTCTATTGATACACTCTTTGGATATAAAGTTATTATTTTATTTTGAAGTAAGATCATGAGCATTATTAAATAAAAAACTTGTACAATATTTCTTCTAAAATCACTTTTACTTCACTTTATAAAATCACTTTTATAATTTTATTTCCTCATCTAACAGGTCACATTTTAAAGTATTTGATACTGATATTGATGTCAGGATTACTTTACTGTTGATAATCTTAGGTTAAGCATTTGCCTATGGAAACACAAATTTTTCAACAAATTCGCAATTTTTTCCTATAGTATGAGTAATAAATAATTCCTTGAAAATTTATCATATATATATGCTGCAGTGACATTTTTGCTAGAATTCGTAATTAAGTCGTCTTCAGAGCAAATTATAAAAATAAAAATTCCTAGAATTTTCATAAAAAAATATCGTATAATTATTTTTATATCGGTAAAGTAAATAAATAAAATAAAATGAAATTATTAACCATATTGTTGAAACGTTATTCAAGAGTTTTTAAGTTGCTTTTATTCCCTTCGGTTTTTAATTTCATTTGTAGTTTGTTTATATATTTTCATAGATTTTTGTACCCTACACCACAATAGGTGGTTGTGGTAATATTCGTTTGTGCTGATATTTGTAATGCATAGAACAAGTTTCGGATCCCCACCTTAAAGTATAAAGGATGTCGGTCCATCTAGTCGGAATTTGATATGAATAATAATTTTGACATAAGAATGAAGCCTATTGAAATTGATTATGATCGGTCCATTATTTCACCTAGCACCCATATAAATGCCCTACCATTAATGTCTTAAATAAAGCATTATTTTAATAAAATTCGGTACAAAGTAGTTTTGTATAAGTATCAACCTCGGTGTCAAATTTTATGAAGATCGGTCGATAATTGAACGTAGCTCGCATATAAACCCATCTTCCGAAAATCACGTTCATATTCATAAATCCAATACAAATGTCAGTATTCGACACAAATAAGTTCTATATAAGTAGAAATCGCTGTACCAAATTTTATGTGGATCAGTTCATAATTCACCATAGAACCCATTTAGTCCACTTTCGGAAATCACGCTAAAGTGCATAAATTTATATAAATATTAGTATCAGCGTAATTTATATTCGCATATTTTGTTTCACATTTAATATAAATGTCCTTCCACATTTTTTAAGAGGTCTAATGTAAGATCCACACACAATGGTGTAGGGTATCATATGGTTCGGCTTGACCGACTATATTTTTCTTACTTGTTATTTTTAATATTTGGCTTTTCGATGATAATGATTTTATTTAATTTCTGATTTACTGCTTCAAAAAGACAAATGGGTGCGAATCAGTAATATTTGATGTGAGTTCAGGAATTGGGTAGTTTTCCTAGTTTGCTTGATCAAAGGCTTGGAAGACTTAATTCTTTAATTCACTTTTCAAACTCGAATTAAATTTCATATCTTTTTTGGCTCCTTTTTTAAAATGGATGGAGATGGTGACTTTTTAGACTATGCGCTAAATGAATTCAAACAAAGAAATTAATTATCTTGAGATTGCATCACAATATAGTGATGCAAAAAATATCCCGAAGTATTTATAAATGAAATGAAATTGTTAGAAACTAAAGCTAATAATAAAGTTTATGAACAACTATTTAAAGCATAAAATGATGCAACTTTTTGGGCCGTATTGAGAAAATTCAAAAATATATTTGATGAGTATTTATATCCTGATTTATTCTTTTACTTTGGCTCATATAAATGCTTCGGCGGAACGTCTTTTCTTTAAATTATCATTAATGAAAAATAAATTGTCCAACATCTGTGAATCGATGCTTTTAGTCCTTATCAGATTGGAGTTCGAGTGAAAACCTCCTACAAAAGTATAGAAGTTTATTTAATAAAAAATGATTTTTATATAGACTATTTTTATGAATAAAATTTTATTTTTGCGTTAATAAAATTACTATAAATATATTATTTTATTATTAATAAAATTGAATTTAGTGGTTTTTCTTAAAATACAAAAATTTTTATTTTTGCTTTTACCAATAAATAAATTTTAGGGAGCTTTTTAGGTCAAAAACTCCCCTTTTTTGTTGACTTTATTTTTTTAAATTTAATTTATAGATTTAAATTCTTTGTTCTTTACATGAGCTGAATTACTTTTATAGAGAATTAATTCATTAAAGATTCAATAATTGTACAATTATAGCTTCAAAAATATTGAAGTATGAATTGTAATATTAAATCATTAAAATTTTCTTTGATGGAAATCTTTAATTCGAAATTAGAAAATTTGTATTAAATCACTATGTAAAAGATTAAAAAACGAAACATTAAAAATTGGATGAAAGAAAAATGTATTCATTCAATTTGGAGAAGACTTGATGTAAGAAAAATTAAATTGATTCTTTATGAATTAGTTAAATAAAGCATATAATCTATTCGAACAAAAGCCTTTGAATGAATCTATAGAATGTAGGCTTGAAATCGTTCCGCTGTGCCGAATCTTTAATAACCTTTATCACTTCACAAACAACTAAAACAAAAAATAAAAAAGAAAAAAAAAAAAATAGTATTACTGCATATACCAAAAAAAAAAAAAAAAAAAAAAAAAAACAACCACACCAATAATCATTATAATATTGCTGTTGCTAACTTAATTGCTTGCATATATAAAAAACAACAGCAATAGTAGCCATTATAATCAGAGTTGCCAGTTTAGTCTTTTTAAGGCTAAATCTAGTCTTTTTATTTTCCTTTTAGCCTTAAAAATTTCATTTTATCTTCTAGCCCCTTTTCTATCCTTTCTCGATTCTTAAAATTGCCTTAAAGGGGCTGAACTGTTAGTATTTTAGCAGCGATGAAAATAATTTCTTATTTGTTAATACTAATTTTATTCTCACAGATTCATCCATTTAAGCACTTTTGTGTATTTATTCACAAAAAAAAAAAAAAAAATCTAGAATATTTATATTTGACAAAAAATTTTTTTCATATGAAATGTAACCCAATTTGTATTTAGATATTTTGCTTGGTTTTTTTATTGAAATGCCTAATATAAATATTTGTGTGTGTATTTTATTGATATACATTTTCAATTTTTGGCCCATAACAAGGCTGTTTCTGAACCAATTTGATTGATTCAAAAAACCGAAATTTTATAAAAATATTTATGATCGATTTACATAAAAACAAAATCCGTAGCTTAGTCAAGGGCTTCAAAAAGTCAAAAATGACTTTTTACCAATATCACGGTTATTATTGGACCAATTTAATTCATTTCTTCAGCATAAAAATTCAGAAAAAAATTTTCAAATTTCCTTTGAAAAAAAGGAGACCCTAGCTTATATAAAGACTTTAGAAAATTAAAAACCGGTTTAAAAAACTGTTTTTCTTTGACATATTTCCACCATATGAATCGATATATATATATATATATATATATATATATTTATATATATACATATAATCAATGGAAATTTTTGTATTTTCTTTCGTTATACAGTAAGAAGCATTTAAAAATGGTAGTTGGAGTTGAAATAGATACAAATTATTTATTTTATTTAAATAATATGTTGTTTTGTTTATTTAAAATTACTGTTTCTTTGGAAACAATAAGCAATATACATTAGAGTGGGTTAATTATTTTTGTCAAAACGTAATCTACGAAAAATTTTATGAAAATTTTCCTAAAGAACCGTGGGTATAAAATTAAAACCTAGCTCCAGCTTCTGGAATAAAAATTCACAAAAATACACTAAATTATTATCTGGAGGACCAAAATCCAATGATGAAATTTTTTAAAATATTTTTTCATAACAAGCACAAAATTGCAAATTTATTAATACCCATTTCGGGAAGAAATTCTGAATTCTTTCTTTGCCTAAACATCGCATCCATCACTGGTAGAGAACTAATTTTAAATTGTGAAATAATTTTATTTTTTTTCCGTATACTGATTCTCAATTCATATCATTTGAATGATCTTCTTTTATCATAATATCAAAAAAGGGGCTCATCGGGACACTCTATAATGCATTATTTTTTTCAAAACACCTCAAACTAAAATCTTAATGTCTTTCGCCGGGAGCAAGGTTTTAATTTAAGGCCCCTATTTTTTTCCCAGTCGAACAAATTGAACCACCCTAATATACATATCTATGGAAATGAAGCCTACAAGACAAGGTAGGGTATCAAATCGATGAGCTTGCTATGCAATATATTTTACTTATTTCGTTTTTATTTTAAAACTGATAAATATTCAAAGCATCCTTACACCTTGTTTAATAAATTTTCAAAAATTTTTTCCTTCATACAGATGAACCGTATCATCGTTCAGCAGAAACAACGACACCGTCGAAGATACACGCAACACATCCTAGGACAACAATTACACCAACTGAAATAAAGTTAGCTGGTGGAGCTGTAATCGATAAAATACCCACAACTACTGAGGCACTTAATATGATGGCAAAACATAAACTCAAGGAAAAGGATGTAAAAAAAGAAAAGAAAAAGAAGCGACACAAAGAAAAATCAACAAAGGATGAGGGAATTCCAGCAAAAGATTTTAATTTTAAAACAAATAAAAATAAAGATAAAGAAAAGGTTGATAAACAACACCAACAACAAAAGCCTGAATTGAATGGAAATATTATCAAGGACAATGACAATGAACAGGAAATTGAAATGCAAATATTGTGGTTGGAAAAAATTTACACTCTAAATAAACAACTACAAAAGGAAGAAGAGCTGGCAGCTAAATTGCACGCTAAAGTACGTAAACATCAGCTGAGAAAGGCCCAACAGACACAACATGACGTACAAACGGAAATTGATAAACTCGATAATAACTTGGCCTTACAGTGTGGCGATATACGTAAAGTAGAAGCTAACCTAATGCAGACAAATGAACAATTACAAAAGAAATTACTGATTTTAGAACGGCTTAGTATAGAGTATTTGCAAGAGCAACAAGAAAAGGATAAACAGAACCACAAAGAAACTTTAAAAGATAATATTGATAAGCAAACAAAAGATATGGAAAATCCGCTTAAAAATGATGCCAATAGTTTACTAACACATCTGGTGAAATCTATAGATATACAAAAATTATCCCTAAATAATATTAAATCAAAAGAAGAAGTAATAAAATTGGAAAAGATTATATCCAAGCCAAGTACAGAAATGAAAGAAGATAAAAATACTTTGACAGCAACAGCGGCGTTAAGCGAGGACAATAATCCTTTTAGAGTAAATATGAAAATAACCACATTTTCTCAAGAGAATCAGTATCTTAACCAGAGATTTTCAAATGATATCAACACAAATTCCATTAATGATACTTCAAGCTCGACGAATCAAAATATCAGCGTTACAGTTACAAATAATCAACAACCACAACAGCAGCATACAAGTCAGCCACAACATGAACTATTAAATCCCTCCTCTGTATCACTGACAAATACAGCACACACTTTACACAATGAAATGGCCTTGTCTAACAACGATACAGTGTCAACGTCATGTATGGTTATTGACAAAAATATGTTGTCATCACTACATGTACAAAATGCCAAAACCATTAAGAAACAAATGTTTCATACACAAACAACGGCAACAGCAGCATCAGCACCACATCCAGCAGTATTAATAGGAAAAGTACCAGTAACATCTTCAACATCACAATTGCTACCGGTATCACATCATCCACCAACAACACCAACATCAGTAGTAACAAATGCATTCCCTAAACAACAATTTCAACATATTTTACAACAAAACATGCCAATGGCATCCACATTTCTAACCTCAAGGCCACAAAATTCACACCAAATGCCAGTTACAAATATTGTTCTAGTACAACAACCTTCTTCTGCTGTGATTTCGTCCTACTCTCCCACTTCTAATTTAACAATATCTTCATCATCACCATTAACGTCATCATCGTTAGCATCAGCAACATTATCTGCATTGAAAGCTTCACAACCACCCACCTCAGCGTCTCCTTCACCCTCAATAATGGCCATGAACACAGTGGATATAAGTCAATTGGGTACATTGGTCTAACGAGCACATGGCCTGGTCAAAGTTGTTAGAGTGTTGACTTATTATGAGCCTTATTGTAATTCTAATTAAGTAATTTATGTATTTAATGTTTTCTCTAGAATTTAAGTAAAATTTAAACATTGCTCAGATTAAGTTGTATGAAGAATTTTATACGTAGGTGTATAAGTTTAAATTTGTAATGAAAAAGTTATGTTTGTATATTTAAAATATTGTTTTAAATTTTAGTCTGGTTATATTATGTAAAAATATATGGGGAATTCTCTTTTTACGTTGACCTTTAAGAAACCGACCTTAAGCCTCATTTTTTTTTGGTTCTGAATTTTTTAATTAACTTTTGATGCAATTGTGTCAGCAACACTTTGTGGAATAAAACAACAAAAATCCAAGATCCGAAATGGTCCCATGTATTCCAAAGTATTTGAAAATAACATTTTTTTTCTTTTTTTTTTTTGATTCCTGTAATGGCAGACTTTAACATATGTGTTCATTTTATCTAATGTAAACCACAAAAGCTTGTAGAAATAGGCCAACTTGTGTCCAATCAATGCTTCATTGGCCAGTGTTAAATTATATTGTGGACAAATGGTGAAACCAAAATTTTAAAAATTTTAATTTTTAAAGAATGAAGGTTTATTAATTAAAAAAAAAAAAAAAAAACGTGAATGGCTCTAAGAGTTGCCTTTTCGTGAGGCATATTCACAGCGTAATTTCAATGAAGCTAAAGTATCGCGTGATTACAGTTTAAAATCATTGTGCCGTAATAAAATATGAATTTGTAAAAACGTTATAACTCACTAAAAAATTTTGCGTACTATATATTAGCATCTTTTTTATATTTTGTATGAAATTATATTTACAATAAGCAACAAAACAATTTCATAAAAAGTATTCATGACCTGAGATCACGATGTCTTTCAAGGCGCTAATTGAAATCGCTGAAAATATACACTAATTTTACTCGATGCTTTAAAGGGAGGTTTAAATAGATATATGATCGCGATTATATTTACTAATATAAAATTTATCGAACCTTTCTTAATTTGTATTTCGTATTACTTTGTGTCCACATGTGTACATTTAGTTTTGGTATCGGGCTTAAAATGGAATTTTAATTTTTTTATTTAAAATTTTTAATTTTTAACTCCCATAACATAAACGGTCATTTCTTGTCCAAATTTCAATGAATATCTTTAAAATTGCGATCCGTACTTTGTGCACAAGATTTACATGGACAGCTAGACGTCCATCCAGCCAGACGGACGGCCATCGTTAGATCGATTTTAAAAGTGGTTCTGAGTCGCTTAGTATACTTTAAGGTGCGTGTTGGATGACTTTTTCTATGCGTTATAAACATTAACACAAACGCACATTACAATAGGATATAAAAATTTGTTAATTGTCAAATATTAAAAACATATCAACAAATTTTATAAAACCAAAAGAAAATCTATTATATGAGTGCTGTGTTGAAAAAAATTTGTTTATTGAACTGTTAAAAAATCATTATGATCGCGTGTATAATCGTCGTTATCAGCTATATCGTGTTACTTTTAATTTGTATTTTAGTCATATTGATATGGTCATTTTTTAAATATTGTTGAGAATTGGTTATTGGTAATTTTTTATATCTTTTTATCTTAAAACTTCATAACATTGTTAATATTTTTACTAAATAAATTAATGTACCATTAACAAAAATTTTCAAATTTCTTTGAAATCCAAAGGTAAACGAGTATGAAGAAAGTTTTATAAGTAAAAACAATATAAAGAAGGCTTTATAACTGATGAATTTTTCTCGCGATGTCCAAGTTTTTGCCAGTTTTTTTTTTTTTTTTTGGTTATTAGCACAGTTATTTTGTGTATCACATACTATTTATGTTTGTTAGTCTACCATCTTAGTAGCTATAAATATATAAAATAACAATATTTATAAAAAAATCCCTCAGATGGGAGCTGGACCCACTTGAATTTTTATATTGGTTTTTTAATTAGACGCTCTATATAACTAAGCTACGCAAAAATCAAATTTATTTCATGTTTACTAAAAACTACTTATATAAGTACTAATAAGTAATACTGGAAGTGGCGACTAAAGCTAAAATGTAATCCTGTATGCATTACATTATAGTTTTAATTGCTGTTAAAATCGAAATTTAAATTTTTTGAGGGTAATTGTACACATATTAAAAATTATTACTTTATATTTTTCAATTAACATAGTTGTTTCACTTTGCATATAAATTTAATAAATATTCAAGTAAATATAAAATAAAAATAAAATTTGAAATTTAATTTCTCATTTAAATTTTTAATTCACTCAATCATCTACTTAATTGATTCGATCAATTTTTTAATTGGAATATGTTTTCTGTTTTTTTTTTTACAGTTTTTATTAATTGAAATAATCATTTTGGTGAGAGGTGCAAATTTAATTTAAAAAAGTTTTTTGATGAATGAATTATTTACTTTACTATACTATTATTTATTAAATATATTAGGTGATTGGTGACACTTTTCTGTGTAGGTATAATCTTTGATATACTTCTTATTGAGGGAATGTATACATCTCCGTTGACAAAATATAAATATATTGCAATTGGCTGCAACTTTTATTTTACAGAGCCAAAGTGATTTTATCATATTGTCCGACCCTAAATCTTATAAGTTCAATGTTCCGTCTTAATGAATGTAATGTCTTTTAAAAGTACTCTTTGATGTAGAGCAAAAATTCGATAATTTGGACCCCACTTATCCAATATAATTTAAAACTCTCCCATTGAGTCCGGTTCGCTGTCAAAAGCATCTGGCTCCATGTTGCTTTGGTGTCTTAATGAATGTAATGTGTTTTAAAAGTACTCTTTGATGTAGAGCAAAAATTCGATAATTTGGACCCCACTTATCCAATATAATTTAAAACTCTCCCATTGAGTCCGGTTCGCTGTCAAAAGCATCTGGCTCCATGTTGCTTTGGCGGCATATGTCAAAAATGTTGTTTACTATTTAAGAAGCGATTGAACATCACATCCTTAATTATCACTTTAGAAGTTGTAATGGCTCTTCAAAGTTTGTGGGTAAAATTTGAGATGAGCGAGTCATCCGCCAACACCATGTAAAGAAACCCCAAATAGATCCAGAACATTACTGTTATTCGGAAAAGTGTGCGAAAGAACCAGAACTAATATACTCGCCACCATTTACAAAAACCTGTAGTCTCACAGACTTCTCGCAGACTCTTGTCATAAAAATATGCACCAGTATAGACCCAATTTGTTGGCTATCTGTATAAACTATCTACTATTCTGGAAAATTTTCTCGATTATAAGCTATATAACACTAATTTCTAAGAAAGCTATTAAAATGCCGAAAAAAAATTTATTTCGTAATGAAAATATTGGAAGTCAAAAACTGAGAAATTGATAAAATTAAGCAATTAAGTGAAATCGGTGCGGCACACCTTCTGCACTTTTAAAATACTGAAACTTACAGAATGATATAATGTCTGATATAGAAATCGGTAAAAATGAAAAGGATTCATCCTAGACAGTTATATATTGGAATAATTAAGAAAAAAGTTTTGAGAAAATCGGTGCAAGGATTCAGATATATACAGGGATACATATGCCCCGGAATTAAAAGTATGCAATAATTTCTATAATAGCTTTTCGAAATGAATCTGCCATACATATTTTTCCTTAAAAAAGTTATAAATCAGCCAAAATTTATGACGTGTTAATATTTATATTAACTAATTATTTATTAAAATAATCCCAAAGATATTACTCGATGTGTGGAGTAATATTGGAATTATAAATTATAACCATTTAGCTTCGAACTAGAAGAAAAAAAAAATGAATAAATAAAAATTTTTTTAAACATTTTTACAAAATTTCAACGCACATCTTACTCATATGCTTACATGACTAACTCAATTTAAAGCATATAATAATATGAACTCTTTTAGAACTTTTTTTGCGGATTTTAATTCTTTATGTAATAAATAAATAGATGACAATAAATAATACTAAATACTAAAGGAAAAACTTTGCGCAAAATTATCATAGAATCATCGAATGAATTTGTGCGAAAATAAATTTTGCTGAAAGACATTCAAATGGACATAATAAGATCTTCATAAAAAGTTATTATAAACTAGCCACCTAGTCCCATAGACATTTTTTTCTGATAGGTTTCTGAGGTATTAGCAAAGATACTCTAATAAATAATATGTTTTCATATAAATAAAATATTTTTATAATAATTTATGTATATTTTTGTTGTTACCAGAAAATTCTTATAAATAACTCAGAAACAAATTAAGTATTTACATTAACTATTTTCTAGGATATATTGATTATAATAATGAATCGCGTATGTTTTTCGTATGTCGTTAAAAACCTTCATGATGATATAATTATGTATATCCATATGTCCGGCAAAGGGATACAAGTATGTCAATATTTTCTTGTCCCCTGGTTACATTCGAGGATAAAATATTAAAACTGGTGTACTTATACATACAGAATCAAAAAGGGATTGAAATATATATGGGGATTTCTTCAAATCCATTTACTTTCAGAGTTCAGAAAAATTTTAATTTTTTAAAGGCGCATAAATGCTATTTTGTGTCAATAGTAACCGGCTTTAAAGAAACACAGATATATTTGAGTGAATGATTTTTCACGAATGGCGTCAGTGTTGTGGAGGTTTAAGACAAAAAGTTTAAAATAGTGTAAAAAATTTATTTTCAACAGTATATAAAAAACTAACACGTATGTATTATCTACATCAATATGTCTAAAACACAAATTAAAAGTGATACGATTTGGTTGATGTCACCGAACATAATAGTGATCAAAGTGATTTTTTAACATTTCATTAAAAAATTGTTTGATTAACAAAGTATACATAATTTGTTTTTGTTTTTTAATTCTATAACATTTTCTGATATATTTTTAATATCTGACAATCAAAATATTTTTAGAATGATATTAATAGACAAGAAATAACCGTTTTATGCGGTAATTAAAAATAAAAAGTTTTAAAAAATTTTAAAAATTCCATTTTAAGTCCAATATGAAAAATAAACGCACATATGTAATCTACACAAAAGTGTACAAACTACAAATTAATGAAGGTTCGATAAGTTTTATACTATTGAAAATTGACATGATTACATATCTATTTAAATGTCCCTTTAGAACATAGCGCGAAAAAAACTGAAAATTATGCTAACAAATAAAAATTTGCAAATACTAATTATATAACTACAAGATACATTTTTCAATGACAAAAATACACACCCAAAAATTTTAAAAGTTGCACTAAATTCAGCGGCGTGATTAAATTTGAGTGTCACCTGATTCCGACTTATGCTATAATAATAGCTGCAGATTGGAATAAATTTGTACCGAATTCAATTAGCACCTTGAATGTGCCTCGATGATTTACATTTATAAATATTAAAGACAACGCGATCTAAGGTCATGAATATTTTTTATGCAGTTTTTTTGTTGAAACTTATTTTCTGCTTAACTAACACAGAATAGATGTATTTATTATAAATGTAATTTTACATAAATTGCAAAAAATTCTAATATTAAGTAAGCAAAGTTTTAGATCAATTTTGAAGAATTATAACGTTTTTGCAATTTCATATTTTATCACGCTACAACGATTTTAAAATGTAATTTGGAAGCCTACATTGAAATTACGCTGTGAGCGTGCCTCGCAAATGGAGCTACTCACTATTTCTACAAGTGTTTTTAGTTTATGTTAGAGGAATTGGACACATAAGCTAAAATTCGCAACACTTTTTTTTGGGATTTTTTAACTTTGAGTGCATGTTGGTCACCACATGGAACCATATCATAACTTCAATTTTTGTTGTTTTACTCCGCGTGGTGCTGTTAACATAAGTGCTTCAAAATTTAACTTAAAAATCGAAATTAAAAGAAAAAAAAAAATATTTAATGTTTAAGGTTGGTTTCTTTAAGGTAAACGTAAAAAGAGAATTCCCTATATGTATTTCTATTGTTATATACCAAAACATTTTTATTAATTACTAAAAAATAAATTATATAATAACATTAAAAATTTCCTAGGCATTAAAAATCACATTAAAAATTTATGTCAATGTTTTCTTGCTACATCCGAGGATGAAATGTTAAAAGTCGTATATATACATTTAAAATCAAAACAAGATTACAAATTATATATTCCATTAAAACTAGATTTTTCATCCGAATTATGTTTCGTATAATCTGTAAAAGAATTTAAGTTTAGGCATTAAATTAGTAATCTAAAATGGTATAAATATTTCCACAAAATGTTTAAAAGGCGAAAACAATATCGTAATTTTATGTTAAAACAATGTTTATTTAAAAATTTTTATTTCATTTTGTTAAAATTTTGAGACGTGTATACTGGTTGGAATTTTTCAATATTTACACATAAAATTCTACGATATCTAAACTTTAATAAAAAATAAAAGTTTTATCAAATTTTATAAATGATCAAAATATAAATGTGATCATGTCATATTTTAGCATTTGCCACAGTAACACGAGCCTAGAATTTCCAAATTTGGTGGAATCTAACTATCAAAGAAAGTCAATTACTCCATATATCTAAACTTTTATAATAAATAAGATTCTCCTGTTATGAAATTCTCCTGCAATAACCAAATAGAATAAAAGCAGTTGATATACACACATTTTGGTTAAAAACTTGTTTTTTTTAATAATTGTAATTTAATTATTAAGCGTTAATTTTATATGTAAGCAATATTTTTAAAAATATATTTCAAAATATATTAAGTTCTTTGGTCTTTAATTGTTTGATTGAAAATTAAAATTATTTATTGTTGTTGTTTATAAACAAGTATAATAAACAAATAATAAGACAATAATCTAAATAAGTGTAGCTTTTTCTCCCTCAAATAGGAATTCCTTTTTTGTCTTTTTTTTCCTTTTAACTTTAGATACAAACTAATTTCCAATAATATTTATTAAATTTTATATTTTATTATAAACATATATTACAACGGCAAAATATATTGAAATTGTTTAAAAATTTTATTATTTATATTTGTTTTGTTTTGGTTTCTATAAATTTATATAAATTTTTTATACCATAATAAAATAATATAATAAAAATTATATTTCTTTATTAAGTGTAAATGAGGACAGCGCACGAAAAAATGAGTGCATATAAATTAGCTTATAGACATTAAACCAGTGGCCCATTCTGTTTTATTTTTTATTATTTGGTTAAAGACTGTTATTTTCTAGTTTCATGATAAAAAGAAATAAATAAAAATATAATTTCTTTTTCGTTTTCAACACAGGAAAAAAATTATTACCATATATATTTTAATTCATTTTGAATATAAATTTAATAAATATATTAAAGTAAATATAAAACTGAAATAAAGTTTAAGTAAAATTTTATTTCTCACCTAAATTTTTAATTCCTACAATTATTTACTTTACTGATTTGCTAAATTTTTTAATTGGAACAATTTTTCTGTTTTTCATTTTTTACAGTAATTGATATAATCATTTTGGTGAGAGGTGCAAATTTAAAAAAGTTTTTAATTAAATGAATTATTTACTAATACATTTGGTGATTGGTGACTTCTTCCTGTGAATAAAGTATTAAATATTTTCTAAAATACCCCGAGTAAAAGATTTATTGTGTTTTTGTTAGAATGGTACCACATCTTTTCAAACTCAATTTTAACCTTTACTCGGCTTTAAGTGTTTTTTAAATATTTTTTGTTATAACAGTATACATTTCAAATGGATCGAGTTTTGGACAGTTTAGTGGATTGGCCTAACATGGTGCATAGTAGCAACATTTGCTTAATAATACTCACCTACTTTTTTGTTTTAATGATGAGAATTTTCTGTGCTTTCTAATGATAGAAAGGAATCTTTTCCGAAATCTTTTCCCTCGTTTACATACATTTATCTGTTAGAAGTATCTTTTTGTCTGGAAAATTACTCATAACGAACATAAATGAATTCCAAGCCGTGGATTGGATTCTAGTCATTGATTTGACAAAATTAGGATCTTCCACATGTTGCATAATCTGCGGCGTATCAAAAAAAAAAAAAAAAAAAAAAAAATAGCTTTCAAGTCATATCGAAAGCAACAACAAAATGTATTTTAGTGTCCAATAAAAACCGAAAATCTAATAAAAATAGTAAATGAGAGTAGTTAGCTTTAACTAAAAACAAAAGCCTTTAGGGTAAAATTGTTTTCGTATTTATAAAATACGCGTCAATTTGAGATAGAAGCAAAAAAAATCACCCAAACAAAAATTTTTTTTTGTTTTGTTGATCCGTATAATTATCTGCTACATTTTGCTGTAAAAAGTTCAATTTTATATTCCTAATGCATTCGTATTTTTGAAGGAAATTAATCGCAATAATCTTTTTTTTTGCCACCACATCTTTATATCGTTCCTATTAGGAACTTTTTGTTTCTGTGTGGGTCTTCAGACCATTTCTAAACATTTCTGATAAAAAAGTACAGAGCAACTGTTTCTTCGGTTATAATGATTATTTGCGGTGATTGTGAACTTTTTGTATTTTGTATGATTCAAGGAACTTTATTTCCTAGCATTATTTTATATGTTCAACATGTGTTTCGATCATAATTTTGAATTATGTGTTAGAACTCATTTTATTCAATTACAATAAAATATTTACTGCGATTAATTGCTAATATAATCAATTTAACGGTACCAATTTTTTAAATTCTTAACAAAAGTTATAAGTCTTAAGGTGTGCACGGATTTTTTCGTTTGCAGTCCTTAGTCTAAAGTGAATGTGAATTAAATTAAATTAGATTAAATTAAAATAAAATAAAATGAAATAAACAACAAATTTTTATTGACCGCTTCTAATTGTATGCATATGAAACAAATTAAAATTAAGAATCTAAATTAAATACATATATTTTTTATAACCAAATTATTGTTAATTTACCAAAAATAAAAAAAATTATTAATTTTATTAAATAATAAATATTTGATTTATTTAAATGTACGAATAGCAAATCAACATATTTTTTTTTTTAGTTAGTGCAAAAAAGTGCAGTGGAAATTTTTGTTATTAAGATTTGAAAATAATTGATCAAAATTGTAAAATATATGTTTTAGTTTTATTTGTTGCTCAATTTATAATAGAAAATAGGTTTTCGGGGCAATTGACTTTCAATAAAACCAACACTTAAATATAATATGGATAATTCAACATGAAATTTCATTAAAAAAGTTTGGCCAATAACTAATTGAAAAAAGGTTTTTTTTTTGTTTTATAATTCAGTTATATTTGATATTATAGCTAGCGAGTTTTGTAAAAAAATAATAATAAAATAATAAAATAGGTGGTAATATCTTCTGTGAACCACAACGCGGTATTAACAAACATTTTTGTCCCAATGTGGGTAATCGAGAAGCTTGTACGAAATTTTCTAACCGATCTATACAATCCAATCAGAACACCTAAAATGCGATTTAAAATTTCTGCAGTTCTATTTTCCTGCTTCATCGTGGTCTAAAGGTTAAAAGACTACACAAGTTTACAAATTCGGGTCAACTTTTGGGCTTTAACAGATGAAAACTAATTCTAATATAATTTGGGTCACTGAATTCAAATACGAAATTTCTTTATCAAGATCGTTTTAAATTTTTGAGTTCTCGCGTATTGGAGAAATCAGGTTTCGTATCTAACTTTTTGATATTGACATCATAAAAAAGTTTATCATAATTATAATCATTATATCGGATTTGATTCCAGATCGTGTAGAAATATAGAAAAAGCATTACAAAAATGATTAAAATTATGTGAAATGTTCAGAGATAAGTAATTTCATTACCTTGGTTCATATGTTTTACTAATAGAACTGAATAACTTGATTCGAGGTTTGAATTTACAAACACACAGGTGGCAGAGTTGAGAGCATAATAGCTACAGGGGAAAAACAATAGCCAACATGAGCAGGATAAAAAATTATTTACTATTCCCAATTCTCAAGAGAAGGATACACATATTTCAGTGATGATATCAGTAATCTATTTGATTTCATGAATGCACAGTTCGATATAATTTGCGGCGAAAAATAAAACGTCCTCATTTCACCACTTCCAAGCTTATAGCCACATCCTCACATAGAACCTTACCTTATCAAGAATATCTTCAAAGCACTTAGCCGCAAAGGACAAAAATTAAAAACAGAATATTTTTAAAAATCTAATATTAGAAAATTAATGACCGGCGTAATCATTAATTCTTTCACGTCCAACAAACTGTTAACGAAGGATAATCGAGATCGGTAATCGAAAATCCCCTACTTTGCAACAAATAATGGAAAGTGTGTTGCAAAAGTAACACAAGATTGAATAACAAATATCTTTAATACTTAATGTTCATTCTTCGATATTTTGATTTTTTACTTATAAGTTTGGTGGTACAAGTTAGGAGAAAGAAAAGCAAATTTTTTAAAATTTGGATTTGGAAGGTAAAAATGATGAGATCCTGCCTTTGGACTCTAATACGTGAAATAGATCTCATATAATATGACAGATTCAATTTGACATATTCCTAATTCCGATTTATAACTTTTTATTGAATAAATTGCTTATCAGATCTCAATTATATCAAAACAATATTTTTGTATATATCTCTAAAACTAAAACCAATTTTTTTAAAAAAAGTGAAGATTCGAATCCATTGCCACAAATGGCCTTAGAAGCTACTTTTAGTTGATCAGTTTCAAAATCTTGAATAACTTTGCCAATGTTGCCAAAACTTCTTTAGAAAAGATGCTAAATGAATGATAAAAAGTGCAATTTTTCTGAAAAAATGCTAAATTTAGATTATATTAGCTAACAAGTTTTGTCAGTAATTTTTAAAAGGTTATATAATGCTCGAATACGAAACTATATATCAGGTTTCCTTTATCTACATCAAATTCGATGTTATACATATATTTGACTAAATTACTAATAATCGCGAAAATTTAATATAGCGTTTCTTAATATTTTTTGATGTCCTATAATGCCATGTCCCGTGAACTTTGATATTAGAAAAAATTGCAAAAAGTTGTAACCCTAATGTACACATTTTAATATATAGCTATACACAGGTAATAATTCCAACTTAGAACGAGATACCAATAAAAACATTAAAAATTATGACAGCTTGTCTCAATTCGTCAAAAGCAATTAATATAAGCTTACTTTCTATAGTAAGTACAGCTTTGAAACAAACTTGTTTCTTGATATTTATTATAATTCGCGATATCAACGATGGGAATATCTACAAAAGCACTGCAAAGTTTAATTATCCCATTAAGTCTTAAAAACACTTATTTACCAAATAACTATATAAAATCTAACATGTCTGAGGAAATCTTTACAATTTGTAAAATGCTGTCGATTTTTGTCAAAAAATTTTAAACCGGTTAGAAACTTAATCGCATTTATTAATAATAAATCGCATTAAAAAATAATAAATCTCAATATAAAATTTATTTAATATTTTTTTTAAATTTTTATGGAATATTTTTTCTGTGTGCGTCAAAACTTTTTTTCTCCATACACATTTAAAGCATTCTAAATGAATCGACGAAGAGATTAATGAATTCATTAAGTTAAATTGTTTTTTAGCTTTTATATTTATCTTTATTTATAACAAAACTTTATTGAAAGGTATACCTATATACATATATTTATTTTCATTGCTCACGATCGGTTTTACTACGGTACGTATGAGTAATATTTGTGCAATATTAATTATACGTGTGCATTTGTTTTTCAGAAACTTCTATTCAACTTGTGTATTATATTAATTAAATTTATCTATTCCAAATTTTATAATAAAAATTCATTTTTATTTATTTTTCTCAATTATTTATTGATAAATGTTTTCGTTTATTTTTTAAATGAGTTTTATTTTCAATTTCTTTTTTATTATTATTTTTTTTACAGACTAGGTATGATTTATCATACATAAATATGTACATAACTCATATTTTTTTCTTTTTAATATTTTATTTGTTTATTTATTTATTTACTTGTTGTATAACTGTAATATCTAGAAAGATGAAGATTCAGTTTAACAATGTTTTACATAGATATTTACACTTACAGACAATGTCACAAATATGTGTCTGGTATATAAAATTTCATACTTAAAAGTTATGTAATAAAATTTAAAATTAAAACAATTTAATGCTTGTTCATCAGAAGGATATCATATAGTAAAATATCTTAATTTTTTACGAAATAATAAATATCATATTATCAATGTAAATTAAAAGAGAAAAAATCTATAATAAAATAAAAATAAACAGATGTTAAAAAATAGTTCTTTTCAAGTACAGTTTACTGTAATTTATATTTGTTGTTATAAACTTGACTCTTGGCTGTTGAACTTTCACAATTGAAAATTGTGTTTGTTTTTGAATACACTACGCTGCTTTTTAACAATTTATATTAAAATTTGGTAAAATTTTATTTATTGAAATATAATTTTTATATATTTTTCAATATACCATATATGATGTTCTGCCCTGTATTTGGGCATGAGGTTTATTATGTATTATATATGTGACATTCCTTCAAGATTTTTAACATACTTAAAATTTTCATTGCAATTTAAAAATACGAATAAACAAGTTGAACAAAAAAATATTCCCAAAAAGAATTTTCTCTCAATTATTATAAATCATTAATTTCTCTTGTGTACATACTCGTATCCATTATATTTTCCTTAAATTTATAAAAGAGAAAAACTTGATATATGTTAATGAATTTAAAATCATATCAAATAATATAAATTATATTTGCGTAAGGAATTTTATTCAAAACATTTATTTGTAATGTGAGTATTTATCAGAATAATGAAACATTTTTTTAGCTTTAACTTTTTTTTATATTGTATTAACCCAATAAACAAGATGATAAACTTTTGAAATATGATGACTCTAACATTTGTTATCAAACGTGTTTCTGGAACTTGTTTCAAATGTAGGTACAGGTTTGAATTTTAAGTTTGATTTCAAGTTGAAATTCATTTGAGAAAAAACTTTTGAAAAATTGTATATTCTTAACTTATTATTGAGTCATTCTCAAACCTAAAGATGACTTTAAAAATATTTGGAAAAATAGTATTTTCTCAATTTGATATCAAATGTTATTGTCAAATCATTCTTATTCTTGATATAATATATTTTTACAAAGGTATTTGCAAAATTGTATACAAATAAACAAATAAAGAAATTAGTAAATAAAATAATTAAATCAAATATTTTCCAATTATTGAATATAAGATTACAAAGATTTACAAAAGAAAACTTAAAAAAAATATAGATGAAATAAATAAATAAATAAAATAAAAATAAATAATAAAAATGGTGGATTGTGACCGCATGTTCCACATTTGAATACATTGAAAAAAGTTTGAGAATTACATTTAACAATGATTAATACCATTTTTTAATTTGACGATTAATTCCCCCTTTTTGTTTAGAAAGCTATTATTTTCAAGTTATTTTCAAATAACTCTCAAACGTTTTACATTTGAGAAATGCCATCACTCTCAATTTAATATCAAATCTTTGTTTGTACTGGGAACCCAACAAACACAGAGTCATTGTATTCCTAACGCTTGAAAAATTATGACTTTTTTCTTTGATATCAAATAATAATTCAAAACTTAATTTAGCTCTGCATAAAATTGGGGAAAAATCCCCTTTTTTTTGAGAATGCTATTATTCTCAAATCATTATCAAATCATTCTCAAACGTTTACTTTTGTGAAAAAATTTATTTCAAATTACTCTCAAGTTTTAAATCAAAGCTTTATGTTTATTGGGAAGCTGCCGATTGTATTTGTGTGTCAGTATCTATGTAAATGTATGCATTTCATTCATTTTTATTTTAATTTTTATTGAATTCATTTATGTATTTATTCTAAATGTAAAGATAATCTTACAAAATAATGACCAATTTAATACTAAAGTTAGAGTTTCTTATGCATTTAAATAATTGTTGTTATATTTTAGTTATATTTCCTTTTATGTT
Source organism: Protocalliphora azurea (assembly GCA_932274085.1). NCBI lineage: Eukaryota > Metazoa > Arthropoda > Insecta > Diptera > Calliphoridae > Protocalliphora > Protocalliphora azurea. Next base: position 121,475,186 of record OW026522.1, read on the forward strand.
ACTCCTATTAAATGTTTTGTTCTTTTTTATTATATTCTTTATAACTATAAATTATATTGTACATACAAAATAAATTTATTTATTTTTTGTTTACTTTTTTAGTATTTTAGTATTAGTTTACAATTTCCTGTATTAGTATGAATTTTAAGTATAATGAAATTATGAATGTTAAGGAAGTATAAATATTGAAGTTTAGTATAATTTTTTCCCACATCAGATGAGGGAAGAGATAATTTGTTATCCTAATAATAAGTTAACTGTGTTTAGTAAAGGTTTATTGTATTTCGTATCATGAAAAAATAATGAAAATTGAATATCGTATACCTACTCTTTTGAATCATCAATTTGTGAACTTAAAATTTTTGGTGATACATATATTTTTCAAATTATTTAAAGATTATATTTCTGGCAATATTTAATAGGTTAAAAACGTTTTAATAACCCTCAAATGCATACCGTACCATATATGGTACATTACTTCCATCTGGTAATAAGTATCAGATTTAGCCGTCGTGTAGTACAATTTAAATTAAGGCAGTCAATATTAATCTTCATGAAAATTCAATTCTAGCTTCCTTGTGATTTATTTTCTGGTTGTCAGCAAGCTTCAAAAGTTGTCGAATCCACTTTTAGAATATAATTTAAAAAGTGAATTTTATTAGCAGAAATTATAGACATAATAATTATTTTCAGTGTCGTGGTATATATATTTTTTAGAACTGTGCTACTTTTTGACCACTTATAATAAAATTTGATACAATTTTATATATTTCAATATAATTTTTACACTATGCATTTGGGCATGATGCCTATTATGTATTATATATGTGACATTCCTTCAAGATTTTTTACTACTCGTATCTAAATGCCTTTTGATGACGCAAAAAACTACAATTCCGATGAGGTAGTGAATAAACTTTATTACTACCCATCCTTTTTTGGTAACTGTAACTTTGGAGTAGATCTGTCACAATACTGGCTACATGTCTACTTACTTCAACATACATATGTAGTAAATGAAGTTTATTATCACCTTCGCATTTACAAGGTGAAATTTTTACATAATCCTTTTACTGGAAATGAGTGAGTTAAATAATAATCTATACTTTCCACTTTTTTGTTATTGTGAAATTAAAACAGTCTTCATGCTCATTTTCAGAAGGTTCAATAAATTGCAAATAGTTATAAAACTCGTTTAAAAAGACAAACAGTGTCAATTAACTTAGCGAACGTTCACAAATGTACAAAAGTAATGAAAGAAAAAAAATAGCAACTTGCTATCTAAAAGAAATCAATTTTCATCTTTTCAATATTAAATTTGTTGGTATTTAGTGCTTCTATACTCCACTGAGGACGTCTTGGACAGTCCTTCCAACGGTTGCTTTTAGATTCCAATATTTTGCTTTCGTGGTGATGTTTCGCCTTCTAATTTCGAATTCAGCTGGTGTTTTTCCGGTCCGAGCCCAAAGTTGCGCATTGCTGATAGTATTTGGCCATGCGCATTTTTTCGCATTGATTCTCATATCCTCGGTATTAGTTCACGACTAGTCATGAGAAGCACACAAAGTGTTTTTTTCGCCTTAATATGAACGAAAAACGGAGTTTTGTTGACTAGCCCATAAACATACATTTTTATTTTAATATAATTTTTCATCTATTTCCTCTTAGTTTTAAAGATTTTCCAATAATCATGTACAGTAAAAGTTATAAGCCTTAAAATGTATATTTCAGAGATAAAATTTGTATGAAAAATTAAATTTAAAAAGCATTTTAAATTTAAAAGTAAATATTTAATGCGAAAATAATGCTTTTCATTTAAAATCTACTTTTCGTGTTATTCAAAAAATGCTGTACGTTTCGCTGCACCGGTAAGTGGACTTACAACCACATTGTTTAATTTTCTTTAGATTTGAAATATATCTTAGTTGCACGAAAAAAATACCGTATGCAAAGTTTGAATGAAATCGACAATAAAGGATTTCATTTCTAATGCTATCAAAATCAATTAAATTGGACTTCAGTTTCAAAATATATGGATAATTAAAGATACAGCTTTGAGAAGTATTTTGATTTTTTATAGAATTAGAATCGTGGATAAATAATATAATAATACAGTTATGTTTTATTGGTGGCATAGAGTGTGTCTGTGACAAATGTGAACCAAATTGGAAGACCTAAGATCATTTCATATTTCAAGTCTCATGGAATTCATGATATTTATTCCTTTTGTAAATACATGAATTAGCAAACTGAATTAAACCATCAACAGAAAGAAGAAAAATAGAAAGTTTTCAAAAATCTGATCATAAATAAGTAATTTCATAACGGGCTATAAATGTAGCAACTGAAATACTTCTATGTAATGCAGAAGGTATGTTATTGTAATATAAAAGTAAATACAGCCGTAAATACTTGTTATTACCAAGTTTTTGCTGCGTTGCTTTTTTAATATTGAAATACTTTATGAAATAAAAACAAAATAACACAATATGATATGAATATTTACATGCAAAGGAAAAATATTTTTCAATATTTTGCATGTAAATATTCATATCGGTGACCATAATCTAAGAGCAACAACTTATAATTTGAATATATGATCACAGCTAAAAATAGATATGATTATAAATAATAATTGCTATGATTCCATTTTATAATATATATAAAATTTTGTTTCTGGTAAAAAATATTCAAAAATATATAATTTTTGTAGTCAACTATATTAAAATTTTCATTGAATATAAACATTGAATGATGAAGCTGAACCAAAAACATTGTTACCACGAACACAGTATTATTAAAATTAATGAATATTAACAATGAGAACATAATATGCAGTGACAATGCCGTAAATATATTTTTTCTCTGCTTGTAGATATTTAAATTAAAATCATCTTACTCTCATATCAAATCGTCAATATCAAGGGAATATATGAACCTTTAAAACACAAAACTCAATGCTATTGAATTTTTTTTAAGATTTTTTTTTTTTTGTTAATTTTAACCCTTAAATTCAAATTTCCTTCGAATGGAGACATGGACATGCTCGCTAGACACGAATTTGGCATCAATTTTTCTCTGAAATTCACCAATTTTTCAGAAAATCCGCAAAAGTACGTTTTCTGATTTACAGTACCCTTAACTTGTTTACGTTTGCTGTTATTCTTCGTAACTATGTGCTAAATTTTGTTGTAATAGCACAATTAGTTTTTCTAAAAATGAAAATTGAACAAAAATTCCCCAAGTGCGTAATTCAAATTTATAACCAAAATATATTTTGGTCGTATAAAACAAATGCTGAGAGTGCAAGTGAGACAGTAAAAAAAAGCACTGAAATATCGCAGACAAAACAATATGTGTTTTAAGGGAAAATCCCTATATCTCTTGATGAAATGCGACTCATTTATTAAATTTGTCAGTATCTTTTATCAGAATAGTTTAAAATAAGTAGTCTGAAGACCCATAAAGTAAAAAAAGTTCCTAATAGGAATTCTAGAAAAATTGTGCAGGCAAAGGAGAGTACAAAATTATACCTTTTTTCTAATTAGGTCTAAAGAGCGATATGAAGTACGTATTGTCAAACATTTTATAACATCCTGGTTGGAAAATTCCATATCACAGATTTTATGGGTAATGTAGCAGATAAATATCGATAAATATTATTTATAATTTTGTTGTAATAATAGGGTCATTAGCGCGTCAACTAAATACTTTCATAAGTTATAAATATTTCTTTTAGGATAAACCACTCTGCATTCGGCTGTCTGTACAACAATAACCAACATCATTTGAGATAATAAGTTTGCCGTTTTAAAAATAACCTAATAAAATTCAGTACGTGCGATTCTCTTGGGCCAACACTATAACATGTTAACACTGGTTATAATCGAACTACTATTTCACTGAGCCCCTATGTAAAATTTTTCCCGGTAAAGGGTCAAACGCTTATAAATGTTTTAAATATGTCTGTATTTCCATAAAATTTTTAACAGGTGAGTTTTGTCTAAGCAAAAATCATACCAATAAATTTCGCGAGTATCGGTTAAAAATTGACCATAGCTCTAGTATAAAGCGCTCACCCGAAAATCACTTCCTCGCGCATTATGATTTAATAAGCAAAACTTGCATGACTGCAATATTCTTACTCTTTTTCAATATTTTTGTAAAATTTTATATATAGATCAATTTTTATATAAAACAAAAATTATGTTAAATGAACTTTAATCTTAAATTTATAAATTTAAATTTTATTCAGAAAACAAGTATATCTTCATTGGATTTTTTGGAAAATTTTTTTTGTTCCGTGAAATCGCAAAAAATCTGCAAAATGTTTTTTTTTAGGTTTCTATACTACAGATATTACGTAAAAATAGAAAATAATACAAAATTTTTATTTTCATCCAAGTTCGTCTAAAAGCTTTTTGAATTTTTATATAAAAGAAAAAAAAAATATTAAAACATTTCTACAAAAATTTGTTTAACAAATAATTATTTAAAATATTAATTGAAATATATTAGCGACCACGTTGTAGAACGTGATGAAATAAGCAACATAAAACCAAATATTCTCTAAAAAATAATCTCAATAATTATCTTCAAACTAAAATGAAATTTCGTATCATATAAGCTGAATAAAATTAGAAAAATATAGTCACAATATACTATATATTTCTGCCTAATGGTAAGTAAAATTACCACAAAACTATTTGATAATATTTCGAGCTGCATATAATAAATTAAATTTATAGGTACACACATTTAGAGTCATTACAATGTGGAGTAAAAATCAGTTGGTAGATTATACGTTCTATATTTCGTATAATGTTTATAGTTACTTAAAAACATGTCCTTTTTTAGAGATTAGCGAAAATGTTTCCAAAATACGAGAAGATAACAGAAAACCAAAAATATTCAAATAGATAGTTTTCTCAAGAGAAATCAAGTTTAAATCAAAGAAAATAGGTGGTTAGGTAAGATAATTCAATACCTCCCATATAAACCTACTTCCAGGAATTGGCCACAGGTGTAATATAAGTCCCCTTCCTGAATTTTAATGCTTGTACACAATGGTGTAGTGTATCATATAGTAGGTCTTGACCGACTATATCTTTCTAGTTTTTTTATGTGGTAGATTTTATGCTTGCTTAACGTACTGATAAATTAAATAGTGAAATTAATGGTTGGGCAATAATGGATTAAATGCATTAATAATAGAAAAGTATTTTTTTTTTTTTAGAAAAATTCATTTCCAAAGCAGATGCTTTATTTCATTGCACTTTTGAAAGCGTTCACCTCCTCCGATTTTTTATTTTTTGAAAAAAAAATTGGTAAATTGAATGAATAATTCAGTTTATTTTATTTATTTATTTATTCATTATTATTATTATTATTATTATTATTATTTAAAAAAAACCTCAAAAATTTTTTCCATACAGAAACTCATATATTTTAAAAAATTTTGTTTTATGACTAAAAATTTTAAATTTATGTAGGTGTTTTTTTTCGTTCGTTTCTAAAAAATTGGTGGACGTGTGTGTTGAAACGATAATATATATTAGTTATTAAAAATTGATGAAATTTTGGACATCAGTTCATCATTTTTAGCACCAAAAACTTCGCCTACTAAATAAAACAGAAAACAGAAAAAAAAAAACAATGTGAAAAACAGCCTCATATTTTGATGCTAAAAATGATGAATTTAGTTCGCTATGTCCATAATTTAACCAGTTTTTATTTTGGTACAAAATCAATTGTTTTGTATGCAGATTTTTTTTACGCACAAGAGAAAACTCCTGACTCGGCTGAGATTTGAACCCACGCATCACATACTGCTTATGTTTGTTAGTTTGCTACATCACAATCGCCCAACCATATATAGGGGCCCAACCAAATAAAAAAAGGACGCAATTTTTGATCTTATAACCTCCGATTTTGATAAAATTTGGCATACCCACTTATTACGTCAACATAAATTTCGAAGTTTTTCGAAATTTTGCAATTCGTTGTAGTTTCATTTCTATTACGGTTCAGAGTTCACTTTCGTAGGGAATTTTTTTAAAGATGCAAAATTTAAATACATTTATCTTCGGCCTTATTTGCCCCAAATTCAAAAAATTTTTGATTGAAGATGGTGCTTAATAAGTCTAGTTTTTAACTATTTTTGTAAAAATGTTATTTTTGAGATGAAAAGTATAATAAAATCAATATTCGCCTTATATCAAGAATATTTAAAAAATAATATTTTTCATTTCTATAATTTTATTTTAAAATATTCCATAAAGTGTAGGCATTAATATATGAAAAATTTAGAGTGGGACCATTAGCGGATGTTGAGAAAATAAACATTTAGTAAAAAATCATTTATTTCAGTAATAATTTGAAAATTTTTAATGTTTTTTGACTGAAACGATTGTATATCTCTAAAAAACCTTAAAAAATTCTACATATTATTAACGATTCTATTTCATTAAATTGAAAAATTGTAGAAAATAATTATATCTTGATAAAATAATACAAATAACCTTAAAAATAATCCTTGAAACCATGATTCTCAGTGCAGCTAAATGGAAACATTTTGACCATAAATCGGTGATTTCTGATATATCGATGACGAATATCTGAAATTTTTATGAATTTTTGTTTTAGTTTTGAAAAACTGTAAATTTTCGCAAATTTTCTTTGCCTATAGATATTTTGAGAAACTTAAGAAAATCATAAAAGTACGTAAATTTAATCAGCAATATCTCGGAGACCACTTATCAGCTTAAGGCAATCAGAACTGTGTTTAAAATTGTATTGTTGTTGTCTTCAACTAAAAGATATTATTAAAGTTTTGGAAACAAATATATATTTAAATGCAGTTTTATAAAATACAGTTTTCATTACAATGCAAATCCAAACTTTTCGGTACACATTCATTTATTTATTCATTTATTATATATACATATATTCATACATAAAACAAAAATACAGTAAAAAATCAATTTATTACTGAAATAAATGAGTTTTTTACTAAAAGTTAATTTTGTCAGCATTCCCTCATAGTCCAACACTAAATTTTATATATTTATAGTTGCAACACTTTAAGGATCATTCTAAAGAAAAATTATAAAAACGGGTTTTAAATATCCTTGATACAATGCGTAAAATGATTTCAATATCCTTTTATTTTTAAAAATGGTGATTTTATAAAAATTGGAAACCAGTTTTATTAGACATTAAATTTATCCAAGGTTTGTTTAAATCGGACAAATAGGTCCGAAGATATATGTATTTAAAATTCATCTATTTAAAAAAAAAAAAAAAACTGAAAAAGTGAACTTTGAACCGCGATAAAAACTAAACTATAACGAATTTGAAAAATTTATGAAACTTCAAATTTTTCAATGATGTAGTGAGTGTGTATACCAAATTACATCGAAATCGAAAATTTTGAGGTTATTAATGCTGGTTTTTCGTTAGACGTCTGAGCTACGTAAAAATTAAATTCCTTTCATGCTTGCTAAAATCTGCCACTAAATACTACTAACAAGTAATGCTGAGAGTGATGATTGCGGCTGCAATCTAATACACACAGGAAGCAGTTGCTTTTAAAATTGGAAGTAATGTTTTTGATAGGTATGAAGCAAGTAGTTGCCACGAGTGTCATCACAATGAACCGCACAGAGTAAAAAATATAGTAACTTTTACCTTAAGATGTTATTATCAAATATATTTCAATGGAAAGCCAAGAGTTGATGTTATTTGAATAAATATTTTTGTGTATAATATATTCGCCACTGCAGAAATTATAATCGTGAGAAAAATTAAATTTTTTAAACTCAATTTTTATTGCTTTACAAATTGGACTCAAGAAAAATATTCCTCAAATTTACATCTTTGCCCGTGGGTACGGTTTATTGATGAAATATAATAAAGTATAGTGTTATATATGTTCTAAATGACTAAGGAATATTAACTTAAAATGTCGGTATAAAAGTAGAATTTTACAAAAAAGGGTTTTAGCATTTGATTTTAATTTTTTTTTTGAATATAAAACACTTCAATGAAATCAATATGCCTTGACATGAACGAAATAATTTTTCTTAATAAATTTGTGCATTTTTAAAATTATCCGTTTCAGTAATTTTTTAGATTTGTATATATATTTCCATAACAAAATAATATTTCCATAACAAAATAATTTCTATAACAAAATAATTGCAAGATTTAAAATTTACTAAGCATATATTTAGGATTTTTGTATAAGAAAACGAAGCAATTTTATTTCAAAAGATAGAAAATAATAATGCCAATCTCTCCTATTATTTCTTTTTTTATTTATAGTAATGCTACTTTTTTCAAAAACTTAACTCTGTTAACCGCTTGAATTGAAAACATATTTTTCCGAATTTGTAAAAAAAAACAAGTATAAAAATATAATTTTAAGATTGCGGTGTGACCGAAGATATCATTATTATGAAAATTCTTGGAAGCCAAAAGTTACTTATTTCAATAAAATAATAAATACGAAATTTAAAAATTCTTTGGAATAAAATATTAGAAAAAGTAGAAATAAAAAATTAATTTATCTCACTTTTATGGCAGCACCGATATACGTGACGACTGTTAAATATTTTAAAAGTTTTTGGTTATTATTAACTAAACAAAAATTTTTAAAAATATTGATTTTTTTTATTGATGTGAAAAATTGGAAAATTTATTTTCCCTACATCGGAATAAATTTTAATAATTTGCAGATTGCAGATTTGAAATTATCGGCCAAATCTAGATATACATATATTTTTTTATTTACTGTTCGTGTGTTAAAATAATGGCTTTTTCAGCTAATATGTAAGTATTGTATGGCAACCAAATTTTTTGCTGTAAAAATGTGTAAATTAAAATGCCTCACGGAAAAAAATTGCAAATTTATTCCTCTAGAAATGAAGACTGGTATGTTCTTATACTTACCCAAAATACTAAGACTTAATGTTCTGATTTTTATACTTCTAAAAATACAGATTTGTTTCAATATCATTACACACATGAAAAAATTGATATATGAATCAAACTAGAGTCCATAGATAATAAAACTATATACTTATTTTTTTTCCAGCTTCGAAAAATACATAATTTAAAAAATGAAAAAAAAACAAATATTTACCAAAATTATATCAACCCAATATTGATGTCAAATGAAAGAGTCCCTGCAATATAATAAAAGATTTTATTCTTTATGTTATATTTAACTAATGTCATAATTAAATAATAAATATAATATTAAAGGGTTAAATTTTCAAAAGATATTTTCTTTACTTTCTGTGCCGCAAAATTTGCATAAAAAATATTATTATATTGCAGGAATTTGTAGCTTTCATCCGACATCCATATTGCGTCGATATAATGTTCGTAAATATTTTACAATATTCGCATCTTTCAAAATTTTAAGTGCTTTTGAGAGGAAATTTGACATCCTGGAGAAATATTGGATACAGAGTTTTACTATAGACGGTGTGTAGTTTCATTCATATAACGATTTTTCCACGTGTGTGAATGATTGTTTCAGGCTGATATATATTTGATAATAAATAGTAAGAGGCATCATTTTCAGAACGATATTTTTTAAAGGAAATTCATGCACATATCGAATATTTCATATGTGAAAATGACGGTCAAAATCCTCGTTATATAAAAATACCTTCAAAATATATTAGAGAAATGCTAACGTCTGGAATATCAATAATTTTACAACTCTTTACGTTCGCGGAATATAAAGATTTTATTAACATTTTTTATATTTTCTTTACTTAATAATGTAATTTTACATATTTCAGACATTTTTACTATATATTGGGTTTTAAAGTATTATTAGTAAGGTCAATCCGGATAATTTTGAAGTTTACAGGAAACGGGTTTTATGACCTTAGTTCTCAAAAGGTTAAATCAGGATGTTTTGCAAAAAAGTTATAAGAAATTATTTTTTATACTTTAGTAGGAAGGAATCTATAAAAAAGGTAATTAATTGTTTTAAAATAGCGCAAATAATCTAATAAAAGGGTCTTCAAAATTTAGTCGCTACTTTAAATTAATTTATATATATATATATATATATATATATATATATATATATATATATTATGATAAGTTGATGTTCTGGTGACGTTTATTTTCTTAAATAACGATTTATTTGTCATAAAAATTAACTTAATCTGTTATGGGGCGTTGATCCCAAAATATTTCTTTTGTTACTAAAGGGTGAAATGAGTACATTTATCAACAGTATTGAATAAGATCTTTCTAATTATGTCCCAGAATCTAAATTATGACGGAAAATGTCTGAAATATTCAAACTTTAATAAAATACTATTTAAAAATATTCATAGAAAATTTTACTAAAATCTTAATTTCACGAGAATAAAAATTAATTTCAAAAACATGTTTACTCATGATGTATTATTAATCAACATATGACACTATATATTGTAATTTGTTTGATTAAAAATTAAAAATTGTATACACTGTTGATCGAAAACTATATTTTTTTTAGATATTTTTAAAATGGTCCAGCTTACGAAAGCGAAATAATTGAATCGAAATATTTTGGGTATTAGCTTGTAACATATCAATTTTTAAAAATTAGTAACAGTTTTTATCTTCATACAAATCGATGCACTTTTATATACATATGAAAATTTGATAAATAAAAATTATTTAAAATTTTTTATTCCAATGCGTTGATTATTATATGATAATTACGTTGATTTCCGATTTTGCTACTCAGTATTTATTCATCAAAAATTGGTTCTATTATTGTTAAAAAATATCAAAAAATTATGTGTAATAAAAAAACATATTTTGGAATATTTTGCTGAAAAACTTAAAGTAATATCAGTAATGATTTGAAAAATAAAGTTGTTTAAACTTTAATGCTCGTGATAATATTCCTTACAAAAAACGTTTTTTTAGGTTTTTTTTTCTAATGTGAATTCTCCAGGAATTTTAAAGATGTATGTAATTTACTTAATGATAAGTTTAACATCGAAAATAACTTTTGTTATTTTAAAACGAACTGTAAAGCAAAATATGTAAGCATGCTTTTTATTATGAAATTATTGTTTTGGTTCATAAAATTATGTTTGGATGCCAATTGAATTTTAATATATATTAAGGCTTTTATTTAATACAAATGTTGTTTTTTATTTTATTTTATATTTCAAATTTTAGCCGCCAAGTCTTTTCACTGCAGATATTTTTCGAAGATCTAAAGTCGCATCTTATATTAAAGAAATTTGAAAACTGCATAAATTTTTTTTTCATCAAATAGTAATATGGTAGCTAGTTATTCAACATTGGAGTCTCTTAAGTCCTGTCTTAAAGCCGAGTATGTTAGCTAGGGAATATAATTTATTTAAGTGAAAAATCGAGTTCATATTTTTCCCGATTTTTGGAATTAAAGTACAATTTTTGTAAAAAATTGATTTTTGGAGAAACTATAAATGGTCTATCCCTCAGCAAAAATAAATAGAAATCATTTTTAAGGAAGTACTTTTTCATTACTTCCAAAGTTTATGTAAGGTTACGGTTCTTGTGCTTAAGAAATTGTGTGAAAATTATCCAAAGATGTTATCAAAAAGCAATTCAGATAAATTTTTGTGATATAAAATGTTGAGAATTTATAAATACTTGTTACTTAATAAAAATTATTTTAATGAAATGAAAAATATTGTTATGTATATTTTTTAATAATAAAATATTTGGCTTATATAAAATTTAATTTAAGAAAATTGAAAGCAATTTAATTAAATTGATAAAAAAAAAAAAAAAAAAAAAAATACATAAATAATCAATTTTGCATGACATCGTGAACATGACGTCCTCCTCGGTGAATAAGTATTAAAAGAGAGAATATTTTGCAACGACAAGCCTATGTTGAATTCATTGGAAATGATACGAATTGGCACTACTACTGGATCACAAGTTCAGGATCTTATTGACTTTTTTAGATTTTTTTGCTGAGCCGAAATAAAATCTTTGTTAGTTAAGATGTCTTAACAAAATTTTTTTGATTGTAGTCTTTAAGATTTTTTTTAAGATCCCCAAAAAAATCCCACAAATCCCAAAAATAAAGTCCACATTTTTCCGATGTCACGGAGATAGTGACCACAAAATCTTAAGAATACATTATAAATTCCGAAACTGCATTCTCTGGACAGATTCCTGCTTTGGGATTTTAGAACATATAGACTAAAGTCAAAACGACCATATAAAATAGGTAAAATTTGGGAAGGTGTGTACTTAGACCACTTGGGCTATTGGAATTGTTTTCTATTCTAAAATCATACCTTTCAGAAAAACATAAAATTATTATATGTTGTTATGGAAAATTTAGAGAAAAAAAGAGAGTAAATACTTTTTCAGCAAAAAAAAAAAAAAAAAAAAGAAAAAGATCGCAATTTTCAATTTCAAAATCGTTTATTATTGGACTCGGTTAAGATATCGACTTCAAATTTTCTTTATTCAATTATTTTAGAAAAAATCTAATAAAATCGGCCAGAAATACTGGTATATATATATGAAAAAACTGGATCAAGAACATACAAAATTGAAGTAGTTAAAATTTCAAATGCAAGTGTCTTCAAAACTGTAAGTAAATGATAAGTATGCATAAGTAAGCATGTTCTTAAAGACTTTTTTTAAGGGATTTAAGAAGGTATAAAAATATTTGAAATCGAAAAAGAAACAAAAAATTTTCAAACGTTTAAAAATGTTCTATGTCAGAGGTATACTTTGAGCCTCCATAGCTCTGCTCCATGCTCCTCTGCTATACCTAAGTGAAAAATCCAACTTACAGTTTATATATTTCCAAAAATGTTCGATTTTGCCCCACTGTGAACTGACAAAGTTTTTTTAAATAAGGTATAATTTCAAATGAAAATCATATTAACTTAAATCTATTTTTTTAGTTTTATTGTAACCTAATTTATTTTAATTTTTTTCTTTCTTTATTTCTTTTTCATATTATATTAAATTTACAATTTATTTTATCTTAAAATCTAAACAGAAAAATAAAATATAAACCCAACATATTATTTTAGTTATTTTAAATAACTTTCTATATTAAGGATTTTGCCTATTTTATAAAAATAACAAATAATTTTTGTTTTAATATTTTTAACGTTTTCTATTTTGTAGCCTAATATAATTTGGTTTTAATTATAAATGTTGTTTCATTGGAACAAATTTTTCATTTTAAAGTTCGTTTTGTAAATAAACTTAAATAAAAATATTTCTCATAATATCTTTAAATAACTATTTTTCATAGAATTAAAAATTTAAATGAACACAAATATTTGTGAACTATTTTTTATTTTTTTCCTTAATAACTTTTAAATTATGCTCAATGTCATGTTATAATTAAATCTGTTGAGATTTGTTTATATTTTTGGTTCATAATTAAAACAAATTAAAACAAATAATAAACAAAAGTATAAATTATTTTACTAATTATTTCGTATAAATGTCCTTGACTGTGTGGGTATATAAGAGTTTATATGTGTTGGTGTTTGTGTGTAAAAATAAATTTTATCTATGTATGTAGGCGGGTAAAAGTAGTAGCAACATTGTTGCCAATACCAGATTAATTAGCCAAGTTTGATGCTTCAATTGCTGCCAGCTGAGGGCCGCACCATGATGTAGTTCAGCAAAACTTTCACCTGCAAAAAATAAAGAAATATATATAAAAGAAAGAGAATAAGAATAAAAAGTAATCAGAAATAATTCAATTAAGTCGTGATGTTAAAAAACAAATTTCCCAGAATAAAAAGGATTAAGGGTTTGTAAGATAATTGATAATCATTAGTACGTTTAATTTTTTTGTGGAAAATACACAAGACATAAACATCTTGATTGTTTATTGATTTAAGCTAATTGCTCTAAGCATTTAAGTTTGAGAGAAAAATGAAATTAAGCTTATAAATGCAGTAAATTTTTGACCGTTCTATTCTTAATTGTTTTTAAAATTTATTATATAACAAATTTTATAAATCTTTAATATTAAAATAAATTATTTTATGTAATTTTTATGTAAATTGTTTCAATAGTTAATTAAGTTCTTCAGATGCCAGGTTTTCTTTACATTTAGTTTAAATAACTGTAAGAAATTTCATGAAATAAATGTTTTAGAGTAACACAATTATGTTGTTTACTCTTGTTTTTGACATTTTTTTAATTCACTTTCTGCATTTTATCCTCTCTACAATAATGGAGAAAAACAACAAAGCACCCAATATATCTGATTATGCACACAAATTTTTACTAGTAAAATTTTGTTTGCTTAAGTTTTATTTCATGTCAAATAGAAATTTAATTAGATTTCTTAGATTTTAACCCAAACTTAAGAAGTGCTTCAAATATTCAGATAACAAATAATAAAAATTTTTAATTAGATTTTGTTGATTACACAATTTGTATTACACATAGTGTTAAAGACACATATTTGAACATATTTTGGATGGAATTATTTAAAACATTTAAATTGCTTAACTTTAACTCATATGAACGGGAAAAGTCACAAAGACACTAATTTGCTTAATACACTCATGTGCCTGTTTCGTAGTTAAAATTTAAAGTTAATGAATGTGTTTTAAAATTAAAATGTTTTAACACTTATTAAGCTACTAAAATCGTATTTAGGATTAAATAATATTCTTCATTATATGCTAATCACCAGGGAAACTAAAAATATGCAAACCATGTTCTCTCTGGACTTTAAGTCAATAAAACTGTTAGTTATTTATCCTTTTTAGAGAATTTTACAAATTTTGGCATAAATTATTATTCTTTGTGTGCATTCTTGAATTTATATTTATTCTTTATATTATGAATTCTTTGTATATTTTCATCACAACAGCATATTTTTCAAAATCTATACTAAAAAGACAAATTTTGCATATTTTTGCACCCAATAGAAATTTTCATATAATTCACATAATTTGCCATTAGTGAAATTTCCTTTTTACTATCACATACGTTTTTCAAATCCGATTTTCAAATAATTTACATCTTATAAATTGATAGAAATTTTGTAATTTTCGTACTAAATTTTAAGTGCAAAAATAAAATACTTTTTACAAATTGCTAATAAATGTTTTTAAATGGAAAAAGAAAATACTTTTTAGAAATTGCTAATAAAAATAAACTTATCTTTAGCATAAATAGTAAATAGTAATAGTTTTAAATTTAACCAGAAAAAATAATTAATTAAAATAGTAAATAATTTCAAGATCATATTTATTATTTGAGAGGCTTATTTTCGGATCTTAAGAGAATTTTTTATGCACATACAAATTTTTTTAGAGCATATTTTTGGTTGCACTTTTAATAATAATACGCTTTTAATTTTTTAGTAGTAGTAGTAGTTTAGGAAATTATATGTATAGATTAAATAGCATTTTAATGTAATAAACTTGAATATAATTTATATTTACTTATAATATATGAAGAAATAGATCAGATAAAAATCACGGTTTTTAGCATATTTTTTTTTTTAATTTTGCTGGAAGACCATTAAATATGTTACACTAACATTATAAAACTTTGAAATTATCATAACTTTTATTTGAATAACTCAGTAGGTGTTGATATTAGGTGGTGATTAGCAGTTATTGCAAATGAAACAACCCCCAAAATATATATGGGATTTTTTGTGACTTATTTTATTTTCTTTTATGGAAGTTTTTGCATTGAGAGCTATTTCATATAGACGAAAAATCATTATATTTTTGAGACAAAACTTTTTTTCAGTTCAAATATGTGCAAAATAATGTATTCAATTTTGTATTCATCTATCTTCCTTAGAAACATTAGTACTTAAAAAAAACGTTTATTTACTTGTGCTCGAAAAGTAATAAAATTAGTAGTTTCCTGTATGAAATATAATTTAGAGATGTAGTGCAATAATGGCAAACATGCAACTGTAGTTTCTTTTCTTAATTATATACCACAATAACCCAGTTTTACCTTAAATATTTTAAACTGAATATCAGTGTTGCCAGTTTAAGATTTTTGAGGCTAAATCTATCCTTTTAGCCTCAAAATTTTCGTTTTAGCTTCTGGCTTTTTTCCAACCTTTTTTGGTTCTTAAAATTGCCTTAAAAATGAAAAAATTTTAGTATCACAACAGAGAGGAAAGTAATTTCCTATTTGGTTTTACTAATTTTATTTTTATATAATCATCCATTTAAGCATTTTTATGTATTAACTTAACAAAAATTTAAATACAAGTAATTATTTATGGACTTAATCAATTATTATAATTATTTTTAATAATCTTCATTAACCATAGAAATTGTTTATAGATATAATTAAAAAAATATATAGAAGCGAAAAATCACCCAAAAATTTGGTAATGATCGAAAAGGATTTATAACTCAAAAATGACAAAAATCACTTAAAAATATTAGATGGGTTTTCATATGAAATATAACTTAAATTTGTATAGGAATTTTGTGGGCGATTTTTCATTGGATCATTTTGTTGGCAGGTATCCTGTGTTTTATTTATAAACACACATTACAAAAATATTTAGAACTAATGACAACAAAAAAAATAATAACAATAATAATAATAATAATAATAATAATAATAAGAATAATAATAAAAATAATAATAATAATAATAATAATAATAATAATAATAACAATAATATTAATAATAATAATAAATAAATCCTTGTATTTTGCACTTTATTTCTACTAACAAAAGTATAAAAAATTACAATTAAAAAAACAAAAATTTTCAAGAAAAAATATTAAAAAAAAAAATAATAATAGTAATAATAACAACAACAACAATAATAATAAGAATAATAATAATAAGAATAATAATAAGAATAATAATAATAATAATAATAATAATAATAATAATAATAATGATAATAATAATAATAATAATAATAATAATAATAATAATAATAATAATAGTAATAATAATAGTAATAAAAATGATAATAATAATTTTGTTATAATTTTATCATTGTCACAGAGTTCAGAATACGGATACAAGTTTTTAAATTACAAAATATGTCAGCTTTTACCTGACCTTTTTTCTTAGGGGGGGGGGGATGGGTGGTAGTTAGTATTTTCAGAACTTTTTGAAAGTCCAATTTAGATTATTTTTTTTCATCTCCTGGCAACACTGCTGAACATTCTGTTAACAATTTTATCCTTAACTGTATATACATACAAAAGTTCTTTTATTTATTTTTATTTATTGGTGCAGAAAAAGTAAATATTTTGTTTCATATTTTATCATTATTAAATTTATCACTTTTATACAAAAAATATCTGCTAACAACTCTTCTAAAAATTGTTTTACAAATTCAACTTAGACATACATATATCGTATTACAAACGTTTACTTATTTATCATATTTATATAGTGCACAATGGCCAAAATTAAAATGTTTTAAAGAAAAATTGTAATTTCCTTCCATCTTGTGTGATTTATATAATTGTTTACAAAAACTTAAAAGAAGAGTAGGCTTGCTTTTTAAGAGTCTTAATGAAAGCTTTAAGAAAATAACGACAATTTTTAATTTAAGTAAGAAAAACATGTTAAACCTTTTGAAAACTAATGTACAAGAAATTCTCCATTTTAGAACCTATCATAAAGGTTCTGTTAGATTCACCTTCAATGCTTAAACTCAAATTCATTCTGCAACGATTGTAGGAACTTTTACATAAACCGGATTACAGATTTATTTAAGAAAGTTTATGATTTTGCCCTAGTGTATGGTTTACTGAGGTGAAATGTTCTGTGAAAAACCTAATTGTTTGATATTTAATTTTTCTAACTTTTTTTTGTGAATTCTCTCATACACACTATCATTGACAGTTTCTATAATTTGATACAAAATGTTAAATTGATTGCAATCAATAGTGACAATACGTTTAATTGTATGCATATGACGTACATACTTATATAAAGTAGCAGAACGAAATGATTTTTTTTACAAAACCATAGAGTCATTCCATTTAACACTAACCAACTAACTTCCGAATTTAATGAAATTTAATATACACATTATCCTTGTCAAAACCGGGACTTCTACAAAATTTCAACATTCAAATATTAAATAATTTTATCAAGTGGTTCGTGAAATATAGCGATTTGAAAGTGCAAAATACTCAAAAATGTATACAAAGTTATTCATACAAAATAAAAAATATCTTTCAAATAGCAAAAATGTTTTCTATGCTCTTGGTAAGTGGCACTCGCAATGGTTTATGAATTATTATAAAAAATGTCATGCTGAATAAAAAATATTTATTCTAGTTTATGTTTTTTCTTTCATAATGACAGAGAAAAATTACCAATTGCTTCCATACATCATCCAAATTTAATGAAATTTGATATAAACATAAATATTAACACTGCACAGTGTTACATTTATCCAAATTAGAATGACAAAAATACGTAAATAAAAAAGCTAATTAATTGAAGTAAATTTTTTCGTATTTTCCAGTAAACACATTATGCAAAAAAAACTTAGAATATTGGAAAATGTCTATAGATTTTCAAATTTGCTACTTTTAAAAATATATTAAATTTATTTAAAATTTTTGTAAAGAAATATGTTAATTTTAACCGCATATATCTGGGTTAATATTGCAGATATTGTTATGTTTTTTGTATGTAATAGTGAATAAATTTAAATTATTTTATTATAATTGTTTAGGTAAAAAAAATCAATATTTTTTTTTTTTTGGAAAATTCTATTTTTAATGAACTAGAACTAAAAAGCTCCAACGAGTTCCAATTTAAAAATATGGTACATAAAAGAACATCCATAAAATTATATTTAACAATATTGGTTGCGACTTTTTGCGATCTATTTAAATACTGTAAAAAAATATGCGGTATCTCATATTAGCATTTTTTAAGAATTATATGAAAATTTTAAGGTATGGGCTAAAAAAATTTGTTATAAAAATGTTTTACTAAGATTGGAGTAATTACATCCTACCACGAATACCTTTAAAGTATTCTTTATTATAATAAAATTTATAATAGTATATCCGAAATATCCGAAATCAATAAAAACCATATATATTTTTTTCAGTATGGTAGTGGCAGGGGTTCTACCCGCCCATTTTTAGTGCGAATGGTTACGCCCTTTTCTACTAACAGAATATAAAATTTCAGTCCAATATCTAAAACTGCCAAATGTGACACAGTTTCTTAGTATGACATCCGCGATGGCTCGCAATTTAGAATACTTTTAAAATGAGATAAATACTCTTTAGAAAAATGCAAATATCTTTCAAAATACTTATATCTATATATATATATATATATATATATGCATAAATGTTCCAGTTGTATTACTAAAATATGCTCTGAAATAAGGATTTTACTGAACTATGACAAAATATGCTATTAGGAAAAGAGTATGCAAAAATATGCTCTAACAAATCGATGCCAAAATTTTTAAAATTGTTTGAAAGGGAAACCAAGAGTTTGGCTTAATTGAACCCAGGAAAAAATATAATTTTGCATATATTTGGTTTTCCTAATTATTATCTTTAACTATGGACCTTAATGAATGTTTCAGCATATATTTTTTGAAAGACATTTGTATTTTTACAAAGGCAATTTATCTTATTTTCGTTGTATCATAATTCACAAATTATTACAGAAATACTAAAACTACCAGTTTTGGAACGGAAAAAAAATCCAGTTTTTAAGATATTGGACTGAAATTTTATATTCTGTTAGAAATGGTTCATTACCATACTGATTTTTCTTTTTTATATTTCGGACATATTTTTAAAAATCTAATTAAAAAAATTAATACTTTAAAGAGAGGCGTGGCGGGATCTAATCACAACAATCTTATCGTAAAATTTTGAAATAATTTTAATATGACGTACCGCACATTTTTTCTTAATATTTTAAAACATCGCAAAATGTTGCAGTCAATTTTCTCAAATATAATTTTATGAATGCTATTTTATATACCAATCATACATTTAACTCGATAGACCTTCTTAGTTCTAATCCATTAAAAAAAGAACTTAAAAAAAAAAAACAAAAAAAAAAAAAAATTTTAATATAGGGATTATTTTAATTAAAAAAAAAAAAAATAATAAAAAATATATTAATTTTTTAATCTATTACATTACAGTGGAATAATTTGTATACATATATTATTACATATCTAAAAATTATATCAATATCTGTAGTTTTTACTAAGATATATGCAATTAAAGTTAACAGATTTCTTCACAAAAATTTTAAATAAAATTAAAATATTTTTAAAAGTTGCAACTTTGAAAAGCCATAGTTCACGCTATAGATATTTTTCAATATTCGAATTATTTTTTCCGCAATATGTGATAATATGATATGTTTACTCTTAAATGTGAAAACAAATTACTTCAGTCAATAAACTTTTATTATTGCAATCTATAAATTGCGCGAACTACTTGCTAAAATTATCTGAAATTTTGTGTCAACTTAGTTTTGATGAGTATAATGATTGTACCGAATATAAATAAATTCGTAGAGTAAGGTCCAAATTTTAATGTTTTGTGCTGTTTTTAAATGTGACTCAATACTTTAACGCTTTTATTTCCTAGAATTTTCTTCAGTCATTTTTGGGTAATTTTTTTTATAATAAATATATGAAAACTTTTGATGATTCAAAGGTCAAAGACCAAACAAAAAATTACTTACAAAATTTTAAAGAAACTTCCGTACTAATGTTCATAAAAAATTCCTAGATCCCAACCTACACAAGCACTTGTAAAAAACACATATATGACCAAATTAAAAGCGTATAAGTGCGTGTATGTATTGAGTATTATATAAATAATAACACCGTTACTTACCATTGAGTATGTGTACAACGATTGTGTAGTTTTGATATTCACTAATTGAGCACGTATAATTACCGGAATCGGCTTTATTGATTTTGGCAATGAATAATGTTGAATTGGCACCATCATCCATCAATTCTGTTTTCACACTATATGAATAAGAGCCACAGCAACAACATCAGTGAATCCAGCAAAACAAAAAACCAACATGAAGTAAAAAAGAAAAGATAAATTGAATAAAATTAAATAAATTTGCAAATTGGGATGGATACACATACGAGTTCATTTCTTAACACAAAAGCTCATAACAAAATACAGTAAATTATATTAAGTTAAATACGTATTGAGGTGTAATTGCATTTAGTTGATAATTTAATAAATTAATTAAATCATTAGTCAAGTCAAATAAATGTATCACAACGAATTTGAGTATTTTTAAATAAAAACGAGGTATGCAAAATGTTAAATTTAAAAATAATGTAATTTGTAAAGAATTCTATTATGCTCATATGGGCGTTTTTTCAATCTTGTTTAATTTTGGGGTTCAAAAAAAAAAAAAAAAAAATAAATAAATTTTTTTAATGACACTTCAACGCTATTTAGTACCAATATTAGCTGGTTTCAATGAAACACAAGCGATTTGAGAAGGATATTGGATGCCTACGGGATAAGACTCTGTTGGGTTCCTGGTCACTGCGACATTCTCGAAATAGCCGATGAGCTAACTCGCAAAGGCTCAGAGCTGGACAGGTCTTTTTTGGAGGTATCGGTTAGGATTCCAATTGGGTCATATTTCATGGCCATAAGGGAAATGGACTTTAGGAAGAACTAAACATGCTTGGAGGAATAAAACGGATTGCGGGGTATATAGAGCGTTATAGTCTAGCTTTAAACTAGCAGACTCGAAACATCTTCTGGGCATGAGTCATGGGAATCTAAGGGTCATTGTGTGTATGATTACTGGTCACGCCGCAATAGGAAATATGACTAGTAAGTAGGACGTTGGCACGTCAGACTTCTGTAGGACGTGCGATGATGTGGAGGAGCTAGAGACAATAGAGCATGTACTCTGTCATTATATAGGGCTTCAGCATAGAAGACTGAAGTGGTTTGGAAGCCACATTTCAAGACTTAAAGCAATTATCGAAATACTTGTGTGCTACGAACAAATTGATTCTGCAAAATGTAGTGAATATGCGCATTAAACTACACGATAATATACAACCTAGTATCTATGGAGAAATAAGTCTGCAACAGTTCACAAAATCCTTTATCGTAGAGAAGATGTCATTAAGCATCATTTAGTACTATTTGGAGATTTATCATAGGAAGAACAAGTTTAAAGATTTTATAGAGAGAACAATATCAGAAAAATATAACGAAATATATATAACTGACAACGTCAGATCCGCTCATCTTTAGCATTCGAAGTTAATGGATCATCGGGACTTAGATGAAGTAGCAAAAGGGCTGCTACAAGACAGAAATAATATTGAACTAAATATGGAATATTCGTAGGCTATTTTCTAAATGAATGAATAATAATTATAATTTTCTTTTTTGTTATTAAAAAAAATAAAATAAACATTAAAGAACTCTTAGTTATTTAAAAAAATAAAAACAAAATAAACATTTAAAAAATCGTCATCTTTTTGTCGAAAAACAACCGATTCTACTGCAACCGATTATACTTTAACCTGTTCTAGAATTGATAATCTGGGAGCCTGTCCATAAAACTATCCTAAGTATTATTAACATATATATGTTTTTTATCTCCTAATAACTTTCTTATAAGTAGAGATGCACAGAAGAAAAAATAAAAACTGGTTTAAATTATGAAATTGCTAATATTAATTAAAATTTTAATTGATTTTGCTCTAGTCATCAAAATGATAATATTAATTAAATGAAATTAATTGAATTTATTATAAATTTTCAAGCTCAATTAAATTAACTACTTTCATGATTGTAGTTTTTCTAAAAATCAATTAAAAAATTATGGACGTAATTTAAATATTACCTGAATCTACATTGCAACATTATTATCTCATTTAAAAGTAAAATTTTCAGTAGTATTTTTAATTTATCTTTATTAAAACAACAAATTGCTTCCTAAAAATTAAAATTACAAATACAAATACATAATTATTTGTTTGTTTTTAATATATTGTGAGGAAATGTAGTCATCTTGTAAAGGCAGCTAGTATTTTGCAGGAACACATCGCAACAAAAGGGATTATAAATCTATAAGATGAGATAATATTAGAAATATTTAATTAAATATTATTGGCAAAATGGTAAAAAAAATTAAAAATACTTACTTATTGAAGTTTCTTTCTCAAAATGTTTGAAGTTGGCAAGCACCAGTTGAAGCAAACCCAAATCATGACATGGTCAATAACTTCGATGCATTGCGGGAATATCTAGAATAATATAATAATTCATACATTCATACATACATACATATATATATATATATATATATATATATATATATATATATATATATACATACATACATATATACATACATACATACATACATACATACATGTATACATATGTATACAAAAAACCTTTCAAATCTTTACTTACCACGTATGAATCACAAATTCTTTATTATGTATAATTCCTTTTGGGTTATTATTTAATTTACTCAAAGAAGTTCGAAGTTGAAAAGTATTTATACACAAAAATATCAAAAAGAACAAAATTTTCTTCAAATGTTTTGATTTGATTTTTAAAATGAAAAAATTTTTCAAAAAAAAAAAAAAATTTTTTTTTAATGTTTTTATTTTTTAATTGAATTTTCAAATGACAATTTTTTCTTATTCCTTTTTAAATTTTAAAATTCTTAAAAAAAGTAATAATGTTAATCATTTATTTTATAAAGTTGTGGTAAAAATCCAATTAACAAATTTATTAAATACATATTTTTAAAAAATGTTTTCTGCTTAATACTAAACAAATTAAAAGTTCAAATTTAGCCTTCAATTTTTCAACAACTGCTGAAACGATTTTAATTAAATTAAAACTGGAAAAAAAATTAAAAAAAAATCTAAAATATCTTTATCAATTCAAAAGTTTTGGCCGATTAAAAACGATTTTGAGCCACTGCGTGCCGTTCACTAAAAGTCATTCAAGCGTCTTCACGCCTTCACCCAGAGATCATTCGGTCCATGGGGATCCCTTTATAAAGGGCAAAGAAAGGTCAAGGAAGAAAAAATAGAAAAGAGACAGAAAAAAGAGAGTCTCTAGTGTAAAAGACAATGGAAGAAAAATGTGGAACCTTTAGCCTATCAATCAAAAACGACTACCCCTAAGTCACTTTATCCCCATTATGAATATTATAAAGTTACTAAGTCCTTTTGCCGTAGTCTCCTCCTGATTAAATTTACAAAAATCACATAAAATGTTTGTTTTTAACAACATGCCACGCCCACAATTACCAATATTTTGATCTAATTTTTTGGACACCTCAGTTTCGTCATGTTTCTTATTGAATGTCATTAAATGCATTGAATTTTGGAAAGCCGTGCTGACAAAAAATTAGACTTTTTCCAATGAAAATAATTTCTGAGCCACCGTTCGGCGTTAGTGTTGTGGAGGTTTAAAAAAAAGGTTATAAAAAAAGTGGCAAAATTCTAATTTCAACAATATTTAAGAAATTAATACACGTATATAATCCACATCAATATGTCTAAAATAAAAATTAAAAGTGATACTATATTGTTAATGACAACGAAGATAATTGCAATCATAGTGTTTTTTAGCATTACATTAAACAAATTTTAATCAAAAAATTATACATAGATTTTCCCATTTCTCAATTTTATAAAAATGTTTAATACATTTTTAATATTTGACAATCAAAATATTTTAAACCGAAATTAATGGACAAGATATTACCGTTTATATTATGGTATTTGAAATTCAGTAGTTTAAAAATATTGTAAAAATTCCACTTTAAGTCCGATATCAATAATTAATGTTCATATGTAGCCAATATAGACGTATATAAAGTACAAATTAAAGGCGGTTCGATAAGTGTTATATTGCTGAACATAATAGCGACATTAAATCTCTCTCTCTTTAGAACATAGAGCAAAAAACATAGTGTACGTAGATTTTTGATATTTTTTTTTTTCAATTTCATTTAACTCGTTGATGTATCACACAAAAAAATTTTATTTTTATTTTTTTATACTTATTCAATATTATTTTTTAATTAAATTTTAATTACAATAAAATATTTTTCATTATCATTCAATAATAAAGTCTAATTATTTAACTGAGTTAAGTATGCAACTCTAATGCGGATAGGATTTACTGAGAAATTAATATATGGATAAAAACTGTTGAATTGATTGCATATACGTTTCATAGAATGAAAGTGGGCATAATTAGTTCGAAAATATTGAATTTTTAAAGGAACTAGACGATTTGGAATTACGAATTCGATCTTACGAAGCAGGAACTCAGAATTAATTGAACCGTTTACTAAATTAATTACAAATGAAATATTCATATATTTTCTCCTACTTTCAAGAGTAGGGAGATCAATAAGCTGTACTCTACTTTAATATGGTAAATTAATACTGGTAAATTAATACTAAGATTCCATTTAAGATTACGGGGATAAAATATGAGAAATTGTTTTTGGAATGATTCAATTTTATTTATATGAACTTCGTATTGAGGATTCCAGACCACGGAAGGATTTGGTCTTACGAGAGATTTGAATAATTGCTTGGAAACGTAAGAATCGTTAAACTCTCTTCCCCAGCGCTTGAAGAAATCAAGAACAACTTTTGCCCTATTAACGATTTACGAAACATGCGAATTAAAGGATAGTTTACAATCAAACAACACACTCAGATCAGGAAATTCTTCTACTAGATCAAGTTCATAATCATTTATTGTGTATCTAAAGAGTACTGGACTTTTTCTCTTTCATAACCATATAACTATAAAATAAATTTTTCAATGGCAAAAATACACACCCAAAAATTTTAAAAGTTGCATTAAATTGAAATGCGTAATTATTTTTGAGTGCCACTTAATTTCGTTATAATCTATAATATAGATTGGCACACATTTCACCGATTTCAATTAGCGCCTTGGGTGTGCCTCGACGATATATGAAATACCAAAGGTACCATGGTCTCAGGTCATTATTACTTTTTATGTAATTTTTTTGTTGAAATCTACTTTTCATTTAACCCTTTCGCAAATTTGTTGCCATATTATACGCACTTTTTGATAACCTGTTTGATAATTTTGCAAGCGATTAAAAATTTTTTATGTCAGAGGTACCTAACTTTGAGCCCCTTTAGCTCCGGCCCTGGCTGGACTGTTGTGCCCCCCTTTCACACATAATATTCTACACTCCTGTGCTACGCCCATACCAAATTTCATGAAAATCCAACCTGCCGATCAGAAGTTATAGATTTATTTCTAAAAAATTTCGATTCTGCCCCACTGTGCATTAGAGGAATTAGACATTTAGGCTTTGGTGTTTTACAGTATAAAGATATAGAAAAAAAATATTACATAGCTAATTCTGCCTGTAAATGCCCTATAGCATTCTATATCATTTGAAATATCTAAAAAAGAAAAAAATAGATTATAAGATGACTAGAATGCATTCAAGTTCTTAAAATAAAGATTGTGAAGGAAGAGATATCCATTTTTATTGTATTTAGAACTAAAAAAATAACAACTTATTAGTAAAAATCAGCGTTTTTATTCAAAGTGTAGGTGGTTTCTAGCGGTTTTTCAAATGCAATCTGGTGGGAAATGGCCTCAAAGTTTTGACAACACTGCTGGTACCACATGAAACCATTTCAGAAGTTTTGTTGTTTTACTACGCGAGGTGTTGTTAACATAATTGCATCAAAACTTCATTTAAAAAAGTCTAAATTAAAAAACAAAAATACTTGAAGTTTAAATTTGATTTCTTAAAGGTAAACGTAAAAGGACGATTCCCCATATCTATTTATGCTTTTAATATAAAATTTTACAAAATTTTCAATTTTAATCTTATTAAAAAATTTAAAAATATTTTCCCTAGCAACAAAAAAGCCTAACACGCAATGCTATTTCTATTTTATTATTTATACTTTAAAATACCATAAAATATAATTATTTACACACAATTTTCTAAAGAGAATTTCCTCAAGTCACTCACCTTACACCACCCCTGGTAACATCATAATTTAAAACATCTTCACTGTGTTTCCAAAACACCACTGAGGATGACATGGCAACATTACGTACAACACAAGACAGTTGTAACGTTGAGTCTTGTTCATAATATTTCTCCTGCAAGGGATCACCAAATTCATCGACAATCATTACTTTAGGAGCTGTAAAAATTCATACAGACAAAATGAACCGAAAAAAGAAAACAAATTTATAATAATTTATTATTATTTCCACTTAAAATCAACATCATCATCCATTACACAGTGCAACAAACAAAAAACAAATTGCCTCAACAATTCCAACACAAAATAAAAACGTCTGCCAAAACGCCCAAATGATTCTTCAAAGTTAGTTAAAATTTCGGCTTTATGGCCTCTGGAATTTCCTTTTCTTCAATATTATTGGAAATAAAACTGATTAAAATTACCTAATCCAAATGCTGTTTTATATTGTTGTTGCTTTGTAGACTTCAGCATTTTTATACCAGATTTTTATTGGATGCCACACCCATTTTACAAAAATGTTTGTTAGAATATTGTTTACTTTATTTAAATTGACCTTATGCTTAAACTACTGAACCGATTCAAATGAAAGATCGTACATATGTATATCGTCAAAGGAAGTACTGACTAGGTGTCACGCCTACTTTTTTCAAAAAGTTTTCTTTGAGTCTTGTAAGAAAATTTAAAAATTTATAAAATTTTTTATAAAAGTGGTAAAAAAATACTACAGTATAATAAAAGAAAAAGAGGCGCGGCACGCATACAAATTTTGTGTGAAGTGTCTTAGTAGCATCAAGAAAATAAAAAAAATTACTGTAAGTGGGATTAAAAATGGGCGCGGAATATAAATTATTTTAGCCCACAGTTTTCTCCACAAAATATTTGACATACACATGTGCTAAATTTAATTTTAATTTAAAAAAATGTTTACAGAAGACAGATGCAGCTTTTTGAGTAATATTATATAAAATGAGCACTATTGAACAAAATGAGCACTCTTATATTCCAAACAATCTTGTTATGAAATGTGGGCGTAAAATGGGAGCGAGAATTAATAAAAATCTTACGTGATATCCAAGAGAAGCTTTTTAACCTACAAACAATAAATGCCTATAAATATATATATATATATATATATATATATATATATATATATATAATAAAAAAAGTGCTCCAAAATATCCGAAGTTTAAGAGGCCATAAATCGAAATTCAAACTAACTTTGCTAAACCCTTTTGAAATTTTATTAATCTGATGGTATACTTTCATTTCGCGTTGGAACTATTGAGGCAATATTTGATGACACAAAATTTGTTACATAGTGTTACTTCAGCATGAGTTCAAGCCAAAATACTTACCGTTGACATGTAAATTTATTTGTATAACACGAGGCGGATGTGTTGATATTTGACATTCATAAGTGGCCTCATCGTCCTTCTTAACATTGTTGATTTTTAAACGCCAATTACTGGGATATTGAAATTCCATTTTGTAACGTTTATCACCGGTATAAGTATGTAAGCCTACCGTCAGTAGATCTAAGGCATTTTCACCTTGTGGATTGCGACGAACCCAGGAGACCTGTTGGTTAATTGATGGTATTTGGTTTAGTTGGTATTTAGTAAAAATAAAAAAAGACTGAACAAACAATATTAGCTTAACTATTAAAATATGTGTTTTTTCAATATGTTAGGGGAAGGTTAACTAAAGGTCATTTTATTGTAGCTGTTAACTACCGCCAAAAAAAATCGAGTAAGACATACAAATAGTTAAAATTTTATGTATTAGTTTTAATCTAAGTAAAAATGGAGTTAGGAGTTAGATGATCGCATTTAACTTCATCTAATTAGCACAATAGCAGAAAAAGCAAAATCTATTTGTGACACTGTTTTGATGTATATGAAATTTGGAGGTACTATAAAGAACCTTTTTAAAGTAAAGTAAACAATTTAATTAACTATAATCAATTTATGTGAATCATCCTTATCTCTGAAAAACAAATTTCACATTTAGACATCGTCAGCACTGTTGATAACAGGATGTTTTATTGTAATTAGCCATAGCCACTAACATACTTTGAACACAGGTTTTAAAAAATCGCTTTTTAGTCAAAGCTCATTTTCGGAAATTTTGAGTTTTTAAAATTTATTTGAAAGATTCAGCACATGATAAAATCCTATGTTCAACTGACTTATATTAATGGGTATATTTGGCTATCTATTGAAATAAACAAACATTAAAATTTTTTTTTCTTTGCAAACTGGCGAATCCGAAATCTTACATATCTATGATTATATAAAAGTTATTTGTGAAGAATTTCATTAAAATATTCCTATATTTAAATGCTTTAAATGATTATTAAATCCCTATTTCGGGAGGACATTTGTATGGGAGTACAATAGACGTCATCATTGCATAATAGAAGCCCCACGTGCCAAATTTCATTGAATTATCTTCAAAATTGCAAACTGTAGTTTGTGCACAACGCTTACATGGATTTCTACTTTAAAAATGATTTTGAATCAACTTATATACTTTAAATTAGGTGTCGCATTATATTGACTCAGGAAGTAACTTGTTAGGTTATATTTACTTGAAAGTGATAATACAAAAAAATTTTTATGCGTTACAATCATACTAACAAACGTAGTATTCCCTACGGAACTATAGGAGAGTAGGCTATAAAATACACCTTTTGTTACAGAATATATTTATATACAGTCTAGCATTTAAAACGCTACTGCTTTAGCGGAAGTGCAGGATTTTTACACAGATTCTGAGATAATTGTTTGTTGTTAGGTGAGGACCCAAACACATTTAGTTTTACTTTTAAGGTTTAATGAATTTAGGTATATGAGTAAAAAAAAAATATTTATTTTATAAGAACCATAAACTGACTTGTGGATTCTCACACATTCAAAACCACTTTAGTTCAATTGTTTCGAAGTTTTTATAGAAAAATAAAAAAATACAATAAGAAAAACGAAAAAGTAGCAAAAAGTCCTCACTTGGTGATCTTCACATATATAAAACTATATATTTTTAATTTAATGCTTCTACATGCAGAGAAAAAACATGGTTACGGTATTGTCACTTCAACGACATTATGGTCTGATTGTTAGTTTTTGTTACTTTTAATAATACTGTGTTCAAAATAACAATGTTTTTGTTTCAGTTTTATCATTCAATGTTTACACTCAATATAAAAATTGGATGTTTTTGAATATTTTTACCAAAAGCAAAATTTTATTAATACGAAAACTATTATTGTTTCTACAACTATTATATATTATAAATATTTTTCCTTGTTTTCAAAACGATATTAATATTAATATTCCCCTAACAACAAAATGTTAAAAATAAATATGCTTTTTATAAATGTGGTTGAAAAATTCATGTTGTTTGATCTTGTATATATTTGGTTTGTTTCCCACCTTCTTTATAATTCTCGTTTAATTTATACATGAATTAATATAATTGAAACACACCAAATGCAATTTATATTTGGTATGATTCAAGCAATGAAAGAAATTGATTAACTACTATTAAAGGGTTTATTTAATAAAACGTATCTTGTGTTATTCTGCATTATAATAAATAAAATTAGTTTATGAACAAATAATATGTAAAAAATTTTTATGGTTAATAATTTGCTTTCTCTATTATTTTGATACATATGTGGTTTATTTTAACAGCTGATAAGTTGGAATAATATGATGAAATAGAATCATAATGTGATAAGATTGAATAATAATATGATAAAATGGAATACCAGTATGACAGAATGGGATAATACAATAAGATAAAATAAGATAATATGATAAAATTTAACACTAATGTGACAGAATGGGAATAAAAAAATCATAATCTGATAGAATGGAGTAACAATGTATAATGAAATAATGAAATAGTGAAATAATGTATGAAATGTGTAATGTATGACACGTAACAATTTTTATTTATAATCATATCTAGTTTTAGTTGAGGCCGTATATTCCAAACATAATATTTTTCTCTTACATTATGGTCACTACAACTATATTTTTTCTCTGCGTGTATAATAAGTTTTATAGATTTTAATAAGATATACTTTTATTGTTATAAATTGTTAGGTTTTTTATATCTCTACTCAAAATTGTTGACACTTTTTTTCTTTCCTCATATACTAACCAACTCAATACCATTTTCGAAGTAATTTAACCATGTCCAACATGCTGGAGGAAGGTATGGCTATAGAAGTAAATATAGTTTGAAATTTTGTCGAAAATGAAGTGAGTTTGATCACGTGCGATAATTTTGATAAAAGAAATTGTGTATTATCGTCTTATTATTTTACCTGGCCTTAATGCAAAAGTGCATTAATAAAAGTTTTATTAAAATTTCGCAAGATTTGACCGCAATTATGTTTAGCTGCCAACTAAAGCTCGTTTTTTTAAAGCTACAATAATCCTATATTATTATTTTATTTAAATTCAAATCATACTAACAATCTTTATAAGAAATAATTCATAATTTGCCATTATTCCTATTTGAGTCCTTTTTCTAAAAGTTACTTTAACGTGTACGTAATGATGTTGCTTATTATATAATCGGAATGAACTGACTGACTTTAATTTCTTACATGTTTTTATTTTTATATAGAGCATACTCAAAACAAACATAATCAGTTTCGTATATTTCTCTGTTTAATTTGTCTAGAACCACTTATGTTCCACTTCTACGATAACGAATATTGTTATTAACGAGAATGTTCTTAAATATTTTTCTTGAATTGGTTTCATTTTATTTTGAAGAAAGTTTCAAAATTAGATTTTTTTCTTTCAAAAAAATTTTCCTATTTTATTTTCCTTAAATAAGTAATTTTTATTAAATGTAATTTATTATTCTAGGTTAAAATTTCTTTAGTATTTATTTTAATATTTTCTTTTTTAAAAAATTAACTAAATTTCTTTTAAAAATATTTTGTCCTTTTATTTGCTATTTACTTTTACTCATTTTATTAAATAGCTCATAAAATTTTTCATCAAAATATGCTATTAATAAAATTAATCTTTAAGGATTACCTCCCTTTAATATAATGTTACAACTTTCTTTATAACATTTGATGGCGTAGCATCTCCCTTGTTGCTACGATGATAAAATTATTTAAAAGCAACAAGAAGCAAAAACAAAAAAATTTAAACTAAACAAGCCAAAGTGCAATCAAGTATATAAAAGCCCTATTATGGCCTTTAAGGAAATGTGCATATTATCATAAGACGGAAGTTTGTAAAACAACTGCCACCCGTTTGCATGCACTCGCACGCTAACAAACAGAAAGCCAGACAGTAAGATTAACATGAAAGTAGTAGAGTTTAAGTATAAAAAACCAGACGGAAGAAATTGCAAGTTTAAAAGAAATAGCGTAAGGAAGCTAAAATAAACAACAACGAATTTTTAATATGCTACAAAAGCTATTAAATGAATTTAAATTTGCATGTATTTAATTATTATAATCGATGAAATATTCACAGAAAAAATATTCCAAATAATTTTTTTATAAAATTATTAATTAAAATTATATTGAAATTCAATTATATTATTAATAAATGTAGCTAACTTTAAAACAAAATCGACAGCACTTAAAAAAATACAAAAAAAAACTTGTCAATAAAAATATAGAAATAAAAGAACTTTAAATCAATTTTTAAAGACTTTGGTGAGAAACATGTACATAATTTCTCAGTATTTGGAGATGCGTTTAACAATAATCGTTTGATATGTATGAATTTTAATTGAGATTATTAATCGTTTCAATATTTTTGTAAATATTTTGGTCATTGGTTACGAGGCTTACTAAAAAAAAAAAATTACGTAATTGAAATAATAATTGAATTTTTAATTGATTTTGCTCCAATCGCCAAAATTAACAGAGAGTTTTGGTTTAAATTTTAATTAATCTTTTTTAATCAAATTAATTAAAATTATGATTGAATATTTCCTTAAAATCAATTAAAATTTTTATTAATTTAATTCTACAGTTAACTAAATCCATTAATAAAAATGCATGAGTTTTATTACAGTAATTTATTAAATTATTAAAAATATTTAAATAATGTAAGTAAAATTAAAGAAAGAAATAAAAAAACTCCATATTTGAATGGGGGAATAAAACTTTGTACTTAGTTTCACCTTGGCGTCTTATACATCGTATTGAGATCACAGATAGTTACGTATAAATAAGATTTTTGCAACCTTTGAACTCGTTGTAATAAAGATCTGCATCAGAACGCCTTTACAAACTAGGAAGAGTTACGTATAAATAAGATTTTTGAAATCTTTGAACTCTTTCAAATAAAGATCTGCATCAGAACGCCTTTACAAACTAGGAAGAGATACTAATAAAAACATTAATGAATATGACACGAACTTGGATCTTGGAATACAACATCGGTAGCAATGACGGGAAGATCTACAAAAATATTCAAACGATTAAAAATATCATTATATATTTAAAATTCGTACTTATGATTATGTATTAAATGCCAAAAATTGAGCAAATCCTTACAAGATGCTTATATTTCGTATTACAGTTTTCAAACAGTAGAATGAGCCTAAATACACAGAAAGAAAAAAATCATATATTTGAAAATTTTTTTCATAAATATTATGAATCGAACATGACTTTTTTTCCCAAACTTTTTTCATAAAAAGTAAAATTTTGTTCATAGATATTATTAAGTTGTTCATAATGCAAATTTTTGGGAATTTTGCAAAAATGTTGTTAAATATTCGATTTAGTTTTATTAGATTTGATTGCAAATGGTAAATGAAAATAGTTGTACATGAACATAATAAAAAACAAAAACCTTTAAAATGGCAAAATTGCAAGGCAAATCTGTAAAAAATAATGTCTAGAAATTTTGCATAATTGCGCTTGCATTCTGCAGCACATCATTTTGATAAAAAGCGATTCTCTTCTATTCCTATAATGTAGGTAAAAATCATTAAAAACCTAAAATTTTCCGAAGAAAATTTCAAAAATTTTTTTACAAATTGAAAATATAAATGAAAATTTAAACAATTTATTTTAAGTCTTCTTGACATTTTGATTCATTTCAAAAAATGCAAAAAAGTGTTATTATTTAAGACATTGTTCTTAAATATTATGAACTGAAGTCAATAAAAGTTAATTCTTATATTTATGCACAAACTTTTTTTTCTATGTAGTTGAAAACGGTTGAAAATTGCTTTTATGTTATTTTATTTTTAGAATTTTTTATTCACAAGTTTTTCTTTTTTTTTTTAATTTTTTTTTCAAAAACTTTTAAACCAATTAGAAAGCTAGTTAGTTAATTAATTATTATTAGTTAAAAAATTATTAATAATTATTTTTTCTTTGTAGCTTCAATTTCAAAATCCACTTTTTTTCAAAGCTGTTCTATGGAAGATTATTCATATATAAAAGGTCAATTCATATTGATTATTTTTGATGATTTGTTCAGACATCTGTCATATTTTTAATGTTTTTATTGGTATATCATCTTACGTTGTAAAGACACTCAGATAGCATAATATGAAAATCTTTATTGGGATGTCCCGCAGAAATGAGGGCTTTTATGATAAGTTTACGGGAATTAAATATAAGCATACTATATAATAAAATTTATTTAGAAAGGACTCGTATAGAAACATTACACACATTTAATATATACGATACATATACTATACAAATGAGTATATTATTGTAATTTCTAGTTAAGTAAGGGTATAATATCAAAATTTGACAAAGGGAAAAGAATCTTGATATATATTTTCGTCTTGGTATCTTATATACCTTATATTTGAATATTTCATATTTTACTTGTATTGTATTATTTAAACATTTTTGAAAATTGAATAAATAACTATATTAAAATATCTGCGTTTTTAGTGAAGGAACGATTTAATTAGTACAAACCTTATTTAATTTTAGATAAATATTTAATCTTAATTCTAAATTATTTGATTGAAAGATTTAATTGAATTATAAGCCAAAATTATTCATTCTATTTAATTAATATTATGATTTTGATAGTTCGAGCAAAATTAACCAAAAATTTAATTAATATAAACAATTTTGAAAATGAAATCCATTTTTTTTAATCGAGAATAATGTATAAAAGTTAAAATAACTATTCGATATTTACAACTTTTTTATTAAAATCCGAATAATTTTTGTTACTCAAATATTGTTAACTCAAGAAACTAATTTTAATCTACATTGTTTAGTTTTACACTTTGTGTTTATTAATATAAATCAAATTCAATGTTATAACAAATTTAGTATACTCCTTAATACCATTTAGGGTTACTCATAAACGATTCTTTGTTTTCCATTAAAATTCAAAACGCCATCCTTTTGGTTAAAAAATCAAAATTATACAATGTACTTTTGCGAATATACAAAGTTGCTAAGTAAAAATATATTTTATTTATATTTTTCTTCTCTTTCTTTGAAATTTATTCTATTTCTTTTGAATCTACTAATAAAGATAAAAATGTTCATTATTCTCTAAGGATGGCTGGATTGTGACTACTGACTGCAACAGAACAACTTTTGACTGTTGGCAATTTCTTAGTGAAGTTTCCACTTTTGTTTTTGTTGTTGCTGTTTTATGATTGTTACAATTTTATTCAAGC
This sequence comes from Protocalliphora azurea, assembly GCA_932274085.1. Lineage (NCBI taxonomy): Eukaryota > Metazoa > Arthropoda > Insecta > Diptera > Calliphoridae > Protocalliphora > Protocalliphora azurea. Next base: position 121,510,917 of record OW026522.1, read on the forward strand.
TGAACATACTTACAGTCTTATCTTGGAGTAGAGATATTCTGCAATTTAAATGTATACTGCTGCCCGCTTGGACTGTCATATTGGTCGGTTGTCCCACCAGCTGAACATCTTCAAAGTGTGGTCCGTAGCTGAAGTATGGAAAAGAAGAAAACAACAGTAGAGAACGATTTTATTATAATAATATTGTCTTATAAAAAAAGAAAAATGCTGTTGATATTTAACGACGTTTTAGTGTGGTACGGTGCACTGTAATATTTCAGCATTTTTGATTTTTATTACTTATATACAGCATATGTAAATTCTTAACTACTGATTAAATTTGATTATATTTTATAAGATTTTTACTTTTATGGTTTCAATAAATATAGAATAGAAAATAAGAGGTTCTAACCAGCATTAAAAAAAATCATATAATGATGAAAAAGATCTAACTGAATTAAAAGTATGTATATTTATACATAATTCTAGAATCACATGTACACATTTTTATAAAATAACTTAAAATACGCATTTTATTTTGTAATATTTCTTTAATATTAGTTAAAGTTTCTTCAGTTTTATGAAGAAAAAGAAGAGGTAAATCAAAATTTTCACATTTTAACATGTGATTGGATTTAGATCAGTTTTGTCTTATGCCTACACAGAAAAATGATAACCTAATTATTTTCAATTACCACCAATGTTTGAATTTATATACAAATTTAATTCAAGCATAAATTGTTTCAATAATTTCATTAATGGGTTATAAAAGTTTTCGAAAAAGTAATAAAAAATTTGACATCTGGTAAAACAATATAAAGTAAAAATGTTGAAATTTTTTTTTTACTACACAGAAAAAAATATTAACCAACAATTTTTCGATTAGTATTGCTATTTGATTTTGTACTAAAATTTGTTGAGAATAGTGACTGATTCAATGTACTTTTTAATTGTAGAAAGGTTTTTTTAAAAAAAAAGAATAGAAAAAAATTGGCGTCATGGAAGTAGTTTAAAACTACCCAGCAAATACTTTACTTTCCTGGTAAGCTAGCAGGTATAATTGAAAACAAAAATAAACTGCTTATTTTTTGCGTAAATATCTAGTTATTTTTGTTCGACTCAAAAATACCCAGCAAAAACTTTGCTTTCCTGGTAAGCTAGCATGTATAATTCGAAACAAAAATAAACTACTTATTTTTTGCCTGAATAACTAGTTATTTTTGTCCGACTTGTCCACAAATTCATGTAGTTATTTTTTGACCCTAGGGGTACTCAAAAATATGCACCTAAACGAAAACAAAAATAAAAAAACAAAAAAACTTTGCCGTCAGTGAGACTCGAACTTGGACACACACTAACCTTTCGTTTTTACTGACTAACGTCTTACTCAGTACACCATCTCGCACATAGCATCGGAAGCGACAAAAACTCTATTTAGTTTAAAATATCTTTTTAGACATTTTGTTATAAAAAACTAATAGCTTCAGAATGGGGTTGAACCAACAACCTACTGGTTGTTAATCCGGCGCTCTAGCCAACTCATCCACGTGATTGCAGTATTACTGTGCTATTAATCTACTGAGTACTTATTAATGTAACACAGAGTAGGCAAATAATGATGACGCCTCATTACCAGGAAACTGCTTTAATAAGTATTTGTTAGTACCGAAAACCAAAAAGTTTTTGCTGGGTATGTACCTAAACGAAAACAAAAATAAAAAAAAACAAAAAAATTTTGCCGTCAGTGAGACTCGTACTTGGACACATACTACCCATTCGTTTTACTAACTAACGTCCTAAGCGACAAAAACTCTATTTAGTTTAAAATACCTTTTTAGACATTTTGTTATAAGAAACTAACAGCTTCAGAATGGGGTTGAACCAACAATCTTCTAGTTGTTAATCCAGCGCTCTAGCCAACTCATCCACGTGATTGTAGTATTACTACCGCTATTATACTATTGAGTATTTATTAATGTAATACAGAGTAGGCAAATAATAATGATGCCTCATTATCAAGAAACTACGTTAGTAAGTAGTTGTTATTACCGAAAACCAAAAAGTTTTTGCAGGGTAACTATAAAAAACATTCAAAATTTGTACGTTTCATTAAAGCTTTTAAATTGTGTTTGTCGTGTACAAAAAAAGGGCTTGAATGCAGTAAAGATTCGATATTTTAAACAACTTTCGCGAGTTTGTATTGTTACATACATATGTATTATTTTATATATTTATTGTAATTTCATTGATTTTATAGGTGCTCTCATCAAGCAAAAGAAATAACTTTGTGGATTATATAAACCAAACGAACAAGGGACAAGGAAGCAGAATCATCTGGTAAGTGTATATAATTAAATTAAAAAGTTTACTAAACATACAGAATCGCTTTTGTCAATTCCAGAGTTCCGTTAGCCAATTCTTAGATAATGAGGAGATAACTCTTTCAAAATGTCCCCTACCCATATGTGAAAATCAAACGACACACAAAATTTTTCCAATGTATAATTTCCAATGTATAATTTGATGATATGATCCACGGAAAAGCTTTCTTGATATGGATGAGTGAAAACACACACATCGAAAAAAAAGAAATACAAATTTTATGTAAATGAACATTTTTTTTGTTAAACACATAATGTATATATATTTTTTTAATAAAGTAAAAAAGTAAACAAAATATTTTTTCAATTAATATTTGTTATTCACTCAATCATCTAAACGATTGATTTTTTTCTCAATTATTTTCGCATTCAATTAACACTTTGCATAAAGTTTTATAATTATTTTTTAATTAAACTTATAAAAATGTTTAATTGAAAAGAATCGTAGTTTGTCAGTTTTTACAAATTTTGGTATTTAATCATAATCATTTTGGTGAGAGATGAAATTTTAAATATTTTTTTTGCTTGAATGAATCATTTTAGTAATCAAAATCATTTTTAATTTTTCCTGTGTATTTACCCATACTTTGGGTAAATATAGGGTAAATTCCTTTTTTGGTAACTTATTTGGAATTTGAGAAAAAAATTAAAATTAGCATCTGTCCATCACGGTTATGTATTTACTTTCAAATTAGTTAATGTCTTCAATTTCGTATTTATGTTTAATAGCAAAAAGCGAATTCAAACAGGATTGGTTGGTTAACGTGGTAGCTCGTAATGTTATCGTAATCAGTCATATTTGTTAGATTTGATGAGACCACACTACTCCCAGGTCAATAAGTTTTTTTAAGTGTGTAGTGAGATGAATGTGTAAAGAAAAAAAAAAAAAAAAAAAAAACTGAGAATATAAATTAATTAGATGCAGCCAGTAGAATTCAGATATTTAATAAGATTACTGAGTTTTACGTATACTATCTTACAGAGGTTGTATAGTTGGTATATTTCTAGAAATTTATCTCAGATTGCATTCAAGGCTTGGTATTCGCATAGGAGATGATATACTGTCTCTTCCTTCTCCTAATTACCATATCCCGGAAAGACTCTGTGAGGGAGCCAAAGCTCAAACAAGTGCTGTAATAGTATATTGTTTACATACATAAGAAGAAAATTATATGTAGTTAGCCAATACCGGACATTACGTGTGTGAACGGTGGTGATTTTGGAGTAGGTCTTATATGTAAGCTGTGATAAAATGAAAACGTTTATATAGAATTTATATAGATTGCTTTAAATATCGAGAGTAGATTTTATATGAGATATAGGTCAATCTTGGACCGATATTAATAAAATTTAGTACTGCCCTTTCTATTTATGTAAAACTCGTCTATATTTAAAACTATCCAGTAGTCGCCAATTTTCCCTTTTTTATCTACGGCAGTACGTTAGAGTCCTTTTTCTAAATTTACACTAATGAGATATAAATTGTATCACAGACTTACGGTCAACACTTGTAAACTCATGTATTCAGCCCTAAATTTGTTAGATAGTGACTTGGAAGACTGAAGTCTGTATGAAGACCTCATACAAAAGCACAGAATTTTAATTTCTAAAAAGTAATTTTTTAATATTCATGAATATAATTCACCCAAAACAGAATAATTTTTGTCTTAGTTCTCTATATCTTACAAATTTTTCATTATTATATAATGAAATATTTAAAAATATTTCTGTAAATTATTTTAAGATTTTATTATATATAATAAAACTTATTTCTGTGGCGAAAAATAAAAATTACATAACTGGATTTTATTACTTTTCAGGAGACTGTTTTTAGGATATAAATTGAAATTAAAGATCGCTGATAAAAATTTGGAATTATCTAACCTACAAATATGTTCACAATTCATACGAAAATTATTTGGTATATTTTTCAAACCGATATACGCATTGACTATCGAAAATTATAGCAAAAATGTAATAGTTTTGTTTACAAAAATTAATATTTTGTTTAAGTAGTATCTCAAGTTATACAGTTTTTTCAAAGTGGAATTTGAAAATATATTTTGAGTATGTTAAATTATGTACTTATAAGAAATACAACAAAATACTATGGAAATAAAATTAATGTCTTAAAAAACCACATTATTGGAATAAGAATTTTAAATTCAATTATGAATTTTAATATAATATGGAAAAAAGTATATTTTTATTATACAAAATTTTTACATTTCGAAAAAAATAAAATCAAACGAATTATGTTGTTATTCAGTCCGCTGTCTCCTAAAGAAATGGGCAGTTTTTTAGAAAAAATTTATATACCATCCAATGAAATTCAACAATTCTAAAGACTAGGGAAATAGAAAATGATATAAATTGTGTTATGTATTTTTCCTTTTGGTCACAGATTTAATAACGGAAAAATTTATACTACTTACTAATAAGTATATTACTAACAACGGAAATATTTATAAAAGCACATGTGAATAAACTAAAAGTTATGAATCTATTTCAATGAAACAAAAAGTCATTTTTGTCAGAATGCTCCATATACAAACTTTCATAGTTGAAATATTACTATGTGGAAACATAAAGGATATAATTATTAGTTTGAAAATATGAGAAGTATTTTATGTATTTTAATATTATTATAATCATTATCATTATTATTATTATTATTATTATTATTATTATTATTATTAATATTATTATTATTATTATTTGTTTTAAATACAATATCTTTATCCCTGTTTATAAACAAATTTTAAAGAGTTTTTAGGTACTAAAGCAGTTGGCCCTTATTTATTATACTTTTTCGGTGTTTATTTTTTTTTTTTTTTTGTATTCACTTTTTTGGCGCACTTTTCAAAAATTCTCAAAGGTAACGCTGATGCTCATGCTTATGTACATGACGTATGATTAATATTTTACTTATGACAAACACACAAATAATACTCATACGCCTCATATGACAATATATTAGAAAAAATGTATTCATATTATGAATTATGAAAAAAAAAAAAAATTAATTTACTGAATTAATATTTTAAAGTATATTGACATATTTTAAAAATTTAGAAAAAACGTAAATTTTGAGATAAAAATTGTCATATCTGGCAGCCGTGACTTCAATGTAAAAAAATTTAAAGTACAATTGTGTAAAAGAAAATACAATTGTGTACTATTGAAGAGAGCATGTCATAATATCCATGGACTTTATGACCATAAAAAAGCATCAGGGTGTCCACGGACATTATAATATTTCTAATTATATATATATATATATATATATATATATGTATATATATATATATATATATATATATATCTTTTTTTCCGAAAATGCAATAAATTTCAATAAATTTTAAAGAAGAAATGTTTTTAATTAAAAAAAATTTTTAATTAAAAACTGAATAACGAAGGGAAGTAATTTTTACATAACTTATAACTTGTTTAGAAGAAAAAATGAAAAAGTCGGAAAAAATAACACATTTAGGTTTTATTTTTTTAAAAGTCCTAATGAGGACTTAAATAAAATGTTTTTGTACTTGCTTAAAATATCAGAGGTGCTATTTTTTGAGACCTCGCAGCCCCTAGGAAGCACATGAAGTCCACTTTATGCCAATCTACAAAATTTACATGAATTTAATAATTATCGATTTCAAAGAAGAAAAATTTTTTCTTTCTTCTTCATGCCAACAATGCTTAGATAATGGATGTTGTACGATTTTCAAACATTATGCACTGTACCGTTCTCTTGAATGATTATTCAGTTATAATATTAGATAGCTGAACTAAGCCGATATTAATATATTTTTATCAATAGGAATCATCAACTATTTCCTAACCTCGAATATCTTTATTCATCAGATCCACAGATTGCCTATGTCACGAGATCCACAGGTAATACGTGTTGTTAATCAGCTATATCCATATTTTGACTAACGCCTTAGATATGTAGATATTGAGAAAAGTAGGATATTATATCAAATAGTCAAAGAAAATGTCGAAATCACTGTATGTAAGTTATGTAAGTGAATTCAAATAAAACATCATGATATAGAAATATAATTTCATTTAAAGAACGGGCCGCATACATTTCATTATTTCTATACATTAGTGAAAACTTTAGGCTACATTCAATTAATGTAAACGAGTGCATTCATATATAGAAATTCTTTAATGGGATTTATGCACGTTAAAGTGATTTTCGGAAGAGGGGTTATGTAATTTTTTAAGTAGAAACATCGTTGCTAAATTTTATGATAATTCGAGCATAATTTACCATAGTTCCCATATAAAGCCACTTCCAGGAATCGCCCTAAATTGCATAAAATCATCTAGAAGTTAGTATCAGCGTATTATTCTGAATGTGTATATTTTATTTTACTTTTCTTAAAATTCGCCACAGGTATAATGTAAGTCCCCTTCCTGAATATTTATGCTCGAACGCAATGGTGTAGGGTCAATACTGTATCTTTCTTTCTCTTTTTTATGGATACGAATTTTGATTGATACTTTTTGTAATTATGCATATTTTACACTAAATGCTGTTAACGTCTCAAAATTCTGAAAATAAGAAAAAATTATTCACGAATTACTGCGTAAATTTAGCTCTTATCATTATTTAAAACTATAAAATCGAAAGTGCACTTAAAATAAATTTATTGAAAATATTTTATGGACTTTTTGATAATTAAGCAAAAATTGCACTTTATATTTTTTTGTGTTTTTATAGAGCAAAATACACTTGGCACAAAACTTGGAGATATAGATATAATAACGGCGATAAATATAAATTTAAAAAGAAATATCTTTGATTGTTGAAAACGGGATACTGTGAAAACTCATTTTACTGAACTAAACTAAACTGAACTAAAACTTTATTAAAATTTAAATGAAACGTATTTTTTTATTTCGTTTTTAAGCTTTCTTGGAAAATTTACTAAACACATTTATATTAATTTTTCTTTAGCTATGGTTTCCTGTATGTATCATATATATTGGTAAATTTTTTCGGATTTTTAAAAATTAAGTAAACTAAGGTATATTGGAACATATGAGAAAACAAAAACTGTTTATGTTAAATTGAGCTTTCAAAATATAGCTTAACATATTCAGAAAATATATTGTGAACATTAAAGAACGTATTTATAAATTACATTTTTATCTGATTTACTTAAAGCAGTGTAAGGATATGGATCTTTTAAAACTAGTTTAGTGTTTGTAGCAACCTGTGGCAAAGCATCTTAGAATTGTTTGAATGTATTTTGAAATTTCACAACCATCTCGATTTCTTAGAATGTGAAACAAAATTTTAAAAGAAATTAAATGCCCTAAATATTTTAGGTGTATATTGTTTGCTTGGTTGATTATAACCTTGTAGTTGAGAAAGTTTGTTTTTCCTTTTGCATATTTAAATATAGTAAATTTTACAGAAAAAAATTTCTTGAACAAAAACAAACAAAAAAAAAAAAAAAAAGAGAAAAGATCCACATAAATAAAGTATATAAGAAGCTTTTGGCTTTGCATTTTAATAAACTTTCTTTATCACATATACACTTATAACAGATAAGTACTTATGTATATTCTCGTATATCCTTTCTTAGTTTTTTGTATATTTAAATATGTATTTGTATTTTTACTATATATAGGTTATTTGCCGCTCTTAAAATATAAAGTATAATTTTATTTTTGCCTTTTTAAAGTTTGCATTTATTTGCATTATCTTTTTTGATTCTAAAACAAGTTTTTGTTTCAGTTACCATTTGTTTTTGTTGCAGTACATTGCTGAACATAAAGAATTTAACAAATTTCCTTTATGCTAAACTTCTGAGTGTGGGAACAAAATTTTTGGCTTTAACAAAAAATAAAATGTGTAGCCTTTTGTTACAAATTTTAGGTATGATTATGAAAAATGTTTTGTCAGCTTACGAAAAAATTTAACTAGATTATAGTTTAGTACAACAAACAGAGGAAAACAGATTCAGTTTTATATATTAATTGTATTTTCTGGTTCATGTAGATGTCAAAGTTTATGTGATATTTACTCAAGCTTAGCCAAAAGTGGTTAAAGTTGATTCAGAATTTTAATATTTTTTTTTTACACTGATACATCAATTAGATCATTTTGCTTGTGATTCTAATATTTAAAATTCAAATTTGTTTTGTAACGGCTGTCTAAAAATCTGGTTAGATTATAAGTATAATATATAATTAAAAATACTATACTGTTATTGTTTACAAATATTGATCAAATGTGAGGTACCGTTAGGAAAAATAAATGATTTTTTTTACTAAAAGTTAGTTTTTACGGCATCCCTCCATGGACCAACTCTAACTTATTTATATAATGTTGTGAACATTTAAAAGAAAAATTATAAAAATGGAAACTATGACGTTTTAACAAAATAAATAGCAGAAATATATATATATATATATATATATATATATAGAAATGGAAGAAAGATTTATTAGGCAGTAATCTGAGCCACAGTATATCTAAATCTTATATATATATATATATATATATATATATATATGGGATTTTTATATTATTAAATCCCTGCGATTTAAGCTTGATGGCTTTAATCAATTAAAACACAATTTATTTTGATTAATAAATTATAATGTACACAGTTTATTTCAAATTATCAAACTTAAATTAAAATATTCACTTCACTTTATTTTAGTTTTACAATTTATTAGAGTTTGGCTACTGCTGGTTTTAACTCAATTACAACTTTTAACTTCAACTTTTGAGCAACTCACTTCAACTTTTGCACAACTATTCTGCAACTCTTCGACAACTATTTTCAACTGCAATTTACTTCAACTTTATAAAACTCTTCTGCAACTGTCCGACAACTTTATAAAACTCTTCTGCAACTAACTTCAACTTTATAAAACTCTTCTGCAACTAACGAAATATTCTCTTTTATTCCTATTTATATCCTATCCACTATTACTCGCTATTTCCCTAAAGCTCCAGAAACTTCTTAGCGAGCGAAACCTATATTTGTCCCTTTCCTGTGCATGGTAAGTCCGTTTATAAAATTAAATAACGTCGTTTAAAATATTCGTTCTACGTTATAAGATGTCTCGTCCATATTTTGTCTGTGGCGTACGTGACTCGTCACTAACTCCGTCGATAATGTTCTGTCCGTTAACTATCTTAACCCTTTTCTTACCAACGTTTGCCAGATCTGGTGACGCGACCAAGCTCCAATCACACATATATATATATATATATATATATATATATAAATATATATATATGTATATATATATATATATATATATATATATATATATTCCTTGTATCAAGGATATTTAAAAAATCATAGTTTTTATTTTTATAATTTTTCTTTTAAATGTTGTTTATCTGGCACTACTTTTAGAATTATTAAATTTTTAGTGAATTTTAATAAATTCAATTTTAAAAGGGATTTACGAAACTTATTTAAGATAACAACATCTTTGTTTGAGTACATATTTTGTTATTTAATTTTTTATATCTTTATTTTTCTGTCAAATACGACATGGTTTCATTGCGTATATCTTTCAATAACAATAATATTCCAGTATTCATTCAAATTGATTAAGCAGTAGATTCATCAGTTCATTAAATTTTCTCTTCTCAGCTCATTTATATTATATTTTAAATCTGCTAATGAAACGATTCATATCTTATTTGGATCTCAGTTGGTCAACCAATAAGAGTAGAGATAATTGTGGTTTTTAGTCTGGAATCCGTGGAATTTCGAGTAGTTTTGAAATATTTTCCACTTTCAAAAAGTCCGGGAAATTGCGTTCGCTACAAATAATTTGTATATTAGTATAAAACACGTTTATCAAATTCCATAAGGATCGGTCCATAATTAACCATTGGTTCTTATACTGGCATCAAGAAAAATACTGCTTTTATTTTCTATAATTTTGCGGTTAAACTGTCCCAGAATAGGTATCCAATTTTAATTGATATTGAGTTACAGGATAAATAACAAAATCAGTCCTTAAATCAGCAAAAAGTAAAATTATACTCTTAATAATGTTTTATTACTGACAATATATTGTAAAACTAATACTGAATTTTGAGTGGAAAACTGCAAACGCACTATGAGTATATTCTACTAGATTAGACTTCATTTGAAACCTTGGTGATCTACATTTTAATTACCTTTAAATTTTGTTAATTCCTTTATTGGTTTAAATTTTATGTTCTCTTGAACGAAAAATGTGATAAAGTCCTCTATAATTTCTATTCCGTGTTTTACTGCGAAGTCGGCAGAGTCCTTTTTTTCTGGTTTTTCCCTAAGGATTGCATCACAAGTATGTAAATAAATATCCAGTAAAATAAATATCTCTATGTAATATCTCCAATATAAAAAGTCACTTTTTTGTTGTATTGCATCCAAGTTGTTCAATAGTTTAAAAAATAAAAGGCCTATGGGCCTACGCCAAAGTAGAGTTTTTTTTTCATATATTTTTTAATATTTGAAATATCTTCACTACCTTATATTTTATGATATTCTGAACGAAAAATTTCATTAATTTTATGCAAGTTTTGCACAGTTTTTGTGTAAGATATTATTTAGTTAATCCTCTCCAGGTAACAAATATCTTCCGCTACTGTTCAGAAAATAAAGGGCTAAATTGTATTTATTTTATTCTAATTTAACCTATTTTTTAAATGATAAATATATTATTTGAATCCTGCGAATACAATCTATGGAAAAATTATCAATTTATTAAAATGTTCACCTTTTCTTGCAGATTAAAAAGAAAAAAAAAAAAAAATAAATTTTGAGCATTTTTAACATATTCCAAATCTTTATTGGATGCTCTATCTCTGATAAGACTTCTGTCAGATGCATTTATTACTTTTATCTAATATTTATGTAATTTTTTAATATTTTAAATTTTTATCGCGGTTTTCAGCAAAAGGTGCCTCTTACTCTTGCTGGATTATGTACTCAAAGATTTTTTTTTTGGTGATTATAATTTTAGCCTGTAACCTCACTAAATTTAAATTTTTGCACATATCCATAGCTATTAGATGTTATAATTATCCTTTCAATTTCACAATTATTGGCCTAAAAAAATATTAAATTGTACTTAAATTACATTATAACTCCAAAACTGAAGAAATCCATACTTGCGGAAGATAAATATTCGATATTGTTAGAAATTTTTCCAAGGAAAAATAGGAAGTTTCTAGACACATTTCTAGTTCAAAACTGGATTATATCGCTAGATAATCTTCTAAAGGACAAACATGATATGTAGCCAAATTATTATAAAAAATTATAAAAATATAAATTTAAATTTATTCGAAGTATTGAAAGTAATTTAGGTTTCTTAGAAATTACATTCTTTACTAAGAAGAAATTTACTTATACTTTTGTAAAGTTAATCAAAAAAAAAAAAAAAAAAAAAAAAAACTTAAAAAAAATATTATTTCTTTAAAAGTTTCGCTTTTTTGCAGGTGGTTTTAACTATAACAAATATACTTATATGTGGACTTTGACAAAATATCTTAAGTTGAAATAAAAAGGTTTTCAGCAAAAATTTATTAGGTACAGGTAAGCACTAGATAAAATGCATGCCTTCAGATATAGCATCACAGTGCTTGCGAATATGCTATAAGTGGAAATGAAATTTTCTCTTGAATTAGATTTATTTACACTAATTTGCAGCCTGTAAGCAAAATTTTTATTTTTTGCAATTTATTAAATTAAATATTTATTAAATTTAATTAGATTTAAATTAAAGAAATTAATAACGGCTTCTAAGTAAGGCGACACAGTAACTTAGGCAAATTTGATCAGTTGATATCATGAACTTCAAATGTTAAGGAAAGAATTATTATTTGTGCAAAATGGGGAAAAGTAACAATTAATTAATAAATAAAAAAAAATATATATGGTTCATTCAACGAGACATCTATAAAAATTATTATTTTAAAAAAAGGTTCATTAGATTTTGTTAAAATTTAGTAGGCATATGACCATTTAATATTTCTCATTGTTATTTTTCCAATTTTGAAAAATTCGCGAAATTATTTTTATAAAAGATAAGAACATCAAAAAAATTTACAGCTTTAAATTTTTATATCTATTTACGATATATGCTGAGAACTGAGCTCTCTTTAGCTTTATTTAAAAATTAACTTGTGATCTGCTTGCAATTCTACAACGGATTTTTTGAAAAATTTCTACCCCTAGGATTTTAATTTTCTTTTAGTATATCAAAGCATAAAATCTTTACAACAAATTTCAATATTATTTGTTTGCGGACAAGATAATTTACTATTTTTAATATTTTTTAGAAAAAGCTCCAACAGTTTTTCATAAAAAATTTATTTTTTTTATAACATTTATGTTATTTTTAATTTCATTGATTTTTCTTATTCAGAATATATAACCTTAAGTATTTATAAGCCTTTATCTATGCGTAAATGATATTGTATAATTAAAAAAATAACGGTTTTGTTAAAGATGCACTCACAATAAGAATACAATTTTCAGATGTATTTTAGTTTTAAATTTATTTGCTTATTATTGAAATTAAATATGTATATTATAAATTGCATTAATAATTATCAAGGACCGAAAGTTCATGTAAATGCATGTTTACTCCTAGAACATTAAATATTAAATATCTTTCCGAATCAGAGAACTTGCTTTTAAATGGTATCGATTTGTTAATGCATATATGCATATTTTATTGAAAATGTATGGTTTTGCATATTTTACCATAAAAGCATATTTTTGTGTAATATTTTGTGAAAAATTGCAATTTAAAATAATTTCTTGTGCAGAAAAAAGAAAAAAAAATTCTGTGAACTTTTAATAGAGCGGCTTAAATCTATTTTTTAAATTTTTTAAATATTGAAAAATACTGTAGAAGAGTTAATTTTTGGTAAGTGTGTATCGAAAAATAATAATCACAGAAGGATGTTGATTACTATAAGCGATGCGCCATCAAAGTTATCGAGGTAAGATGTCAAAATTCCACAAAATAAATAATTACATTTTCTCTTGTTTTTTACAACTTTTGGTATAAGTTTATTGCAATACAAGTATTAACATTGAAGATTATGTACACATAATTGTCAATCAAGACCATATTTATTTTTAATGAAAATGTCACATACATTCGTATATGCGTGTGAAATATTTATTTCTGAGGTCGTCGGTTTTTATAAAAAAAACCATGACCTGATTAATTTTTTAAAGAAGCTGACAATGAAAATATTCTCTCTGAGAGAACAATAAGTTTTATAGAACTTAATATTATTTTAAAAACTTTAATCAATGGAGAAGACAACAGTAATAGAAATAAGCTTGTTGCAAATACATTTGTTGCAATTTTAGATTCTGAGGAAGACAAAATAATCGCTTTTCACAATATAATCAAAATCATTTAAAATTGCATTTATCACATCACATTTATCGAATACGTTAGATTTTAGATTACAAAATATAGAGCAAATTCTCTACATCTATGTTTGTAAATAAAAATATTTATTAATACCCAGCAAAAAAGAACTGAAAGAGAGCTGAAAAAGTCATGATTTTAACATCGTGTTGTCATTGGAAGGAAACGCTTAGTGTTGAAAAAGAGCTGCAGAAGTTATTTTTTTAAACCATGGTTGTTATTGGTAGCATTTTCTTCTTTTATGCTTCTTTTTGACTGCTTTTTAAGTAATTTTCTTAAAACTATGTTTATACAATTTTTTTAATGAAAATTCTGTTTTAATTACCTTTCAATTTATGAAAATTAATTTTCTTAGAAATTTTTTTTCTTTCCAAATTATTAATTTCCATTTTTTCATACTAAAATATTTTTATAATAATAAATAAAATTTCAATATGACACTGAATTTATATTTTTACTTAGTAAGAGTTAAAAAATACGTGATTTGTTTTTTGAAGCATATTTTGATATTTCTAGTGCATATATATATATATATATATATATATATATATTGTATGAATATATTTATATACATATATATTTAAAAATTTCGATTTTTTCCATACTAAAATATTTTTATAATTTTGTTTTTCCCAGCAAAATTTAAATTCCAATATGACACTAAATTTAAAATTTATATTTTTACTTAGTAAGGGAGGTAAAAAATATGTCATCTGTATTTTTGAAGCATATTTTAGTATTTCTAGTGCAGGTGTTAAGCACCTAAAGTACACTTTTTAAGTGCATGAACTTCCTGACCCTGCTAATTATTCTGGCAAAAACAAAATTATAAAAATATTTTAGTATGAAAAAAACCGACATTTTTAGGAATAGTGGACCATCTTGTCAGAACAGTTTATATTGCAATTTTTATTAAAGTGTATAATTTTTTATAATATCAAAATAAGATACAAATTGAAATTTTTCAACAATTCTTTTTAAAATTGGATTTGCGTTATGAATATATTTGTAAATGATAATATAATTTTAAAATTATAAAAAGACGAACACATTAAGCTTTTATACGCTATTTAAATAATTAAAATCTATTTACAGCTTACAGAAATATTGGTATTTAAATTGAGAGACTTTCTCAATCGTTTTGATAAAAAAAAAAAATAAAATAGTTAATAAAACCGGAAGTTTTCTTTATTGAAACAATTAAAATGAAGATATTCAAAAGGCTCCATAGGGTATGTATATGCCGAGATTACAAATATAATTAAATCTGTAATGAATTTAAATGAATTGCAAAAAAAGTTTTTCATATAAAAATATTTATAAAAGACCATTACAAAAATAATCAAAGTTAAATGAAATAAACTTTAAGTTTTATTAATTTAAAAATAACTAAATAAAATTTTCATTATATTTCCTTTTCAATGTCACCGATTACTTAGTGTTTTTGTTATTAGAAAATAATTTATTTATAAAATATATTAAAATGCCTTGCAATATTAGTTAAATATGCAAAAATTATTAATAATAAAATTTATAGTTTAGATAAATTTAAAGGACTTTTAAATAAACAAGAAACATTTTCGGTTTTTATATTTAAACAGACATGACTTTACTGCATGATTTCAGGCAAGATTATGTTGCATCCGCGATGTTGGAGATATACATTATTTCAATGAATCCAGAAAGTAGATGGAAGCGCAAATAAGGGACATGATTTCTATGCATGGAGCAGGTTGTTAAGAGAGAGTTCTTTTATCTCTCCCCTACAAACCTGCATCCGGGTAAGCTGTAATTTTTGCTGTTTTTTTATTTTTATTTTTTTTTTTCGTTATCATTAAACTTACATTTTAAAGACGTATCGTTTTTGCCACAGTATTAGTTGGTTTTTTTAAAAACTTTTTCTTTTCTTCCTTATCCTGAAAATTTGAAAATTCTAATTAAATTATTTTATCAAAAGTCCACAGATATTATTAACAGTTTATGAATTTTTCTTCATAAAGAAATTTATTTTCATTTTTCAAATCTACAAAAAATCTTCTTGAAACTCAAAAAAAAAAAAAAAGAAAAAAATAGGTCTTAAATATATTTGAAAATAACTTAAAAATGTTATTGTTATATAGTAAAATATGTTGAGATGAGGGGGTATTAAAAATGCATCCTATTTTATGTGAAGAGTTGATTATATGAATACAAAAGATTTTCTATTAAAATTTTTTATAAAAACTTTTAATACCTGTCTTGTTTATAGTTGATTGTAGCTAAAGGAGATGGTACTTAAGATATTAAATATGTACAGAAATTAAGTAGATAAAGCAAAAAAGGAAAGATTTAAAAAAATGAATATATATAATAAAAGACATTATTCTTAATTTTTTGTATATTGTTAATAAGATCATAAATGTACACTAAAATATTTTTAAATGTCAAAAAAAAAAAAAGAAAAAAAATAATAATAATTTATATATATTATTTTACATATAATATTTTTTCGGCTCCTATTAATATTTTCAAATTTTATATTCTAGGAAAAATAACGAATTATTTTGTCATTTTTTTATTAAAATATTATTTACAATAATAAAGTACTGCAATTTTACATAAGCAGGAAAAATAATAAATTTACTTGAATTTTAAATGAACTAATTTAAGCTATATCTCAATCAATATATTTAAATAATTTAAGAATTATTGCCATACTATTTCCCTTTCTAAATTTTGCTACATTCTTATAATTTTTTTAATTTATATACGAGTTGTAAAATCCTAAAATGTTTACCAAAAAATTCTTTATACAAACTCTCCAACAATATAAAATATTTCTAGAACATTGCAATAAAATTTCAATATCTTAATTTAATCTACTTCATTCTACATACTATATACTCGTATGTATAAATACCTACATATATTTCAAGAAAATACTCGCACATAAATTTTTCCAAATATTTAAACTATATACGTTTACAAATCTATTTAAATTGTGTTTGAATTCCTTTTGTTTTAGGGATGTTTAGGGGAGATGTCAAAAATATTTGTTCTCATTATTTGTAGGACACGCTTCTTCTATTTAAGTGTATTACAATTTCAAATGGAATAAAGTTAAATTAAATTTTATTTAATATATTTCTGTTTTATTCCATTTATTTGAAGCTTGAAAACAAAAGGGAATTTAAAATGAGGAAGTGAGTAAGGAATTTTAAGTTCAACTTGCTGTGTGCGAGGATGATTTTGTAAGTTAGTGAAATTTACAGAGATAAAAATCAACGTATTACAAGACGCAGTGGAAAATGATACCATACACTCTGGTTATAAATTTTTTAAAATTTTTTTAAGTAAATTTAGTAAAATACCAGCATAATTATATATGTCGAAAACTAAAAAAAAGATATATCATGTACAATAATTCTATACACATTTTCGGTCTCTCTCGTTGACCCTCCGGAATCTTGCTACCCCTAGGTGCCTGCGGACTCCTATTTGGGAAATCTTGGAATAGAGGAAGTGTTCTACAAGTGTTAAGCCTGACTTCGTATCCTCCGGACTCCTTCAAAATTTCTGTTTTTCCTAAAAAAAAATATATAATAACATTTTCATTATTAAAAAAATTATTAGACACAAATTTCAAGGCATGAGATTTTCAATCGCTGGCAGGGAACTGAAGATGAATTTTAAAATTTTGTAAAATATTTTTTCCGTATTCAGCTCATAAATATGCATCGTTTGAAGGTCCTTCTACATCGTAATCTCTAAAATGAATTTTCCCGGACACTCTAGTACATATTTATGCATAATGTTATTATTACTAATATTTGTATGGGATTTATGTACTTGAGATGACTCTCGGAAGTGGGTCTTATATGAAAGCTATGTTTAATTGTGCAACGGTTCCGTAAAATTTGACACTGTTATTTTTACTTATATAAAACTTCTTTGCGTCGAATATAAATCTAGTACTAAAATTTGTTATAGTTGTAGTATTTTTGAGTTCCAAACTTCCTTTTCGGGACCAAATTTATATGGGGGTTGAATTTTGTATCAATGCTATTTTTCAATATTTTCAAAATAATTATGCAGATTAAAAATGATATAAACATAACTTTGAGATAATCTTACAATATCGAGATATCTTACAACAGCTATGTGGTGCAACCTCATTAATTTTCTATATAACGGTTTATCTAGGGGACTAAAGAAAATTCATAAAAGTAATTTATAGAACCCCAAGTGATCATCAGTATCTAAATATAAATCCCTTATCAATAAATTAGTGTTGCTCTATAAACTAAATTGACGGCAAACGATCAAGACAATTCTCTTTAGTTCCAAAATATCCTTCCTAATAAAGATTCAGCCTTACAATAATCGTTGTCATAGCTATCAATATTCTTGATAATCCACAAAAGTTACTTAAAAATTTAACCTCGTTATAGAACATTAAATGCTATGTACAGTTTTGTCTTGTAGGTGTAACTTCGTAAGGAATGTATGTTTTCATAAGTACAAACAGATGTGTGCACAAATTTTACAAATTTTCAAATACACCTCTACACGCTAACTTACACCCCCACAGACAACAAACTGTTTGTATTATAGTGAAAATGATTTCAGGTAACATATAAATGGATGTGTTTTCGATATGTGAATATTTTGTTCATTTGTATTTCTGATTTTTTTTACATGTTGCAGATGGTATTGTAGTTGTGGTAGTAATTTGCTGCTGCAGATGTACTGCTGTTATCCTAGCTTGAAGGACTCTACAGAATACTAAACGTATATACATAAATATAAAATGCAAAATTATTTTCTAAAATAATTGTCGAGAAAAACTTTCATTAAAAACGTTAGTATTTTTTACCTTGTTCTTCAGGTGTTTAAAGTATTTCTGTTTCATTGCATACAGTCAATTGTAACAAGATGACGACAAAAAAAAAAAAAAAGAAATACAACCAGAACTAGAACAGATGGCTAAATGATATTGTAAGTAATATTGTAAGTGAGAGAAGATATAATAGGAAATATTTTTTTTTTTTTTTTGCTAAAATCTTTCATAAACAGAGTTTACTTTTAATTTTCAAGTTATTTTGTTATGATGACATAAAAAATTTTAGGAAAATTTGAAATTCTAATTATAAGAAAGTGAAACTATGAAAGTTTTTTTTTCTTTTTAGTTTTAATAAAGAAGTTGACACAAGACGAAGATGATGATAATGAAAGCTCTAGGTACATTAAGAAAAGTGTTTATGTAACATTTTACAGCTGAGTGCTTTATGTGTAGTATTGGTCGAATTTGTTGATCTTATATCTCATTTAAAAAGTAATAAATATATATTCATCATTTAATATATCTAAAAATCCATAATAAATATTTGTTAATAAAATTTTAAAGTTATTTAGAAATAAGACATTTGCAAAAGCTAAATTATTTTAAAAATTATTTTTTCTTTGGAAATTTTACTTTTGATCTTCTTCATGGTATATTTTCTACATTATGGGTTATGGCATTATGAAATGACTGCATTAAAAATGAAAAATACACATGAAAAAAATGAAAAATACACATGAAGTCTGAAATTCTACGAATCAGTTATAAGGTCAGATATAAGGTAGAATATAAAATATAAATATCATGTAAAAAATAAAATTTTTTAAAAGGAAGTTATTGGTCTAGCAACTGATTTGATGGTGCAAGAACCAATTCGTTCACAACCAATGGTTTCACAAATATAAAAATATAACTTTAAAAAATATTTCTTTCTTGTCTGCATAAGAAAACACAAGACAATCTTATTTTTCTGATCTGATCGTGATACTTGTCATTACAGAAAAAAAAACAACTGAGCGGTATCAAGTAAATGTTAATGTTATATACCAAATGAGGCTAATATACTAAACTGTTCAAAATATTTAAATACATTTAAGCGACACTAAAATCTTAACAAAAAATTACAGATAACTGGAACATGCCAACAAGAAAGTAACCGATAGCATCAAAAAAGAAAATATTAACCCTAGAATACTAATGTAATATATGTAAATTTTACGTATATATTTTTCATTTCTTTCAAATCATTATTGCTCTCGTGTATGGAAACCTAACGATATGGAATTCCAAAAGTTCTTTCACCAAGTGTTTTTAAACATATATAAAAAAAATAAAGTAATACACATTTTGACATTTACATGTTCTCAATGCGAGTAGAAAATTTACGTATCGTTAGTATTAAGAGTATAAATTTTACACATAAATTTTATGTGTCGCTATTATTAACAGCATAAATATGAATAAAAATTTGGAAATACGATTTGAAATGGCAGAGTAAAAGTTAATATATTAGACGAATAATCATAATTTATTGGATATAATAGTCCATTCTAACTTTTTAGTGAAATTAATGTAATAATTGAAAGAAAATTATAAGCTATCGAAATTATTGTTATACTAAGAACTTTCTACAGAAAAGAGTGTAAATTGTGTTAAAAATTTAGCCATTATACAGAACAACGAAAGGCTACAATCTACTGTATTGTTTGATATGCATCTCAAGTCTCTGCTGAACTTTAGATCATAATTTATCATGACTATTCATAAATAAAATCCTGATATATTTTTAAGGGGTTTTTAATGCTTCATTCATATTTGTTGAATTTGGATTTTCATTTCAAGCTTTTTTATAGACAAATAAATTATAAAAATGCACTTAGACGAGGATAAAACAATAAATTAAAGTCTACGTTAAATTTACGTATCGTTAGTATTAACGCATAAAAAATGTGGTTAGTATACTAGGGTTAAACATATTATTAGAAATTAATAAAAAATAAATTGATCTTTTTATAAAATAAAAATTTCGAAAAAACTTATAGATTTTTTTAATTTTTATAGCCAGATTTGTATTCGACAATAAATATTTTAACTAAGAAAAATTAAAAAAGGTAAAACAAATTTACAAATGGAAAGGGAAAAATTAATTTTTTTTTTTGCAAAAACAAAATAATAGTTTATCGAAAATAGAAAAAGGCAGAATGATTTTTTTACAAAATAATGGAACTAGAATCATTTTTAGGGAAAATATCATATTTTTTCCTTTAAAATTAAAAAAAAAAACTAAAAGGTTTTAAATATTGGCATTTACTTAACTAAATATATAGGAAATGCAAGTGATTTTTGAAATTTTTAAATAACAACTAAATTTTTATGCATTTTTATATTTTTCCAATAGAGAAAATTTTTTTAATTTCATTTCTTTTTCCTAGTCTAAAAATTGTAATTCAAAATTAATGCATAATATTTCTTTAGGTAATAGTTTTGTCACTTAAACAAATATATTTAATTAAAAATTAATTAAAAAACTTTTTTTTGTAAAATAAGAAAATATCCAATTTGGACACAAAAATTTAATTTTATAACATTTTATAATTATTATATTAATAACATTAATATAAGTTTAGCACTGAATTAAATACTATTACCATAAGTTAATATCGTAACATAAAAGAACGTTACTATTACTGAAAATTATATAAAATTGTTATTAATCTTACTTGTATTTTTACCAACGAAAAGTGAACTTTTACCTCGGTTAGATACTTGCCTCTGAATCGTAAATCAAATTAGATAAATTATATTAAAAAAAGGTAAATATAATAAACTCTAACTCAATTATCTCTAACTGAAAGAAATACTAATTTATATTTCTTTTGTCTTAAATTATCCCAAGTATAATTACTCTGTCTATGTGGATTAATTACCCTTAACTCTATCCCTCTCTTTACTAAATCTATAAGGAGAATTAATAATAATCCAGATATTATTACACTTCTTGTTTTATTTTAATAATTTTACAGCCTTTTCTCTATGTCGAATGAAAAATTCGTTTCGAAATTTTTTATGGAAAATAACAATAAAATGATAAATTTATTTATTGTTTTTTATACATTTTGTCGAAATGAATCTTTCTTTCGACATGGCAAAACAGACAGTTATTTTTCTGGTAATAAGAAATTATTGGAATATAAGTTAGTAAATCCCTGAAGAATAATTACAATAAAATTAAACTAAAGCTAAAAATTTTTGATAGGATCTCATGAAATCTGTATTTAAATTAGAAACTATGGTAAATGGACACATTGCTGAAATGCAAATTTTGCAAGTAAATTTTTAAATTGCGGTCGGTTTGTCCGATTTATATAAAAATACATATATGCTTGCTAATATTTTTTTTCTCATCCGATTTTAAAGATTAGTGTATTTTCTCTCATTAAAGCTTGTGAATGTTGTTTAAGTTTTATGGTTATTAGGTTTTCGTTGAGTTGAGTTTTAGCAAAATTTTGAAAAAAAAAAAATAATAAAAATATTTGGAAGAAACACAATTTTAAAATACTTGAAAAAAAAAATACCAAAATACCTCTAGTTGATGGTTTAATTTTAAAATTTTTGCTTTAAAAAACCCTTTATTTAAAAAACTACAACTAAAGTTGATGAAACTAGATGGTAGAATGGATGGATTCAATGGTTTTTATTGCTATTGATACATAATTTTGTTTATTTTTATTCGGTATTCATTTTATTACGATATATTAACTTTAAAATTGAATTAATCGCTTCTTTTGATATATTTGACCCCAACGTTCGTTGTCAAAAATTATTGAATTTGCCATAAACAGTGTTTCTATCATTATGACAATCTAATAATTGAAACTTCAAATTTGTAATAATGGTGTTAGGGAAAAATAAATTCTTGTTTACTTATCTTTCAAAAAGATTATAAAAATGATGCAAGGTGTGTCGACTAACACAAGCTTTTTCTTAAAAAAACGCAATTTGTAAGTTGGATATAGAGATATATATCTCCATTTTAAGATAAATGGATTTAGGCCACTTTCAAAACAAACGGCTCATATGTTCCTATTATCTGACCTATATCATAGTCCAATTATTTATTTTACTTTATACTAAATATGTTATTATTCGCTTTTTCAATTTAAGAAATTTTATTTAGTTCTTGTATCTGTTGCCAAGATACAGTTAAATCCATTTAATCTTAATTTATCACTGACACATGAATTCGACCAGGAGTAGCGAGCACTGGTGCAGTCACGTTGAATTAAAAACAAATAAATGACTGAAAGAATGAATATGATTTTTTTTCCTTTTTGTTATACCAAAAAATTCCATTGAATATACAATTTTTTGTTTTCTGATTAATGCATGAATAATTTTTGGATATTTTCTTTTATTTGTAAAAAATGTATGTTTTATTTTTTTACCTTTAATGAAAATATTTTTGAAGTTGTACACATTTTTTGTATAACAGAATAAATATGCAAAATATGTTATAAGTATTGCAAAGATTTTAATGAAAATAATATTACAATGATAAATATTGATTATAAAAACGGATGTAGCAGAAGTAGACTTATGAATATTGCAATATGTAAATGTGGGAAATCGATGAAATCATTTTAAATATATCAGAAATGATGTCAGATATTTTATTTACTGCTCCGTTGATTGTTTATTATAAGTGAATGTATATTGCTCACATATTCTTCCCCGTAATTGCTTTTATAACCTTCACAATATATATAGCGGGTACATATAAGTTTGAAGAAGTAATGTCGATAGGATGATTTTTCAAACGATTTCAAACGATTTTTTAAAAGCTAGGGTCTTCGGTTTTTGCAAAACAAAATTGGAAATATTTTTTTTTTTGAATTTTTATGCTGAAGAAACAAACTTAATTGGTCCAATATTAACAGAGATATCGGTCAAAATGCATTTTTTCACCGATATCCAAGTAATGCATATATTTTTCTTGAACTTCAGTTTTTTGAATTAACCAAATTGCTTCGTAACCAACCGTGTTATTGCCAAATCTGTTTTTTTATTTCTTTAATGTCTGCTCTCCTTATAGTTTTTTTTTTTGGTTTTTTAAATCAATCAAAAGGGTCCATAAATTTTCCTCCATACCCTTTTTTTATCTAATATTGTCTAATATATATAAAATATTTCTTCTGCATCAAAGTAATCATATCTTACTTAAAGATATGCGAATTTTTGCAAAATTTCAAAGTACTACATTTATTATTTACTGGCTTTTATCGAAGCTCTTTGCTACCCCACTTGATGCGATAACTGATATTTGTTTTATGTGGGAGCTATCCAATTTTGTTCGAAATTTTATATAAAAATTTCCTTTTTAAACTTTTTAGGACTTTCAGTGTAGTAGTTCTTTAGGTAAGAAAATTTACATTTTCTTTGCAAAGGGCTACCTCTCCCTGTAGATCTCTCCGGCCTATATTCATTCTATAAATGCGAACTGATAAGATAAATGTTCCTACAAAATTTGAGACTCTCACTGTTGTAGTTCCTTAGATATGCCATAATGAATATATTGTGGATACTACTTTCCCTGCTTCCATCGAAAAATAAAATATCATATTTGAATTTAGGGAAACACAGAATGATGTTGTGAAAATTTTAAGCAAATTCGTTTGATAGTTTTATATAAGTGCACGTAAAATTTGGATGGGGTAACAAGATCCAGCATAACCTTTTACATTATATATTGCAAGCAATATCTGTGCGTTAAATTTCACATAAATAGCTTCATTAATAACGTGAAAAAATGAATGTGAAAAAATGAAAATGTAAAAGTATGTATGGGTGTGACGTCTAATCGAAATATAACGTATCCCGTAAATTTTACACACACTATCTGCGGGTAAAATTTTGTTAAAATTACGACTCATTTTCAAAATATATGGTGCTTTTTTCAAATTCGATTACTTTAAATACTCTGGTACTTTTTTTTATTTTAGAATGCTCGCATTTGCTTAATAATAAATACATGCAGTCACTACTTAAGATTGTCACGATTAAGGTGCTTTTAAAACTTAAAAACTGAAGAAACCTTAATTTTTTTAAATTCCTCTATATATAATTTCTTCTTACATAATTTCTATGTGTTTTGCACTACAACAAAACTACTTTTGCAGTATTTATTATTTTTATTGCCTTTTGATTAATTTAAATTTTTTGTTCAAACTGTTAGGCAAAATGTCATTGTATTAAATCTGGCTCCCTTAGGATTTGAAGGAGAACTAGATACATAAGTAAGCTAATTTTGAAGTTTGTAGGTTATTTAGGATTTTCAGAAAGTGGAATAAAATATGATATATGACAACTTATAAATCTTTCTCGTTATCACTGCTTCAGTCTTAATGATTATGACAATGATGGCGCATATTTCAGCTACTTTTGCATCCTTTAATATGACTATGGACACTGTACCATCACCGACAATATTCTTTACTACTGTAAGCACGATTTTCTGAGAGGATATTATATGGAACCTATGCTCAATTGTGGATCAAATCACTTCTATCACTGACAACATTCTACAGGATTGTAAGAATGTTATAGTCGATCTTAACCGATTTTCGGCGAATTAAAATTACAATTTATACTTTTTAGGATATTACGTGTACAAAAAACATAGTTTCTAGCAATACTACTGTACTAATACTGTACTTTATAATGATTTTCGGATCTGGACCTCATACGGGAAGTATGGATTTATGTGGAGCGAAGCTCCTAGAAATTGTTATTGCACTTTTTTACGTTTATAAAAATTATTCTATAAAAACAAATGAGGTTTTTAACGCCCATAAAACTTTTATATATACTGAGTTATGTAATACTTAAGAAATTGTCAAAATGTGTAAAGTATATGTGACTACATGTATTTTGTTGTTGTATGAATTAGGTTTTTGACAATTGAATAAAGTTTTTTCCTTTCACATAAATATCTACTTATTAATTTATGGTAGCCATTTTCAACTAATTTTAATACAGTTCATTCTTGCATTTATGTAAAGCCAAATTTCATCCAATTATCTTAAAAATTTGAACTTGCAGCTTCATTATAAGTTTAACGTGGACGGACAACTAGATGGACGGACATCGTGAACATACTAGATTATATTTTTTCTACGTATATTTAACAGTTTTTTTTAGTTTTATTAATAATTAAATGCTCTTAATAAATAATTAAATTAAATTATATTTTTTTTTTTTGTAAAAAATCAAATCAAAAAAAGAAAAAAAAACACACTATCCGATATAGTTTTGATTTTTAGAAATTAAAAAAAAAATAAAAATTACATTTTAACTACGATATCAAGAATAAATATATATATGTAACCTTCCTATAGGTATACAAAATACAAATTAAATAAGAATCGATTAGTGAACATAATATATACCTATTTAAACCTCCCTTTAGAATATCTATTAAAAACAAAGTGTGCAGAAATTTTTTCAACTTTTTTAATTGAATTTAATTCGGTGATATATTTTTCACATCTAACCTCAGCAAAAACACTTGAAATGATGTTAGTAATTAAAAAGTTGCAAATATTAATTATATTACTATAAAATAAATTTTTCAATGAAAAAAAGTACACCTAAAAATGTTAAAAGTTGCATTAAATTCAAACGCGTGATTATTTTTGAGTACCACTTGATTTCGATATATGCTGTAATAAAAGCTTGGGTGTGTCTCGATGATTTATGAAATATTGAAGACAACGCGATCTCAGGTCACTAATACTTTTTGTGCATTTTGTTTAAGCACATTTTTCGCTTAACTAAAACACAATAGATATACTTATTATAAATATAATTTCACTTTAATATCAAAAAATTCTAAAATAAAGTACCCAAAATTTTAGATCGATTTTAAAGAGTTATAAAATGTTTTTAAATTAATTGTAATTTATCGCGCCACAATGATTTTAAAATGTAAATTAGAAACCTTTTTTGATAACGCGATACTTTAGCTTCATCAAAATTACGATGTGAGTATGGCACGTGAAAAAGTCACCTCTAAGAGACATTCACGTGTATAATTGCAAAAAAATAAACCCTCATTCTTTATTTTGCAATACTCGAATGGTGCAAATTTTCTAATGAGAAACTGTAAAAAATTAAAATTTTTATAATTTTGGTTTCATGCCTTGTCGACGATATAATTCAACACTGGTCAACGACAGACTGATTGAGCACATGTTGTCCTATTTCTGCTAGTATTTGTGGTATACATTAAAAGAATTGGACACATATACTAAAATCCGGAAAATCCGAAAAATCAGGAATAAAAAAAACTTTTTATTTTCAAACACGTTTTTGTGGATTTTTTTAAATTTGAGTACTTGCCGATACCAAAGGAACCATTTCAGGTCTTGCATTTTTTTTTTGTTTTACTCAACCATGTGTTGTTAATATAATCGTATTAAAAGTTATTTCAAATAGTCACAACTAAGAAGGTCTAAGGTTGGTTTCATAAGGGTAAATTTAAAAATAGAATTTCCCATAAACATATAAGGATTTTTGAAATCCTGATTCTATTTCAGCTTTATCTGAAAATGTAAATTATTTGAGGTTTTTAGAGTTTACATAGATATAGTAGATTCATTATTTGTAATATATCTAAACAGGGTCACTCTAATGGTAGAACTAGTTCCGAAGTATGGTAAAGTTTTGTGTCAACTGTAACTTTTAATTTATGAAAAATAACAATATTGATTTGTTTTTGTATAAGGTTTCGTTGCGTTATATATTTTCTCTAGAAAATAGAATTTGTTACGTTTTTATGTGGCAGCTAAAAAATTAAAATTTGAGGAGCAAGTAAACTAATAAAAATTCTATTGAAAAATTTAAAAATTCAACAAAAAAGGGACAAAGAAAATTTAAGAAACAAAAATTTCCCCTACGGTCATAAGAGGTAAGAGGATATATGGATACGTTTTTATGTTATGAATAACTTTCGTAAATTTACAGGGAACTTTACGATATGTCTATATTACCTTACACATAAACTATTCTGGCTTTACCTTGTTATTTGTGTTCTAAGCTATGTTCACATTTAGAAATATTTGATCAAAATTGCGTTTATTTGGCGTAGTTTGACCTTGAAAATATTTTGTAAGAGAAAACATTGTCAAAAAAAAAAAAAAAAAAAAAAAAAAAAAAATCCAATAAAACATAATCTATGATTTGTGATAAGTAAAAAACATTTTCCAAATTGAAAGAAGAAATTAAGAGTTATTTTATTTAGTGGTTACGTTTTTTTCATCAAATATTTGACTAGCCTGAACGTAGATTTAGTTTCTTTCTTTTTTTTTCTTATCTATTTTTTATCACTTAATCAACAACATTTTACTTGGTGTGAATAAAAAATCGTACTAATATTATACACATGTATATGTACATCACTACTTACCGTTGATCATGATGATGATGTTTATTGGCCGATGAAAATGTATCAAATATATAATTAAGCATAGGAGCATCTGTTTTATGTGCTTTGGACAAAATATATTTACTTTCAACTTTTCTCGCTGAAATTCTCGTAGTGCCCGTATTAATTCTGCTACTATTTCCGGTGGCAATGACAGATTCTCCCATACTTGAATTATTACTAGTTGCATTAACACTCAAACTACTTCTACTGCTACCACTACTACTACTACTTCCATTCGAGGAGCCTTTAGCAATTGAACTTGTATTCTGTGATGATATTTTTGTGGCTGTATTTTTATTATATTGTTGTAGTTTCGATGTTGCCGCCGCCGATGTTGTTGCTATTGTCGAAGTTTTGTTAGCAGACACATTGTCGACTGTCAAGTGGCTGTTGGTATTGTGCATATTTTGTTCACTTCCTTTATGCCTAAGGATTGTGGCCACCGCCGCCGCCGAATCATTTGGAAATGTTAAAGTTGATGTGGAAACGGAAGCGGTTGTGGATAAGGATGCTGATGACTTTAATTCTGTTGTTAGGTGTGCTGTTGTATCATTTAATGATGTTGTTGATAATAATGAAAGCGATGACAAACCCTCTAATTGAGTCCTTGGGTCATCATCATTATCGTCGTCGTCAACTTCACTATCTGTTAGTAGGGGTGACAGAGATGATAACGATGACGTTGACAATGATAATAGTTTTCTAGTTGTACTTGTAATTCTAGTTGTTATTTTAGCTGGATTCATAGTGGTTTTAATTAATTTCGTTGTTGCTGTTCCTTCTATTGTTTTCATAGCTGCTGCTAGTTTTTGCGTTAAATTGTTAGACAAAGCAATATGTTTTGCCATAACATAATTTTTTAACAATCCTCTTTCATGCATGTCACTATCATTATTCAAAGCATCGATTTCATTAGAATCTAGAAAAAAGGAAAAAAAGATAAAGGTCAGGATGTGAGAAAAGAATTAGATTTATGAAACTTTGTGATACATATATTGACTACAAGTTGAATTATTTTTGTTAAATATAAATGAAAATTTTTACAGGGTAAACAGCAAAAAAGAGAGAATATAATATACATATCAAAAAACAAAGTAAGGAAAATGTAGTCTTTTAAGCCCGATCATTTAATACCCTAAACCATTGTGTATATGCATCAAAATTCGGGGAGGGGTTTTATATCGGACCTGTGAACCTATATTTGTATAGGTCTACAAAACATATTTATACGTTATATTACGTTGCACATGAACTGTCGAAAGTCTTTGAAACCGACTTTATGTGTCTTGTATACCTTAAGTCTGTTTTAAAAATAGAAAAACTGGTGGTGCATTCTGATAGACATTAAAATATAACTAAGAAGTTTAAAATTTCATGTCACTCGAATAAAATCTCATGGAACTAGAGTCATTGAAGGCAAAAAATATAAAAAAACTGAAATGAAACTTTCGAGAATTTTTTTATTTTTTTTTTTAAATTTTGAAATCACAATCAGAGTTACCAGGAGCGTCATATAAAAAAGGCTAAATTGAACTTTAAAAAGGTAAAAAAAGGCTAAAAGGCCCAAAATATAACGCCAGAAAAAAGCTTTTTTTAATTTGAAAACTTTTTTTCGTTTATATTATATTTTTAAAATATCTTTTAATAAATTTATAAATAAAACATAAAACAGCTCTCAGTAAAATGATCCAATGAAAAATTGTCCCAAAAATTCCCATACAAACTTGGATTATGCTTCATTAGAGAAATGATACTATGTTTTCCAAAGATTTTTTTTAATTTTTAGGTTTTATAAATTCTTGGGGTGAATAATTTTTTATTTAACCTATTTTTTAGAATTTTTATTTAAAAGCAATAATATTATAAAGGTCGAAATTAATCAATCATAACATATAAATAAATTTATCTTCTTTAATATTAACAAAGAAAGAATCATCCCAAGTAATTTTTTAATAAAATTATTATTATGATTAATTAATTTTATGTCGAAATTTAATTATATTATTAATTAATTTAATTAGCTTTCTAACTGGTTTAAAATTTTTGACAAAAATTGATAGCTTCTAAAAAATATATGGAAAAAAAGGAAAACGTGTCAATAAAAAATATAAAAATAAAAAACTAATTCAATTTGCAACCATTTTCAACAATTTGGACTCAATCTATTGTTAAAAAAATAGTAATACATAAGATTTATGTAATTTTCTTAGTCTTCGTTGATGTGTTTAATGTATAATTATTTGGTAAGTACGAACTTTAAATATTTAATGGGATTACTCATCATTGGTACCGGAGATTATATTCAATTCCAAGATTGCAGTTTGTTTAAAGCTATTCTATGTAAAATTATATATGTTTATATATATATGTGTATAAGTTCAGTTCATATTGGCTGTTTTTGACGATTTGGTCAGATATCTGTTATATTTTTATTGGTATATCATCCTAAGTTGCAAGGGCAGATAGGATAGTATAATGTTCATTGGAACGTTCCGCAGAAATGAACACTTTTATATGAAGTTTTCGGGAATTAAATGCAATTATAAATAATACATACTATAAATGTGTTATCAAGATCATACATTTTATAATCATTATAGATAATTATATTACATAGATTTTTACATTTTACATATACTACGTACATAATTTATTGTAAATCCTAGTTAATTAAGTGTATAATACCAAATTTAACGGAGTGAAACGATATATATATATATATCGTCACCGATAATCACATGTGAGCTTCGTGAGATACTCGAGGTTACAAGAATCTGATTTATATGTGATAATCAATAAAATTTGGAGTTTTAATATTATTTTCGTTTAATTTTAGTTGTATTGTATTATTTAAATATTTCTAATAATTAAATAAATAATTATATTTAAATCGGTGCGTTTTTAATAAAATGAGGGATTTAATTAACTTCAAATTAAATTATAAGGTTTGTAATTGATTTTAGCAAACTTTTAATCATAATTCTAATAAATTTGATTAAAAACTTAATTTAAATTTAAGCCAAAATTAGTTATTATCAAGTGATAGTCTATTAATATTATCAGTTTGGTGACTGGAGCAAAATCAAACAAAAATTTAATTAATAAGCAATAACTAAAATCGAACAAAATTTGTACATGTAAAAGTTGATTGTAAAAAATATAACATTTTTAGGAAATTTCATATTTAGTGAAGAGTACTAATAAATAATATGCTGCTATAAAATGACACTTTTTATTTTAGTCAATAAACGGTTTAATGTGAGCCGTAGATCTTCTTGAGAACATCACATGACGATTTTCAAAAACTTCGAAACACCCCCTAAATTTTGAGGTATTAGGTAAAAACCGTTTTGAGGGTAGTTCCTACACTAAAGATCTCATAGCTCCCTAAATTTTAAGTCAATATAAGATTTTTAAATTTATTAATGATTTTAACAATATTAAAATCTTTATTCATACTCCAAAAAATAATTAGAATAATCGGTTTATTAAGTTTATAAAATTAGTTTAGTTCTATTTGATTTGGAGAATAAGGTGCCTCAGGCGAGTGTTTTTTTTTAAACATAAAAAATTTAGCTGATTTTTGTACAAATAAATACGAAACATTCTGTATAAATAAAATAAGTAATAGTGAATAAAAAAATTATTGAACTTATTTTAGCATTTTTAAAGCAATTTTAAAAACCGAAAAGGTTAGAAAAATTGCTAAAAGCTAAAACGAAAATTTTCAGGCTAAAAGCAAAATAAATATGCTAGATTTAGTTTGAAAAAGGCTAAACTGGCAACACTGCTCACAATCTACATCTTTTACACTAAAGCCATTAAGCAGTCGGGAGAGAAGACTTGGAAAATTCATATGATGTTTAGCTAGTTACAATATTACTATAATTTTTTTTAAATTTTGCAGTTCTTTTTGATGAAAAATTGTTATCACATAAGTGAATTTAAATATAAAGAACAGTATTTTAAAGACGAAGTCATTCTCTACAGTTTTATTGAGGTATATTTCGTTGATGTCATGAAATTGAGAATGGTATAAAATCATCCATATAACTAGCATAAACATTAGTAAAAAGTATGTTTTGCCCGACTGACAACTACAGATTTTATTGAAATTATATAAAACATCGCGTAAACAGCATTTCTCAATGAATGGCAATACGCGCTAAATTTGAAAAGCAAAATTTGTATTTAATTTTTTAAATTTTCACCAATTTTTCAAATTTATATAATATGTGACTTTAGATCATCAAAAGTTACTTAAAAAGAATCATCTTAATGGTTAAAATTGATAATATGAAAAAAATTAAAAATCGTTTATATCGGCTACAATGGCATTCATCTCCAAACATATTTCGCTTGCTGACAACTATCGCGAAATATAAATGACGTTCATATTTTTGTCAAATAAAAGCATTTTATTTGTCTAATACTAATTATGGGTGTCAAAATATTTTAAGTACTTATATTTCTACGGACCAAAAAATATATTCTTAACCACAAAAAACACCTTTATTTAATTCGCATTGTAAATCGAATTTTGAAATAAGAGAAGCAGTTTTCGATGTAAAATTTATAATTAAATAAGAAACAATCTAAAATTTTTTAATAAAATTCGCTTAACGTTTGAGGTATAAAATTGCAACAAAAATTTCGGTACTGGTTAAAAACAGCGTACTTATGATGTAGATGACTATATATTTTCTTATAATAATGTAAAAATGTTAAAAAAAGTCTGGCTTTTGAGTTTTTTTTTTCAAATGTTAACAAAAAACGAACTGCCTTAAAAAAATATTAGTTAATTTTTTGATTATATCTATATGTACCCCACCACAAAACGATTTATATTTTAACTCAAATGGCAATAAGAGTCAAAATTTTTTTTCGGTAGGTATAAACTCATTGATGGAAGTAATAAAATAATTAGGCAAAAGATTTTCGAGAAAAAAAATGTGAATGGATCAAAATCAATTTGCGGCGATTTTTATTATTATTATTTTTTTTTCATGTTTTCTCATTATAATGTGTAAATCCGCATGAAAATCGGAGTACTAGTTTCTTCATAATCTGAACAAAAAAGAACTATTTAATACAAAAAATTTTTATTTTTTTTTGGTTACTTTCATACTTACCTCACATAAAATGATTTTATATGAGGTATGATATTTTATATGATGGCAATGAGTGCCAAAGAAATTAATTTTTCGATGGATATAAATCCTTTGATAGAAAAAGTATAAGAATGAATGTTAAAAGTTTTTCGAAGAAAAAATTTTCATGGATCAAAGTCAACTTATGGTGAAATTTTATCTTTAATTCTGATTTCACTGCATTTTGTGATTAATATCTTAAGCTGTTTAATATTGAGAAGAAGAAATATCGATATCGAAAATCGATATCAATAATTATATATCTTCTGAAATATTTCAATATCCGGATAACATGATGATCTTGCGGGGTGGGAAAAATCTCTAAATTAAATCAAAGTGTTAAAATTAAAAACCTCCAAATAACTTTAAATTCAAATCGATTAATAAGTTTTAGACCAATTCAATTAGAGGAGAGATTGTGCAGTCTTTTTAAAAAAAATTAAGTCAAAATAAAATATAATTACCGAATAACAGCTTGTACAATTTCCAACATTTAGTTTTTAAACTCATAATAAAAAAGTTCTTCAGATGTACTCCAAAAGAAGACAAAAACGATTGGGTTTATAAAATTAACATAATAAGTTATCTTCTGACAAAGTAGTATAAGATTTAAGTTAATTTGTGAAGAAATTTTAACATTTTTAAATCTGTTTCCCCATACGTTAAAAAATTAATATTTTGCTTTTTTAAGGACTTTTTTTATTATCATAAGTAGTAATATTTAAACGACTATACTTTCCACTCCAGTACCGATATTAACTTAATTTTTTCAGCAAAGTATCCAGAAACATGTCTATTATTACTCATAATATTTAGAAATTTTACATCAATATAATTTTTTTTGATATTTACAAAATGGTGCAGAATATAAAATTAAAAATTTTTCTTTTCAGTGTATTTCGATAAATCTTGAAGAAGCTGTAGTAATTTTGACATGTGCCGATAGCAACTTAGAAGTTATACAAAATCACGTTGTTTTGGTTTTGATAAAAGGAAACCTCTATTTTTTACATTTTTCTGAAACTTTCAAATTTAAACAACAACCTTTGCGCGCATTGACAAATATGATTAACGCGAAAAGACTTTGCTGGCATATAAATATTCGTTTATAAAACCACAAACATTTTTACTTAAAATTTTTGAAATTTCTCATATCAGAATTTAATAACAAAATTTACAGCAGATGATAACTAAGACTTCCAACATTTCATGTGTGTTCTGTTTTCTATTACACAGTTAGTCTGCATAAAATAGGACGACTCTAAAATCCAGGAATTTTTCAAATATTTTTGAAACTTTAGATAACAAAAAACTGTTTTTGGAAAAAGGTCGCAAAACTTCTGTCTTGGATATTTAGGTGTGTTTATTATTTATATGTATTAAAAATACCACAAAGAACTATATAACAAATAAAATATGAAATATTTACCTTTATACTGTGTAAAAAGTAGTGTAACTTTAACCATAATATCAAATTTTTTCTCTTTTTGTAAAATAATTTCAAAATTAAGAGACCATTTGACAAGAATATTAATATTAACACTGATAATGTAAATACCGAGTTTTAGCATGATTTTCGCAATAGTTTGTGATTTACAATACTTCTAAAATAAGATAAATTTCTTTATAAAAATACAAAAATCTTCCATAATATATATGATATGTATAGTTGTAGTTTTTAAAATTACCTTTCAAATGATAAATGAAACATGTTTTTATGATATGTCACGAATTAAATTTCGCGGTCGCGTATCTTAAAAAATGGTACTTTTAAATTCGTGAAAAAATACCCCTGTAAGTATCGTGCTAGTACTCTCAGTGACTTCTGATGTCTTATTTGGCGTATTTCGTATTCTAAAACTTATATTGATGTCTAAAACGAGACATTTGCTTTACATTTTCAAATCTAATATAAAATTTTTTTAATTTTAAATGCCGATATTTATGCATTTTTTCAGCTAATCATATTCCATTTTTTAAGCATGATATGTATAATGAATTATAGTATATAGTATAAATTCAGAAATCTCTAAAAAATCTACTGTTCTCATTAGTTTATGTTTTTTGATATTTTTTTTTAAAGATATTGCAATAAATTTATAAACAAAATGTATAACGATTAGCACCAAAATGATCCAATAAAAAATCTTATACAAAATTTTTTCGTCATTTTTTAATTATAATTCCGTTTTGATTAATCACTTCCAAATTATGGGGTGATTTTTCTTTTTTATAAGAATTTTTTAAAATCATAACCATAAATATTTTCTGTGGTTAATGAAGTATATTAAAAAATAATTGTCTGTAATAATTGATTAAGTAAGTCCATAAAATTAGTTAACTTATATTTGTTTGGAAGATTGAAGCGCAGGCGAAAATTTTAGTTAAATATAAATGATTCCGATTTTTTTTTTGTGCGAATTAATACACAAAAATGCTTAAATGTATAATTCGGTAGAAATAAAATAGTAAAAGCAAATAACAAATTAATGTCTTCTTTGTTGAAGTGCTAAAATTTTAGTATTTTTAAGGGAATTTTAAGAGTCAAAAAATGCTAAAAAAGTAAGAAGCTAAAATGAAAATAAAGAGACTAAAAGCAAAATCAAAACGGTAGAATTAGTCTTACTTACTTTTGTAAAAATACGTAGACAGAAAAAATTTGCAAGTGTTATTAAGTAATAAAAAGTTTTATTTTACGTATAATTAAAAATGATAAAAATTTTGCTTATTAACAAAATTTTGAAATGTTATATTTAAAACTTTACCACCTGATTGCAATCGAATAGTTAAATTGTTGAAAATTTAATTGATTGTTCATATTAGGGGTTTTCATACAACGAAATAAATGTCTTGTATAGCTCATAAACTAATCAAAATAATAAAAAAGTGATTTAAATTCGTATTGCTTAGAAGAAAAATTTTATTGCCTCAATAATCATATTCGTATCACAGGTAATACTTCTAAGCAATAAGAAATCAATACGCCTGGAAGAAAAATGGACAATATTGCTAGATAATCATCTAAGTGAAAAAGAAGATACAGCCAGATAATCTTCTGGAGGATGTATTAAATACATTGAAATAAATAAAATGAAATAATAGAATAAAGAAATATTTTACATCTTGTAAAGCAGGCATGTAAACAAATCTTAACATTATAAAGCACGAAAACTGAAACGATCACATAAAATTTTATTTTTTTTTTGCTAAAAGACAAATAAAATTCTTCAACACGTTTTCAATTTTTAACAATTTTTCGACAAATGAAAAAATTGTGACTGAAAATTAAAGTATTGCATTAACTTCTTCTAGATGACCTCAATCGGATATCATTTATTTATTATTTACTGCGGAGGTGCCAATTACCTTACTGAAAAAAGGGTAATATTTTGAGGATAAAGATAAAAAAATTTAAAACTTAATATTTTCTTTACTGCCTAATTTTCTTTAAACTGATAAAAATGCAATTTTTAAAAATATTGCTTTGATGCTTTCCGTTTAAATAATAGAAAGAAGATATTGCGTAAATTTCTTGCAGGAAGATATCTACCAAATGTTTGTAGGGTAAGCTCGTAAAAATTTGTCATATCTTATTTGAAAAATTATTTGCACAATTTATAAATATCTACACTTCAATTTTAATGTATAAATGACTACGTACGCTTTTGCTTTTGAAAAATCAAATTTAAAATAAACAAAATATGGTTTATTTTTATCTTCAAATACAGAAAATATAAAATTCAAGACTCAACAAATTTAAAAATATACTTTATTCGCCAAATCCCCTCAAGAAAAATTAAGGGATACATCATTATTTGGGGATATTTATGCAACAAGTGATTAAAACGTATAAATTTACAAATTGCGTAAATGTATTTGTTTGAATGAAAATTCTCAATAAAGAAATAATAAAAAAATAAATATATATGAAAAACAAAGTATCATATTTGGATCTCAGGGTTTATGGGATGATATTGTGAAAATTTCAAAAAAATCTTTCCAGCTGTTTAGCTTTTTATAAAGTATAAATAGACAGTCATATGAGCAAACTCTGTTTTATTTTTACATGCATATATGTATAACAGCTTTATTCCTTAAATAAATTTTTTAATGTTGAAGAAAACATTTGCATAAGTTTTTAAAAGTGCCTTACATTAAGCTTTATTTAATTTTTTTTTCTTTTTTTAAGTAGACAGAAAAAATATTCCCTAAAATTTTTCAATTAACATTTTAATAATTTTTATTTTAATATGTAATTATTATATTAACTAATTTAATTAACTTTTTTAATAATTTGACAGCAATTCAAAAATCGTAAAAAAATAAAATAAAAACAAAAATATTTCATTTCTACGTAAAATATGGATAATTTCTGTCTTTTTGGACTTCACTCCACTAGAAAAGCCGATTGTGATAAAGGCAAAGGAAATTCTGTATGCAGTATTCTTCATTTCTTAAGTAAGTAAGATTTTTTATGTTTGATGAGACAGATTTATATTTCCGATGTTCTTAAAGATATTTCCGTGATTTATAAAGAAAATTAATAACTAAACCAATATCCGGGATAGTGTTAAAGCTGCGTACTATACAAAAGGTTAGTAGGTATTTATTTATTCTGACGATTTGTTTAAACAATCTGTCTTATTTTGTTTAATATCCAAATTAGTGTGTAGTCCCTTAGATTATATTATCAGTGTTATTCAAAATTCTTTTTATGGTGCGTCCTTCCAGGATGAGCAAGTTGGGACAAGTATGAATTTTTCCCAGAAAAATTACAAGTTTTTATTTACTATGTTGAAAACATATGCCCACTAAGACAGTACATACAACACACACATCACCCATATTATATTTATTCATTATATACAATAAAGTAAATAATACATTCTGTGCATTACAAGCGTTATATACATTTTATTTACATATATTGCATGTGAAATAATTTTGTGTATTCTTTAAATAATTATAATATTCAAATAAATAACTTTGCATAAATTTGTGTTTTTTAATTTAGGGAAAGATTTCTATATATTAGTATAGATTTAATTAATTATTGTATCGAAACAATAATTACATTACTTAGGTGTATGCAACATTTCGATCATAAATTGAAATTGATTTTTGAAAAATCAATTAAAAAAGTAATTAAAATTTTCAAAAAAAATCAGTTATTTTCATTTAATTAATATTAATATTTTGATGATTGTAGTAAAATCAAATAAAAATTTAATTAATACAAGCAATTTCGTAATTAAAGTCCATTTTTATTTTTGTCTGTGTATTTAAAATTCTTTTTATTTAAAATTTAAATTTTTATTATCTACAATATATATTATTTATTAAAAGAAGAAGTTTGGTAGCCACATTGACTGTTTATGTAAAATTTTATGTCACATTGACTGTCTGAATATTAGAATATAAGAATAAAAATTAATCTGATATCAAAACATATATTTTAAAAATTTATATTTTAAAGCAAGAAATTTTATACTTTGTGGAATAAAAAAATATTGAAGTCAATTTTGGACAT
This sequence comes from Protocalliphora azurea, assembly GCA_932274085.1. Lineage (NCBI taxonomy): Eukaryota > Metazoa > Arthropoda > Insecta > Diptera > Calliphoridae > Protocalliphora > Protocalliphora azurea. Next base: position 121,549,702 of record OW026522.1, read on the forward strand.
GTTTTATATACTAGCGGACGCTGCTTCCTTTCAATTATAGCAAATTTTCTATCTCTTTAATGTATATGTCACACTTTAAATTCATTTAGTCATCCTTAAATTATCTACGTTATTTACCACTATGTCAATTTAAACTGTTTACTTATTTTTCCTTTTCTTTTATTCTTCTGTTCTCTTTCATGTTGTAACATTCAATATACATATTTATCTGGTTAAAATCTTTTCTTTACACTGATGTTCACAATTACTTGGGAAAGCAAAAAAAAAGTAGATAACATGCCAAAGAAAAAGATGTGGATAAATGATTCTTATTAGTCATTTGTGTTATTAATATAAGGGCTATAGTTTTAATTAAGCTAAAATAAGATTTATTTTATTTTTCACAGTTTTAGTTTTAAGATTTAAGAAACTGTAACATTAGTACAAGTGTTAATTTAAACAGAAAGAATTTGCTTCTTTTAAATAAATAAATTTTGAAATACATACTTTGTTTTTTTTTTTTTAATTTAACTTATATTTTCTTCTTTAACTTATAAAAAATTTGGAAATTTATGAAATATATATTTTTTTTATTTTTATACTTGAAAAAGTATATTAAAACATTTACATATACATGTTCAAATAGAAAAACATATTTTTTATATTTCTTTAAAATAAATATATTCATATTCTTTAATCTTTCATATTATCTTATATAAATCTTTTTCTTTAAAATATACATTTTATCCCCTTTTTATGGCTTGTAATATATCTTGTGGGATTTTGTTTGTATATTTTAGAGTATGTATAGAAAATGTTTTGGAAGCAAATGAAATGCAGGTATATGTGTTAAATAAACTTTATCGAAATCTACCGTAATCGGACTATTTTACACCGGAAATAAAACTATTTCTTAAGTGAATGATAAATTTTGAGTAATTTGGGAATAAAATTAGTATTTTTGAGAATAGCTTCAAATGTAGTCCGATCGATAATTAGGCAAAGCTATCAAAATTTTTGTTAATAAATCTTGCTATTGAGAATTATCTATTTAATAATATCTATTATAATTACGTCCATATCACTCTTGCCACTTTAAGATCTGCTATTTAATAAGTATTTTATTCTTGCCATTAAACTAAATAAAAGTTTTTTATCTAAAAAAATATTTCGTCTACATACTTTGTGTAACTATTATTATTGTTTTTGTTTTACATTTGTAATCCTTGCTAAAACGTAAAACTTATTTTAGATTTTCTTTGTTACTTTTTTTATTTCTTTGGTTTTCTCAAAATAATTTCCCTACTCACATATATATGTAAATTCGTAAATTTGCATTAAACCAAAAAATGGAAAAACATCAATTTAAATTCATTTACTTCTGGTTTTTTATACCCTACAACACCATAAGTGTTTGGGGTATTATGCTCTTATCCTGATGTTTGTAACGTACAGTAAAAATATTCGGTTTCCCAACTTATAATATGCTTTTTGATTCAGAATCATTTTCTGAGTCGATTTAATGATGTGAGTCCATCTGATTGGCTGGTTGGCTTTCCATATAAAACTTGTGAACAAAGTGCAGGTTTAAAATATCTTGATGAAACTTGGTATGAACAATTGTTTATTTTTATTTTATTTATTCAATAAGAATGAAGGCCATTGAAATTGGTTATGATCGGTTCACTATTTTCTTTCCAGAATAGAGGTTTTACAATCATAAATGCCTCCAGTGAAATTCGGCACAAAGGAGTTCCATTAAAGCATAAATCTTTATGTCAAATTTCACGAAGATCGGTCTAAAAATAACTATAGCTCCCATATAAAACCTGCTACCGAAAATCATTTTTACATGTATAAATCCCATAAAAATTTAATATAAAACATTTATTTGACGCAAATAAGTTTTTTATAATTAGAAACCATAATGCCATATTTGACCATAACTCGTATATAATTTCCACTTCCGGGAATCACTCTAAAGTATACAAATCTCTTATAAATGTTATTATCAACATATTATAACTTATACTTATGTTTTATAGAAATATAAGTTACACTAAAGAAATGCATCGATTCACAATTGGTCACAGGCAGCGTTTGCGTTGAGAATTGGTAGAAAGTGTCCAAAAAAGTTGCAAAAAAGGGATGGGCTAACTACTTCAATACCTAAAAACTCCTTAAAATTTGTTTATTTGATAAAAACAGAAAAAACTAATTCTTGAAAAAAAAACGAACATTCAGTGAGTACATATATACATATGCGCATAGATATATATGTATTTCTGTTCATATATAAATTTATTATACAATATTCAAAAGTGATTTTTTTTCATTGTTTCTGCAGATTTCGCCGTCGTTGATATTATATCTAATGCAAAAATTATGTTCAGGACTTTCTCGGATTTATAGTTATTGAAGCTATTTTAGTTAATTTTTCTTTCAGCTACAATTAAGATGTTTGTTGTATTCAATTTCATATCTTTAAATATCCTCCCGTTATTTATACTCCCATTGTTGTCGAATTAGATGAACCATTTTCCCAGAATGAAGCTTTTTGATTTTTAATTTAAATTTCTGTAAACATAGTATAATTTATTTTTCTATTGTAAAATACATTTAAGGAAAATTCAACAACTAAAAATTTGTTCGGTCTTCCGTCAAAAATTCAATTATTATTTTAATTTATATTACAAAAAATTATTTGAAATATATTACCATTTTCAATTAATTTCATTTAATTAATTATATCACTTTTATGATTCGATAAAAATCAATTAAAATTGATAAATTTAATTTATAATTCTTTCTGTGCAGCTTTAGTTTTCAAGAGTTTTAGTTCATTTATAAATACTTCGGGTTCCTTTTTATATCACCATGTTTTGAAGCAGTCTCAAAATAACTAATTTTTTCGTTGGAATTAATGTATACTCAGAAACAATTATTTCCGTAAATTTTTTAATTAACAAAGTTGTTTCATTTGGCATCTTAATTTAACAAATATATTCAAGTAAATATAAAATAAAATTTAAGTAAAATTTTAAGTAAAATTTTATTTTTCACTAAAATTCTTATTTCATTCAATCACCTACTGATTGATTTGATAAATTTTTTTAATTCGAAAATTTTTTCTGTTTTTCATTTTTTACAGTTCTTTATAATTGATATAACCTTTTTGGTGAGAGATGCAAATTTAAAAAAGTTTCTAATTGAATGAATTATTTACTAATATATTCGATGACTTAGTTTCTCTTCACTTAGCACATAGTCTTAAAAAGTCGCCAATTATTTACGTTTTAAAAAGGGGCCAAAAAAAGTGACCAGGTGGTTGAAAAAGGAGTAATTGGCAACTAAAATCGTAAAACGGTAACACTAGTTACAGGTCTCATATGACACTTCTCCCCAAGTTCTTATGCACATACATAATGGTGTAGGGTATTATAAGGTCAGGCTTTACCTACTATGTTTTCTTACTTGCTTCTTTTGTTAAGTATATATACACGTATGTATTAGCTTAAAAGAACAAGTTTTTCCGCTCATTTGTGTGGTTTTATACATCACTGTGTTTGTACGTGTATATATTGTTTTAAAAGTTTCCTTTATTGTACTTGTTTGATTATTTGATTTAATATCATACTGTGTGTTTATATCCTTTATAAAGTTGGTGGGGAGTACAAGTGTATTAAAGTTAGCTATATGAAAAAGATTTATGTTGCAGAAGAATTTTAATATATGTACATTAGGATAATAACTTTTTGCAATTTCTGTAAATATCAAAAATACCATAGCCAGGTATTGTAGAGTATGGAATAGTATAAAAGAATATGATATTCATTTTTCGCGATCGTTAAAAAAAAGTCCACGAACCAAACGTGATGAAGATTTCTTATAAATAATATTGTTTTTAACATTTTTCAGTGTCTTCTTTGATATCAAATAATTTTACAAAAACTTTCTGGGCAAGTTCTTTAAAATCGTGATATTAATGTAAAACTTATATATAAAATATTTTATTATTATTTCTATTTTTTTATATACTTTTCTTGTAAAAAAGTCTAAAATTTATTTCTAGTAAGATTTTTATATTTTATTCGACAACCCATAAGTCCTGAATAATTTTCTTCTGAGTATTTGACCATGTTACCACAGTTTTCATATTTGGGTAGTAGCTTAAACTAACAAGCTTTTCAAGCATCCGAAAACTTTTTGTTTTAACTCTTCAATCAATATAAAAATCTTTACTGCTCAAAATGTTTTTTCATTTGTTGAACAAAATATATGAGGAATTTATTTTTTTTAATATAAATATCCACCATGATGAAGAAAATAAATATAATTAAAAGTAAATATTAGTACCGAAAAAATTTAAAATAATTGTTTTTTATTCCCACTTTTATTTTTGTTTCAAAAAATATTTTATACTTTTTTATTTATTTGAATTTTATATGTATTATGTGAATTCATTTTAAATATTTTTTATTCAATGAAATTGTTGTTGAGAATTTTTTCTTCCGGTGCAAAAATAATAAAATATTAAGATCTTATGATCTAATCTAATATATAGCAAACAAAATGTTTAACAAGATTATAAAATTTTATAGAATAATTGAAAAATGCTTAAAATATATAAAGTGAAATACATTTTTCAGAAATATGTATAATAAAATCATGTTCAACGAAGTTTGACAATAACAATATTTTTTTTTATTTTCTGAAATTTTAACGAAAAAAATTGACACAATTTTTTACAGTATAAATGAATGAGGTTTTAAGGAACTTTTACAATCAAAGGGCTATAACTTACGAATTTATGAGCGGTTGCAAATGGTTGCAAAAACTTACATAGACCTCAAGAAATCTACCGGCAATATTATTATGAAAATATTCCTTGGCACTAGGCTTTGAAAATTCATGATTTGCTGAAAGATAAAATTTTTGACAAAAGAGATTATTATTTTATATGAAATTGCATTATAATATCACGACTTATTACTTCATTTAGATATTTATTTTTACCTCTTTCATCTGAGACCATTTCCGAATATCTTTTTTTAAAATTTATGAATTATATACAATATTTATAATAAATAAACAAATTTCAAGAAAAATATAATATTTTGTTTTGTCCTCTTACTATTAACAAATGGTAATCCATATTAATATATACATTTATAATCATAAAGTGTAAAGTTTCTATATGATAAATCTGTTAAACGTGTTTCCTCTACCTGAATTGAACTTTTTTCCAAAATATCGAACTTGTGGCCCAGATTGCAATTTTTAGATTATTGTTGTAAAAGTATTTTCTTTTTATTTTATATTCTTTTATTTAAAATTAAAATCTAAATCTAGTCGTAGTTATTTTTTACTTTTATCCAACATTATTAGATTTTCTTTACAATTTTACTGAAACAGTATGCAAGACTTTCTTTTCATATACATATACATGTGTATATTATTTATTAGAAAGAAAAAAGGTAAAATCTGTACGTTAACCTTAAACATAAGTATATAATATAAAATCTTATATCTAGATACGAGCGTTTTCCTAAAAACATTCATGATATGCATAAAATATAAATAAAATAAATATTGTTATCTAAATATATGCAAATACAAAGTTTATATTTTAAAGATTTGTAAACAGTTGCATTAACATTTTCCTTTACAAAAGAATTGAAAAACATCTTTACTTAAAGAGAAAACATACAATCTTTTCCAAATAAGTAAGATTTGAATAGATAAATAAAAGTTTTATTCATGAGAATTTTTAACACACAAATTTTTATGAATCATACGTGTTATTGATGTGAATGCCATTTTAGAATTTTTAAGACTAAATATAGCTTTTTTATTTTTCATTATTTTTTTTTTATTTTTTATTTAGACTCAAAATTTTTGTTTTTGCTTCTAGACTTTTTTGATTCTTAAAATTGCCTTAAAAATGCTAAAATGTTCACTTCAACAACAAAGAAAATAACTTCTTATTAATTTCATTTTTACAGAATCATTCATTTAAGCATGTCTATGTATTTATTCGCACAAAAAAATCTTTATTATTTATATTTAGCAAAAATTTTTGCCTGCCTGCGGCGCTTAAATATCCAAATAGAGAACAACTAACATACTAAAATTCTAACAACAAATTTTATGAAATTACTAAATCGATTAATATAATTATTTCATTCGCTTCATTAACCATAGAAACTATTTATAAACATAATTTTAACAAATTCTTATAAAAGCGAAAAATCAGTCAAAAACTTAGAAATGCTTAATCAAAAAGGAATCATAGTTCGAAACTGACGAAAAATCGCTTCTTCTTCATTTTTCATATGAAATATAACCCAAATTTATATGGGAATTTTTTGAACGATTTTTCATTAAGTCATTTTACTGGCAGCTGTTCTATGTTTTATTTATAAATTTATTACAATATCTTTAAAAAATATAAAAAAATGAGAACGAGAAAAAATAATTTTTTAAATTAAAGAAAAATTTGTAACTTTTTTCTTGCCATATATATTTTTTTTTCGATATTTAGCATTTTTTGAACTTTTTTAAAGTTTAGCATTTTTAAAGTTTAATTTACGTACACATAGGCATCAGTATTGCCAGAATTGCCAGTATTGCCTAATAAATAAAACCCTGCATCGTTCTACATAAAAGATCAAATTTAAAAACTTTAACAGAATACATTTGTAGATAACTTATTAACATAAATAAAACTTATTAAAATCAGCCTTGTATTAAAAAGTGTAATACATTCAGTCGCATAAATATTGATCCTAATATGGAATTTTTATCGCGCAATTGTGGAACGGTATTAAGTTATTTTTTTATACGATTAGTACTTTACTCCGTTCCAAGTAGACATCGGATAATTGTTCCGCTGTAATAACACTGGTCGGAAGAAAAATGCTCCCTTTAACAAAAATAGATGGAATTTGAATTTCTAAAAACGAATCTTCTTGAACTTTTATTTCAATCAGGACCTAGTTTTTTTTATGGGCATGTCTTAATAATGCGACTACAAGAGTATATTTTATTATAACGGTTTTTCTGATTTAGATAGATGAAATGCACAAATCTTAATTTTATTTAGAATTAAGTGAAAAATGCTCATATACATATACTACTAACTAAGTGGAGACTAGGGTATCCAAATTGTTAGATTTTTTCATTGTTCGAATAAAACGAATAATTCGAATAAGGCATTTGGATTTATTCGAATTATTCCATAGCGCATTAGAGATTATTCGAATTGTTCGAATAATTTAAAATATAAAATATTAATGTAAAATTTTGGTAAGTTTTCAAATATTTTATTATAAAAATAAAACGAAAACAACTTAAAAGTAAATAATTGTTTGTAAATATACTTTGTGTATGTCAAATTTTCAAACAAAAAATTAAATTAAATTAACAATTATTTTAATAAGGGTCCTCAAGAAAAATTTGCACAAATGGGAAACTTAAGCGTTTAAATCACTACCCTTTCTGAGATTTTTCAAATCTACTATTTTTGGATGAAATGGGAAATGTGCGGTGAATTAGAAAGTACTAAATATGGCAAAATTAAAGATATTTTGTATTTGTTAAATACTTTTAAATAACTTGTGTATTTACAGGGCCACTTGGACACCAAATCTCAAGTAAATGATGAAAACAGGTAGATAATAAGTGATAAAACTAATGGAAAATAATAAAAGAAAAATCTTAATAATATGATTTTTTTTCGTATTTGGAATAGTTTAATTCATACGTATTATATATTTGCTACAATTTTCGCACACTCTATTTGTACAGACCATTCGCTTTTTATATTATTTTTGCATCCACTATTTCCGCGATTTTTAAATCCAGATTTTATTCATTTAATAGGATAATGTAACAGTACAAGTTGGTTTTAGGAATTTTTGATCTTATCACTCTGGAGTAGTGTATTCAAAAGAACCAATATTTTCAGAAAACTGGAATTCGAATTATTTAAAAAATAACCTTTTTAAAAAGCGGTTGCGAATATGGTTTTACGCAAAAAAAAACAGTTAACCGGTTTTTAATAAAAATACAAATATTGAAAAAAAAAATTAAAATTTTTACTAAAGAAAGTACGCTTACAATACACGCTATATTTAATGACAAGTAATATAAAAATAAGAAGTCATATCGCTCTTCTGCAGCTAAAAGATAATGCTTAAATTTTGTATTTTTTGAATAGAATTCTAATGATGCTTCTTCTAATACAACTCTACCTATATACCTATTTATTAAAAGTAGATTCTGTTAACAAAAATTAGTTTAAATCTATTAAAAAATATAAAAATCGCAGTTCTCAGCACGTCTGGTGCTACTCAAGTAACAAATTATAAATTAAAAAAACCTAATCCTAAATTTTTATTAGTTCATTATGAAAATGAAAAAAACTTTCAAATAATTAAGGGCCTAATTCAGTACCACAATTGAATTGTCTAAAAATGAAATTTGTATATAGACACAGAAAATTTAAAATTTCCTATAAATAAATTTTTAAACAATTTGATACTTTTAATGCACAAGGCCATAAATAAGTTTCAATTAGCAAATATAACAAATCGTAAGTAATGTTAATTTGGTTGCATTTCATAAAACAATCTGTTAACTGTCAGAACAAAAACAGCCTGTCGAATTATTCGAAAATAAAAATTACTCGAAATCGGACGGTTTTTTAAAAAGTATTATCCTGTTAACCGGTTTCGGTTTTTGAATACACTACTCTGAAATTTATTGAGTTGCTTCCAACTTTCGTATTTTCTATTGCTTTACTAAAGCATCAAGTTTTTATCTGTTTTATTAACTTTTCTTATGTATGTTCAAATCATCGATGATTAAACGAATTATTTACTATACTTCAGCAAATTTAAAAAAAAATGGTGGAAATAAAAATAAAATAAAATATTTTTACTACATTACCACAATTTTTACGTCAAATAGAGATCTGAAAAAGCATATGTTTTTGGCATATGTTTTTGCAGCTATTTATTTATTGATTTATATATTTATTCCAGTACTATAAAAACTCAATGAAAAATCGTGCAAAAAATGCTCACACAAATTTGGGTCGTAATTCACATGAAAAATTACTCAATGGTTTGAAGAGATTTTTCGTTATTTTTGAACTATAATTCCTTTTTCGATTAAGTATTTCTAAATTTTTGGATGATTTTTGACATAAATAAAATTTTTTCATTTTTTTCTTAAATATTTTCTATTGTGGATGAAGTATATTAAAAAATAATTATAATAATCGATTTAATAACTACAAAATTTATTAAAGCACTTTTAATTTGGATAATGATTCGAATTTTTTTTATTAAATATAAATAATCTCGAAAATGAAAAAATGGATGATTGTGTAAAACTAAAATTAGTAATAGAAAATAAAATATTTTTATCTTCTTTGTTAAAATAATAAGGCAGTTTTTTTAAGTTTTTAATTTTAAGGCAGTTTTTAGAACCAAAAAAAAAAGACTAAAAAAAAGCTAGAAGCGAAATTGAAAATTTTTGGAGCAAAATAAAAAAGCTACATTTAGCCTTAAAAATGCTAAACTGGCAACACTGCTAAGTATACATTGTATATAGTACATATTAACAATTCAAATTATGCTTAAGCTTTTAATATTGTAATAGTTTCCTAACCGCAATGAAAAACAAAGATAAAAAGGAAGTTATTAAAAAAAACAGATTTTTAGTGGTCCAAATGGTTCAAAACTCTGAGATTTTTGCCTTTAAAACGCAAAATTTTTAATCAATTAAAACTCTTCAAGGTGAAGTTGCATAATTAGAACTAAAATTTTATAGCGCTTTGTTCTTAGAATTTAAAACTAATTTTCAAATTATTCAAAAAAGTGCAAAAAAGTTGATTTTATTTTTACATAAATATACATATTCATATGTATATGCAAAATAAAATTAAACTTTATTTTCTTATTGATATTTTATTGTTTTTATCCTTTTCATTTGTTTTATGAAAGAGTTCCATCATTTGAACAAAACAAATTAAATATTTATTCGAAAGGCATTATTTGAGTGCAAAAAAATACGAAGCTCAAGCGTTAAGTAATTCCTAACCCTAGCTACGCAGATTAAGAACGATAGTTCATAAAATAAGTTAACAATTCTAGGAATAACAATTTGGGGATTCCTGGTGGAATGGCTAAAGGTAAAACTGTTAAGTAAGGGTAAAGAAGAACCAGTACCCATAGCCCTGAATTAAGGAACGTGGCTTAAGGGCATTTTCAAACTAGCATCCCAGAATTGGTTTTCCGTCATATCAACCAACACTGCTTATAAGTTTTTGGGAAACTACTTACGACATCAGTTCCTGAACAACATGATCCAGAAACGGAAATTTTATGGTATTATGTCCCTAATTACAAAAACAACTATCTAAAATAGTTAACAGGTCCACTTAAAAAAATTTTTTTTAACAACTAAATTTGTTAGGATTTGTATTATCGCTAAAGTGGAATTATTATTTCAAAAAGCAAAATTTAATTTTTGCTTAATTGAAGTTTTTACGTGATTTGAGTTCTGGCCAAAAAAACTATTCCTTTCGATCTCCTTATGTGCAATATTGGATGTAAGAAAATTGTCACAACTTATTTAAAATTATTCTTTATTTTTCTTCAAAAAAATAATATTTGATATTCTTTTTGATATTATAACATTAGAGCTATATAATTTTAAAAATTTAAATACATTTCTCTCAACAACCTAATTAGAATAATGAATTTTTCATGAAAAATATCGACAAACCCCTTGACATCAATTTTATAATATTATTTTAATTTCTTAATAACAAAACAAATTGTAAATGTGATAGAAAGTGTTGCCAGTTTAAAATTTCTAAGGCTAAATCTAGACTTTTTATTTTACTTTTAGCCTCAAAGTTTTCGTTTTAACTTCAAGCCTTTTTCTAAGCTTTTTTGATTTTTAAAATAGCTTTAAAAATGCTAAGATGTTAGTATTTCAACAACGAAGAAAATAGTTTCTTATCTGCTATTACCAACTTCATACAGAATCATATATTTAAGAATTTTTGCGTGTTTATTCGCATATTAAAAATCAAATATAACAACTAATTTTATGGACTACTAAATCGATTATAATTATATAAAATTATGAATGTAATTTTAAAAAAATCACACAAAGAATTTCGAAATGCTTAACCATAAAGAAATTATAGTTAAAAAAATTTCGAAAAATCATCTTAAAATATTGGGTCATTTTTAATATGAAGCGTAATTTTTTGGGGTATTTTTCATTGAATAATTTTACTGGCAGCTATTCTATATTTTATTTACAAATTTGTTGCAATATTTTTAAAAATGGAAAAAACTAAAGATTATAAGAAAAAATCAGTTTTTAAATAAAAAACAATTTAGCTTTTTTCCGACTTTCCTTTTTGGGCCATTTGGCCTTTTTTAACTTTTTTTAAGTTAAATTTAGCTTCTTTTTTTCTCACCTCCTGGCAACACTGATACATATGCGTGTATACAGGAACATCTATTATTAAAAAAAATTATATAATATTGGTGCGTAGGCACATAATAAAAATTCAAGCTAATCAAGAACAATCAAATAAAACAATCAGTTATCTACGTATGAATTTGTTTTCCTTTGACGTTTATCGGTTAAAGAGAATCAAAAAACTTATGAAGGATATAATTGAGAAGATAGCTTCAAGATACTTATAATACTTATTTATTTAGACTTTATTTTTGTTATGTAAATAGGGTACTTCTTATATGTAATTCTAGTTTATTAAAAATTGAATTAAATGTGTTTTTCTTCGTAAATATCTACAGTGTCAGCCAAAACTAACTGGGCAAAAGTTAATTTTCTAGGTTTTGAAAAAAAATATAAATTAATTTAATAACCAATTAATATAATAACAATGACATATAATATAAAATTAAAAAGAATATTAAATTTGCTGAAAAGTAAAAAATTTGCACTACAAAACTAACTGAACAAGCTTTTGAGCATAATGTTCTGTGACAATCCCTTTGCTTAAGAAAACTTCAGAAATTCTTTAGGCATCGCTGTTCAAGCTTCAAGAATTGTACTGGTGGGTCTCTGGATCTCCCCTAATATTTTCCTCATGGGTTTTCTGATTTACTATTTTTCTGTCATGTCTCTATCATGTTTGCTTATCCAGAGGATAAGTATTTTCTCTCTGGCTTTCGAAAACAAAATTTTTCGACACAATATGCCACTAGTTTTACGGAGCGGTCTTAGCATTTCTCTCGAAAAGCATACCAAGCCATTACATATTGCCCCCATGCTTTATGGTACCAGATAGTATAGAGAATGCAAACGTTGCTTATGGAACTGACTAATGTTTTTCATTTCATTGAAATTGGTCATTTAAACCTCGATTTGTCTGAGAAAAATAACTCTGTACCATTGATTTCGAGTACAGTGGAGATGCTTTCGCAAAAATTCAGTCTTCTTTTTTTATTTTTCCTTGAAATAGAATTTCACTCCGGTCTGAACTAATCTTTTTTGGAGACTACTTGAAGCAGTCCTATTATGATCATTTTGACTTGCTCTATCAATTTATGTATCATTATTGATAGTAGGTCGATTTCCGCAGTCGATTCATTGTACAATTTCTAACGTATTTAACTTATTTGTAACGTGTCTTACCGTCGCGTTTACCATACAAATATTTTTCGCAGGTCTTAATGGGATATAACACTTCATAAATATCTAATGTTTTGATTTTTAACTTGCCAGCAGTATTTATATTTAATTATTTTAATTTATCTCACTGAAATTTTTCAAAATTAATGAAAATCCTTTAATTTACTTTTGCAAAAATTATATTTTTTCACTATTTGAGAAAAAGCAAAATCATTTACAAAATTTTTCATAAAACAACATTAATATCTCCTATAGAATATTTTTACCGAGTTGGGTCATTACTTAAATAAATATTTTATTATATAGGCAGAAAAATTTTAACAATTTATATATTTTTATTTAGAGCAGAAAATAACCTTTATATGGAAGTAAATATAACTCTGCACTAAGGCAATCTTCTATATATGAGATATGTACGTATTATTATAAATAACAAATTAATATTAATCATGCGTTTCGTTAATCTCTATGTTTGCACTTATTTGCTATAATAGGTAAAAAAATTAATAGCAAATTAAGTTGATTATTAAATTAAATGGATGAATGTGCAGATACTTTAGAAATAATTTAGATTGAAAGAATTGAAACCTCCAAAGTTCCAGTATAAAGTATAATGAAAAAGCCATAAGAAATAACGCAGAGTGGCCGGGTATAACCCTAGGGGGATTGATAACATTGCTGGTCCCCCTATATGATTCATCACATTTCTATTCCTTTTTATCTTTTACTCTACTCTTTCTGTACTCTCTGTATTTTCTATTTTCTGTATTCTATACTCTTTATTTCGCAGCTATTCTATTGAAGGGACTCACAATGGACCGGGATCGGTCTCTGGGTGGAGATGTGGTACTATCTGGTATCACATCTACCTTCTCTATCTATCTAACGTAGAGTGCTATATTCGGCTGTATATATCTTATATACCCTTCACCTGTGTTGAAATGTTATACGAAAATGTAACATAATTTAAAGCTTTTGGTATTTAATATATAATTTTAGTATTAAAATATTGAGTGTAAAATATAAATAAATCAAAATTGTATAGAATTCAATTACAAATATTTATACCCTACACCACCATATGTGGTTGGCGTATTGTGCGTTTGGCCTGATATTTGTAACGCATAAAAAAATTATCCAATCACTTTTTATAGAATCACTTTTTAAATCAATCTAACAATGTCCGTCCGTTCGTCCGTCTGTACGACCGACTGTCCATGCAAACCTTTTGCATAAAGTACGGGTCGCAATTTGAAAGATAATTCAATAATTTATTATACAAAGACGGCCCTCATTGAAACTGGTTGTTTTCGGTTCATTATTTCATCTAGCTTCCATATAAGTGTCCACCCGGAATAGATTTTAAACACTCAAAAATGCCTTAAAAATAAGAAAATTTTAATGAAATTTAGTGCAAAGAAGTTTTGTACAAGTATAAATTTTTGTACCAAATTTTTTTAAGATCGGTCTACAATCACTTTCACGTGTATAAATCCTATACGAATGTTAGTATCAAGTTAGTATTTGACACAAATACGAATAAGTTTTATGTAAGCTGAAACAACATTTTCGTAACAACATTATAAATCCACTTTAAGGAATCGCCTTAAAGTGTATAAAATCATCAATGAGGTTAGTATAAACGCATTTTTCTGAATTTGCATATTTTTACATTTAGTAAAATTGACGACAGGTGTAATGTAAGTCTCCTTCTCGTTTTATTTATATTCCTTTTCCTTTTATTTATATGTATATGTAAATACAGAAACTTATAAATTTTCATATAAAGTTGAATAAAATTAAGTTTTTGTAAATAAATAATAAATTTAATACTCTGAAATTTAACAAAAGTTCATATTTCTTTAAAAAAGACCTCAGTACAGAAAAAATATTTTACACGAATACAACAATAAGATTTCTGTTCAATGTCTTCCAGTAATATTTTTATATTAATACTAGATTTTGCTGGATCGCTTCGCTGAACCTCCTGATGCGATAACTAATATTTACTTTATATGGGGGCTACCTCTTCCTCTAGACCTATCTATTATATTTTTATTTCATAAAGGCAATAGGACAAAATAATGGTCCTCACGAAGTTTGAGTATACTCACTATAATAGTTCCTTAGATATTTAAAAATGAATATTTGCTTTATATGGATGGTACCATTTCCCCTGCTCCTATTCGTTCTATATATATCCTGAAATATGGATTCTTACAAAATTTTAAGACTTTTGCTGTAAAAGTTCTTAACATTTACGATATTTAATATTTTCATGTGTGGGTGATATCATTCTCCCTATAGAGATCAAAGTTGAAATTTAATACAAAGTAAAACATAAAGTATGATAAGAATCAAGTGTGTTCTTTTTAGTTACAATTTTCACTAATTTTTATTGAAAAATTTGGAATTTCATAACTAACCTATAATAGGCAGAGGATGGCGTCATTTAAAAATATTTTTAAATCCAAGGTTTACTTAAACTTGGCTTTTATAGAGAACAAAATTTCAACGAAGGTTTGTACCAATTCAAATACAATTAAAACCACAAGAATCCTCTTCACTTTTTCATCTTCACATTTCCATACTAACTTAAAATTTTTAAAATTTCAGTAGAGGTTAAAAACTGTTTGTTGTTACATTTTAAGAGAATTTGAAAATCCGAATATAACATATTAAGCAAATTCCATTTGCAGATATATTCACATTGTTTTTTTAATTTTTGCAATAATTGTAAAAAAATAAATTTTTTGAATTAATACCATTTTTCTGAAACCTTTCGATGTTCACTACACTACACAGTGGGGCAGAATCAAAATTTTTTTGGAAATAAATCTGTAGCTTCTGATCGGCCGGTTGGATTTTCATGAAATTTGGTACAGGCGTAGCAGAGGTGTGTACAATTGCTAAGGAAAATTTTATTTTAGATCAAAAAGAGTGTAGATACTTTTTCGGCTAAAAAAACACAAAAAGTCGTCGTTTTTGCAATTTTCAAATTCAAAATCGTTTATTTTTTGACTCGGTAAAGATATCGACTTCAGTTTTCTTTCTTCAATAGATAATTTTGTTCTTTCACTAGCTAAGAAAAAAAAAAAACTAATAAAATCGGTCGGAAATACTAGGATATATATGAAAAAAAACTGCACCAAGAATATGCAAAATTGTGGTGCTTAAATATTTAAAAGCAAATAACTCGAAAACTATAAGAGATAAATAGGACAGGTAAACATGTTTTTTAAAGGCCTTATCAGGGACTACAATAATATATAAATATTTGAAATCGGACTAGAAACAAAAATTTGGCAAGCGATTAAAAATTTTTTATGTCGGAGGTATCGAATTTTGAGCCTCCCTAGCTCCGCCCCTGAGGGCTTTGTTGTACCCCTCTTCCAAACTTAACATAACACATTCCTCTGCTACGCCTGTACCAAATTCCATGAAAATCCAACCAGCCGATCAGAAGTTACAGATTTATTTCCAAAAAATTTCGATTCTGTCCCACTGTGCATCGTAGATAACACACAATATAAGTAGTCTATAACAAATCATGTAATGACAAAATGAATTTAGATGGGGAAGGACCGAACCACCCCTCACCGATTGTTGCTAGCAGTCCTTACCCTACTAAATTTGTAACACCCAACTACCCTTGAATTTTAATTCCTTGGAAATAGAAATGCGGATTTGTAAACGTATATTTATATTTGTAATATTTCATTAGCGCAGTTGCTCATTACAATGAAAAGAAAGTTATTTCCTCAAAATTTTTGCGGAAATGCTTCTTAAATAATACGATAACTAATTTTTTTTTTTTTTTGTATGGCTGGTACCACTTTCCCTGCTCCTATCAAAAAATAAAAGAAAATCGTTTTAGCGGTTTAGTTGTCTATAAAGTATAAATAAACTAACAAAACACAACTTATTTTTGTATATGATAGATAGAGAGTTAGATAGATAGATAGATAGATAGGTAGATAGATGGATAGATATGTGGATGGATAGGTAGAAGGATAGATAGATGGATAGATAGATATAATGTTATTACTTTTATACATATATACAAAACAAAGTATATCTTGTTGAGAACTCTCTCTCCTTCTTTTTGTGCTTTGATAGATGCTTTCCCCCTAATAGTAATAATGGACACAACTTTTGCTTACAATTTATCAAAATAGTTTTTAATTTTCTTTATTGTTATTGTGAAATAATACCAAATGAACACAATATTAATTTAAAAAAGGTTGTGGTGGAGAATTTATGGACTGATTTGATTGAATTAAAAACTCGAAATTACAGAAAAAGTATAGCGGCAAAGGAACGAAGACCATTGCTTATTTAGGAGATTAAAATTTTTGAATTTTTTATGCGAAAACGAAGTTCAAAAAATCCGGTTTCAAAAACCGTTTTTATAAATTTCCGCCATTTTTAAAGCGGTTTATGCTAAATATAGCAATGACAAAATTCTCGAAAGAATTACTGATCTTTTGATGTATATAACATATATCTAAGTTATTGGGGCCTCATAAATATATCTCCCATACTTATGAACCGATTTTAATGATTCAAAAGATTCCCGGTCGTTAAATGCATACATTCTATATAGCAATTCTCGATGGGCTTTAAAAACCGACGTAGAATCGGACATCGTTATTTCGACTTCACTTCTTACAAGGAACCAGAGAATATAAAGTTGCACTCGGATGAAAATCGTAGAAACTATAAATGGAGTGATAAACTCATATATATCCTTTACACCTGTAGTGAAGAATATAATAATATCGTTAACTTTAATAAATAAAAAAAATGGCTTTTTAACATTAACACCCTTCACTAACACTTTTGGAAATTTTTATGCTAAATAATTGAGGTTTTCATGTATACATTATTAAGTTTTAATTTTATTTAAACAAAAAGAAAAAAATATTAAAGGGACACCACTTAACGCGTGACTTGTTCAATTCAAAAGTATGTTAATGAATTTGTTTTCCATATTGTTTTAATTAAATTTTTATCACTACCCAAAGTAATTCAGTATTTATAATTTTATTTATTTAATTATTGGGGGTACAAAAGTACGCATGCAGAAAAAAATCCTCTAATTAATGTCATAAAATTTTGTGGGTGGAGTTTGTCTAAAAAGTTCTATTTTTTATTTGTTTTGCTCTTTTTTTAACACATTTTTCTATATACAAATTACAATAACAAGGAAAAAAAAAACAAAAAAGCAAACAAACCATAATTATACCACAAATCCGTATTTTAATATATTACATTCGCCCCATTGTAGGCGTTTGCAATTAATTTGTTTACTAACTATTTAATTTATTTTCATCTCTTGTTTTATTTACTATTAACCCTTGAATAAATAAGAAAAGGCTTGGAAATTATTATTGGCAGGTCATCGCGTTTTGCAGTTAAATAGAAAAATAATTTTCTTTTTTTTAGAAACTTTTAACTAGCTATGGGAGTGAGCATTGAATACCTGTTAGAAGTATAATAAATAATTTTTATTGATTTAAAATATGAAATTATCTTATATAAAAAAAATAAAGAAGATGAAAAATTTATGAACACTGAGAAAAAAATAGCTTAAAATCGACAAAAATAAAATATGTGAGAATGATATATTCGGCTTGGCTGAATCTATATATTCACCATCTGTAACTTTTCACTTTTATGTAAGAGGTAAAGGGGGCAAACCACGCCCTTTTCTGTTTCCGAATTTACATTGATCATTGAACTATTTGTACATAATTTCGCTGATGTTTCTGTAACTTTTCACTTTTATGTAAGAGGTAAAGGGGACGAACCACGCCCTTTTCTGTTTCCGAATTTACATTGATCATTGAACTATTTGTACATAATTTCGCTGATGTTTCAACTTATATAAGTACGCGAATCACACCTATTTTCGGTGTCCGACTTTATTTTGATCCTTGAACTATCCGCACAAAATTTAGCTGTCGTACATGCTTTTGTTTAAGAGATATTAGCTGAAAACTAAAAACTGGAGTTACGACCCTCTGTTTTTTAAGTATTTGTTTTATAAATTTTTTATTTATGAAACGAATTTGCTCATTTACAATACCAAATAAACTTTATATAAGACAAATATTTGAGCCAAATTTCGTCCCTCTAGATTGTCCGCCCCGAGTTCTATCCCGCTATCAACGACAGACAGACTGACATATATGAGCCATTTATTTTGAAAGTGTCCTAAGTCCTTTCATAAAAAAATCTAGTTAGTCATTAAAATAGTTAAATTTTTAAGTAATAGTTCTTTCCTAATTTAAGTTTTCTTCTTTATTCATTCAGAAATCTTAACAAATTTTAATATAAAAGAAAATAATTAAATAAGAATCAAATAATTACGTAAAAATTTAAAGATTAATTGTGCAAAATTTCGTAATTTTTGTGTATAGACTTAGGCCACATTTAAAATAAACGACTCATATATACTTTATGGGTTTATGGGATTATTATTTCGATATGTTATATATGAAATGACAAAACCAATATACCTCCCATTATTTTTTGATGCCCTAAATGAACTAAATGGTTAGTTATATATTCGTTTTGAAGAATTTCAAGAATTCCTACATCGATTTGTTACATCATATTTTGGGTTTAATTACATATTTTTGGATATTTAACTCTTAAATTCATATTTTGTCATATTTTCTTGGAAACCCATATTTAAGCATTTAATTTAATTTTGTGAATTTTACAGTTGAGAGCAAAAGTTTGCGTACTTGGCGCATAAGATTTTTTTTTTTTTTTTGTTTACGTATTTGGTCATTAGAGCATTTCTCTCTTATCGTAAAATAAGTTTTCCGTAATTAAAAATTGAAAGAAATTTTGTAATTTTATGAATGCTTTTAGGTATCAAAAAGATATTTTGTTTTTCAATTGCTAGTCAAATTCCAATAATTTGTTATAAAGAAAAATTAACAATTTCAAATTAAATTAGAAAGAAAATATTTCTAAAGCATATTAAATTTTAAGAGGATATTTTTGATTTCATTAATTACATATGAAATATGGTATGCTATTATCTTTTCAAATTATAAAAATTAACAAGGTATTTTTATTTAAAAATATTTTTTTATTTAAAAAAGCTATTCATATATTGCAAAAGTGGACATAAAAGGGGAGGGGCATTTAATAAAAAATCTTAAATAACATTCAAGAGAACAGAGTTACCGTTTGCCGACTTTGGACGCGAATTTTTCAACCACTTGCCCACTTTTTTAACTCCCTTTCAAAAATGGGGCTAAATGGCGACTTTTTTAAAACTATGTAATAAAGAACTGAGAACTAAGTTGTTCGAAATATTTTGACCTATTATTCCAAAGAGGAAATTAATTATTTTAAGATTGCTTCACAATATAGTGATATAAAAAACCCCGAACAATTTATAAATGAACTGAAACTATTAAACCTAAAGGTAATGATAAGGTATATGAAAAACACTTTAAAACACCAAATGCCGAATCTTTCAGACAGAATTGGCAAATTAAAAAAATTGATTTGATGAATACTTATATTCTAATTTGTACTCTTACTTTGGCCTCGGCGGAACGTTTTTTTTTTCTAAATTATAAATAATGAAAAACAAATTGTCTAACATACTTAAGGTCAACACTTGTGAATCCATGCTTTCAGTACCAAATATGTTCGACGGCGATTTATAAGACTGGAGTACGAATGAAGACCTCGTAATTAATAAAATGAGAATTTTATGCAAACTATTTTTATAAAAAAATATTTATTTGTGTAATAATAAAAATTATTACCAATAAATAAATTATTTAGTTGTTGATAAAATTGAATTTAGTAGTCTTTTTTTAAAATTCCATATTTTTTGTGTTTATTTTTATCAAATAAACAAGTTTTAAGTTATTTTTAGGTACTGAAGTAGTTAGCCCCTTTTTTCAAAACATCTCCGGTTTTTACTTTTTTGAACACTTTTTAGAAATTCTCAACTGAAACGCTGTATATAGCAATAAGTACCTATAAATATATTGCAATTGCTTATTTAATATTTCTTATTTTCACATATTGAAAAAAGTGCTACAAAATATTCAAAGTTTTAGAGTTCATAAAAATTTTAATGGAACAAGTAAAAATTCAAATGATTGGAACTCTTAAAAGTGTTAATCGAAAATCTTCAGTATTTGCTTTCATAACGATTTTTTTCATCACTAGGAACATCTTAGGCGTTGAGATTATAATATAGTTGTGCGTAATAGTATTCCACTTTTTCTACAATTCTACTCTAAATCATTCATACTCCAAATATTTTTAATCTAGGTGTAGTGGGCGTGGTATTCCATTCATTTGTTCTTATTCGATTCAAGCTTTTTTGTACGTCTTACTATGCTTATAAAAGCACTACCGAGCTAAGAAGATCTCTATAGATTAGGACTTCAATTTGATCAGTATTATGGTAAATTGGATAAATTATATTTCCTGAAAAACATACCTATATACCTATACCATTATACGTATTTCGTTATTGCTGTTGTGTACTTGGCATTAAGTTCATGACATTACATTATATGATTCTTTTGATCTGCTCGAGTAGCTGTTATACGAGATATTTTACGCTTATGATAAATTGTTGATTTGAAGCAGTATACTTTATAGACATTTATTTTTTTGCGAAAGCCCGTTGTGATAATCATTAAAATTAATTATATTATTTCTATATTGTTTATTTCCATATGTTTTTCACAAAAGTTAATAACAAAATTTTTAGGCTTGAAACATGGATTTAAAACATGGAATACAACTGGAAGTTTATGTAAGGGATAAAAACACAATTCAGTTGCCAAAAACCTAGTTCATACAACAATAAAGTACATATATGGCTACATATACTTTGTTTTTATGTTGTGGAAAAAAATGCGTAAATTTTTTGAAAATTTAGTTTGAACTGCATCTCGCATAAATTTCTAGTCCTATTACTAGATGCCATAACTTTAAAAATTATGGCATCGATTTTTACAGAAATTTTTGCATATTCCGGATTTTGCAGAGTATTTTGTCATATTTTCACAGAAAATCCTTATTTTAGAGCATATCTTTTCAATTCATATAGTATATTTTTGCATATTTTATACTGAAGAGTAAATTTTGCATATATTGCACCAAAATGAATAATTTTGCATGTTTTAAACTTAAGAGAAAACTTTTGTATATTTTGCACCCAATAGATTTTTTTTATAATGAAGCATTAGTGAAATTACGTTTTTGAAATATGATTCACTAATAACTTTAATCTTATTAATTGATAGAAATTTTGTAATTCCTGATACAATATATTAGCTTTGAACGTTTTTAAGTGTGAACAAATTTTTTTTTTTAGAAATTGCTAATAAAAGTTAAGTTATTTTTAGCGTGAATAGTAGATAATGTAAAATTTTTCCAGAAAAAATATTTTAAGATCATAAAACACATCTTTTAAAGCATATTTTTGATTTTTTTATCGACTACCATTATTTTTAACAATTTTTTAGTGTAAATTGCTTCAATTAGTTTCTTGTTGGTATGAGTTATCGTAATAATTTTTTTTTTATATGTTTAACAAAAGTTAATTAAGAAATAATAAGAAAGCATCAAAAATACTTGCCGAGAAACAAATAAGTTAATCACCGCCGTATAATGCAAAATGTGTTCTTATTTCAAGTTTTTCACCGACATACAATCTACTATCTAGTGTAGAAAAGTCCAAAATTTTATTTTAAAATTTAATAAAAAAAAGTTTATCGAATTGCAGTCGAAAATTTAAGTATTCATGTCTCATTTTAAATAGTCTGCCTAAAATAGATCGACCCTAAATTCTAAGAATTTTTCAAGATTCAGTTTTGTATATTTAGGTGTTCTTATTAATTGCATGTATTAAAAATCGTACGTGGAATAATATAAGACATAACGTATGAAATATTTACTTATACATTGTGAAAAAGATTGTGCAACTTTGGCTAGAATATTAAATATTTTCCAAAATATTGTCAACTTTAATGGAACACCAAATAAAACCATAATGAAATACAACCTAAGTCTGAATGGTTTTCAATATCTTAAAATGATTTCTATACAGCCCATATTAAACTATATGCGTTTTCTATGACAAATTTTGAAATGTTTGAAGTTTTTGAAAATATTGAAAATATTAAACTTACATTCTTAAGATACTTTAGGATGTCTTTGCAAAACAATCAATAACTATTATGATTTTATTAGAAAAACGTACACAAAAAATATCAGGGAAAATTAAAAAAAGCAAAATCGAAATTCTACTCAATCCATCAAAGCAAAACAACATTATTAATAATTAACACTAAACCAGTAATTTCGTATTAAAAAGATGATTGCGAATAATGTCTTTTAAAGGTTCAGTCATTCAGGAAACTAACACATTAGTAAATTTTTTTAATACATATCTACACTAATTTTTAAAAAAATAAATAAAATAAATATAATAATGTGTCGCCCTTAAATAAAATAAATTCCATACAAATATGTTTAGTAGAGGTAAAAATTGAAAAAAATAAAGTAAATTTTAAAATTTTTATTATATTAAATAAACACTATGGTAACACTGAATAACAAAAAAATTATATGTGCACAAAATATCATTATTAATATTTTTTTGTGTGTTTAAATAGACATATATCTATTGAAACTAATTATCTATCTATTATGAAACTTATTGTCTAAAAGAGTGTAATTTGGGTAATTTATTGATCCAATAATGGCTAAATGTTAAGATATTTTTAAATTTTATAAACTTTTTATAAACAGGCGGTCAATATTTATAAATATACTAAACTTCATCGTTGTATCAGGTTTCTTTTTATTTTTTTCCAATTTTAATATAGGCTCAATTCAGTGAGCATCAATTCTAATTGGAAAATTAAATACGTGGTGCATAGTGGTTCCAAAACTTTTTTTCAATAATTCTGTAAATTGTGAACCACTGGAAATATATGAATAAAGTTTCACAGACAAAGTAGACGTGTTTTCGTGTTGATTTGAAGGAACAAAGATTCTTAGCGGATCTGCGTAAACCTCCAAAATTGGTCATCACCCGAGATAATCGATTTTAAAAAATCGCCAAAAAATTATTTATGATTTGACAGAAAAAATTGTAAAGACATAAATAGTCCTTATAATTCCATACATAAACTATGCTTATGTTATGCTTATGCTATGTGTAAGTTACCTCTTTAGTTTAAGAGATTTATATGTTCAAATAAAATTTTACAATCATTTTTAGCCTCATTTTATAGTTTTTTTTATCTTTGCGGGCACAATATTCGTCCTTAATTATTTTTTAATATTTATCGGATTCCTTATAAACCTCGAAATGATATTGATGTAAGAATCGTAAAAATATATAAATTAGCTAAAAGGTTACATAAATCTGAAGTTGGAACTTAAAAAAAAATATATTATTTTGGGTTTTCTTTTCAAAAAAGGTGGCATTATTTTTTTACTCATAAAATATGTTTTTTTCTGGTCCATGTAATTTTTTTAATGTTTTCAAAAGGACTCTTGATGTCGGCGCGCCTAAAGTAAACCCGAAGGCACTTCAGGTAACGGTCATCTATCCAAACTGTGTCAATTTTCCTATTTTTTTTTTAATTTATATGTAAAATTCTCAAATAGCAAAATATTAACATTATTTGCAAATTTAAATTTAAATCTTTTCAGGTCATGGTCAGAAGAAATTTGACCACACTTAATTTATTTCTACTAGATGTTATCCTCCACAATCTTGTGAGTTCAGAGATGCCAAATATATAGCTTACATCTGAACAAAACAAATAACCATAGACCGTGCCAGTTTTGGCAGTTTTCATATTTTTGTATGAAAAATGCAAAAATGTTTCAAGTACAACCACTATGTAAAGGGATCAGAACTGGCGTTGTGTTTACATTTTTCATAAAATACATGGGAAAAGTAATAAAAGTTACCTAAGAAGACAAAATATTTGTCAGTGTTCAAGCAAAAGTATAAACACTTTATAAAAATATTTTGTATCATAGGAAATGCTAGAATATGGAAAAATCACAATTAGTGAAAATATATTACATATAGTAAAACTTTTTTAAACCATGAACAAAAAAATTTTAAATTTGAATTTTAAGTATATTTTTTTTAGAAATAATGTTAAAATTTGGACCTAAATAAAGTTTAAACGAGTATAGGTATCCAAATGAAATTTTGGCGCAACAAAGATAGACTTACCCTAAAATTAGGGAATTAAAAACAAACCCACAATTTTGTACCAAAATACCAACCAGTAAAAAACGTGTTTTAAAAATTGACTTCTGCCATGCAAATGTTCACACTCTCCTTATAAGAGATGTCCATCAGAAAATACATTTTTACCCATCATAGCAAGGTACTTAATTAATATAATTTTTGTTTAATCTCAGCTTTGTGATTTGAGAATTTTACAAATAAATTTAAAAAAAATTTGGAAAATTCACAAATTTTGGGCTTGTGGAGAGACCGCTTCCGCAAGCACCTTAGGATTTACTTTACATGCATCTACATTAAATTATATGGGGCAGAACAAAACAAAAAAAAAAAAAAATTTTATAAGTAAAAAAATATTGCCACTTTTTATGATAAAACCCAAAACTATACTTTTTTAAAGTTCCAACTTCAGACTAATATAACTTATTTTCTAATCTACATACTTATATGATTCTTGCAGCAATGTCATTTAAATTTTTGTAGGAAATCCAGCCATCAAAAAAAAAAAAAAAAAAAAAAAAAAACTAATAAAAAAATAAAATAATAATAATAGTAATAATAATAATAATAGTAATAATAATAATAATAATAATAATAATATAATAATAATAATAATAATAATAATAATAATAATAATAATAATCATAATAATAAAATAAAATAAATAAATATTTTATTTATTTAAATAAATAAAAAATATGGTCGATATTGAGCTCACTAAACTAGAATATTTATTTCGATCTAAATATCTCTTAAATAAAATACAATTGCAAAACTATTTTTTGTAGAGGTTTACAAGAACAATATCTATGATTTTTTTTTAAATTATAAATAAATTTTTCGTTATTTTTGAAAAAAAAAATGCATACCCACTAGCCCCGCTATCCACTAGGAAAATGTGCTCCTTCAAATCAACTCGAAAACACCTCGCCCCTGGCCAGGCGAAATTTTATTGAGATATTGCCAATGGGTTATATGTTACAGAATTATTATCAAAAAAAACATTTTGCAACCACCATGCCATATTAAATTTTTGGTCCTTCTTAGTTAAGTTTAAAAAAAATGAAGGTAAATTTCACACGAAATAAAATTTTTTGCTAAAAGCTTACATATATATTATGTACTTATGAACACCTTTAAAATTTAATAAATATCATATGACATGACTTCACAAGAATTAAATTGTTTTTAAATAAGTTTAAATTATACAACTGAAACTAGAAATAGTTTTATTTCACAATTTGCATTATTTAAATAAGGTTAAATAATCACATGTAGCTCGCGAGTAGGAAAAATGCATGCTCAAATTAAATATACAAAAATATAATATACTAAATATAATAAAACTTAGTTTAAGCGGAGAAGCTCTACCACAAATGCTAGAAACATTTTCTATATCAAAATATCTTTGTTACGCCACACGTCATAACCCAACCCCTTAGAGTATGACAAGCAGCAGGGAAAATATTGTATAATGTTTTTAGAACATGAATTTTTAAGCAAAAAGTTTTAATGAAAAAACCCGACCATCCGAAAACAGCTACAAAAATAATGATTCTGGTTTATGTTCCTTTTTTTTTTTGCTTTTTCTCTATTAAATAGAAAAACAACAAAATACAAAGTTTATTCATACATACAAAAAAAAAAAAAAAAAAAAAAAAAAAATGCTAAAACAACAAAATCTTAAAAGTGAAGCATTAATTGAAATTAATTACGCCAAAAATATTCTTTGCCTAAAAAACGGAAATTAAAAAAAGGAAAAAACAAGCGTAATTCGTTTTTTTGTTCTAATTCATAAATATCTAAAACAAAACAGAGTTGGGATTTACAGGCCTATATAATTTTATTAACGGTTAATTTGAAAATAGCAAAACAAACAAAAAAAGGACTTTTTATTTATAAACTCTGCTTGTAATTACTTTGGGTTTTAATTTGTAAGGAAAACACTTTGTACTTTTTTTTCTAAATTAAGGATGGACAATGGTTTGCAATTTTTTTTTAAAAGGTAATAAATGGAATTAAATTTGTATTTTGATAGAATTACTAGGATATCGCAAGGATTGCATGTTTCATATAATGTCCAACACAACTGAATGAGCTTTTTTGATTTTTAGAGTAGGAATTTATTTACAGATGCGAGCATTATATGAAATTTTATCATATTAATTAGGGCTAGAACGTTATTAATTAGCCAATTCTCTTGAGATTTTATTCTTTGTAGTCTTAGCCAAATCTTATATGTTATTTTTATTTATTTATTAATTTGTTTTTATTTTATTTGTAACTTCTACAACAAAACATTCGTCTTCAAAAGTAGAAATCTTATGATGTTATTATTTATAGAGAAATATGGATACAAGAAACACTTAAACAAAGAAAAATTAAATATTAAAAAACAAAAATTTTGTTTTTAAAGCAATATAAATTTTGTTTTAAAGTAGTGTAAAATATGTTGGTATGTTAATAAAAGTTAAAAATAAAAAAATTGTTTATGAATAGTATTCGAATAATTTTCTCTTAAATTGTAATGCGTTGCTGATAACTTTAAATGATTGAGGAATATTGTTCCAAAGACGTATAGCGTTAATGATATTAAAGTATGATATCGAAATTGAATAAGACATTTGTTTCTTACAAGTGTACTAAATCTCAGTCTATTAAACAGTTGGTAAGGTTCACGAGTTGTTATAATTTTATGAAGAAATGTTAAGACTCGTATTTTCAGCAAGTTCTCTATATTCACCCCTTATGTTTTCTTGGAATAAGGCGTGATACTCTGGTAATTACTATTTGCGTCAATTTTTTCACAGTCCATAAATATACCTTGCGATATTGTTGTAGGTAGAATTTAGCTTTAATTTACCGGTTGTATCACAACTAGAAAAACCTCACAGCCATAGGTTAATATCGGTATTAAATACGTTTTTGCAATTAACAATCTTATTTTTGATTGATGTGCAGTGCTGTGTTGACCATAGAATTCTTTTTTGCCTTACTTACAATTTCAATTCGCTGATTACTGATGCATATGTTAAATGAGTCCATTTCTTTCTGTGTTCTTTTACGTATTGCTAAACATTTAGTTTTTGTAGGATTTAAGCTTAGCCCATTTATATTTTCCCATATCGAAACTCGTTCCAAATCCTCACTTAATTTTGCTACACATTCTTCAAAGTCTTTATTTTTGTTACTAATATAGCTGGACATCATTCTTACATTCTTATGTCACAGTAAAATAGTTGATCAGGGAGATCATTTTTAATTTAATTTCAACACGTTGTATGCCACTTTCAATAAGTTTACAGGAAGTGAAGGAGAAATGCATAAAATTTTTCAAGTGTTTGAATCAATATCGTATGACCTACACTATAAAAGGCTTCTGAATGATCTAGTAACACCAACAACACAACACATCCATTATCAACTTCATGTCTAATATCCTCGGCCACATCAGTTAACGCAGTAATGCAACTATGTTTCGCTCGGAAACCAGATTGTTTCTTAGTTAGAAGGTTATTATTACATAAATACTGAGTTATTTATTTGTATATAAGCTTTTCAAATGCTTTTGACAGATATGGTACTTTAGCTATAGGCCGATATTCATTGGACGATTTAGGTATTAGAAGTATTTTACCTTGCTTCCATCTTAGTGGGTAAACGCTTGTCATAATAATTTTGTTAAAAATAAACGTGATTAATGGTAGAAGTGATGGAAGAAGAATTTTGAAGAAAGTCGGATAAATGTCATCAATACCATTGACATTAGAATTTATTGACAAACAGCTTTTGAGAACATTCAATTGTCTTACGCACTCAAAGTTGAACATACAATCAGGATGATTCTCGACACGATGATTGGTATAATATGTGTGGTCAGCTTGAATCATTGGAATATTTACGAAACTCCCATTTAGTCTATTTGTATCTGCTATAACACTATTACACTGCTGCTTTTTATTATTTCCTAT
The DNA here is from genome assembly GCA_932274085.1 of Protocalliphora azurea. Taxonomy (NCBI): domain Eukaryota; kingdom Metazoa; phylum Arthropoda; class Insecta; order Diptera; family Calliphoridae; genus Protocalliphora; species Protocalliphora azurea. The sequence goes on from OW026522.1 coordinate 121,578,619, forward strand.
ACCAATTTCCTTAATAGTTTTCCAAGTGTTCTTTGTATCGTTTAAATTATTAAATTTTTCAGAAAAATATTTAGTCTATACGGCTCTAATTATTTTTGTTACTTTTTTCCTAGTTATACGAAAGATGTTATATAAGTCACTTCTTCTGAAACGCTTCCATCTGGAGTAAACAGAATCTCTATCTACTATAAAAATAATTTTGCAAAGAAGTTGTAAACTAACGCGAGCAAAAAAATTAAACTCCTAAAAAATTATTTTTTAAATTTTGATAAAAAAATTATTAATGAAAAATATTTAAAACAATAACTTGGTTGCATTACCATCAGTAGCTATCAATACACATAAATTTAAGGTCAATTACCTACAAAGTATATTAATAATATTAAAAAAAAACTTTTTTATCCATTCTTTTTAATAATTTATGAGTATTTTAGAATAACATTGGTACTCAAATAATATTGGTATACAGTTATAATACGAAGATTTTTAAAAATTATCTTAAAGACACAATAATGAAACGATAATTACTGTAAAAATTGATAAAAATCATGTAAGAGAAGATAATTGATATTATGAACGAACACATGTGAGGATTTAAATCTACCATTGTCATCAGTCATTATTTGGTAATGGAAAACACTTCTAACATATTATTTAATAAAGTAATATGATGTATTTTTTGAAGGCAGGTCCTTAATTATTTTAATTAGTACTGTATAATGGAAATGAGAGCCTACTAAGATATTTTGAATTAATTAGACTATAAACACATATACATATTTCAAAAATAGACTACCTATTTAGACATATTTTCTAAAATATAAATTTTCCATAGTAAAAAAAGTACAATAGTCCAGTAATCACGAAGGATGAAATTTTAGTTATTTAACATATGAACAGTATTGTCAGAATTGGAAAAAAAGGAGTTAATTTAATTTAAAAAAGGTCAAAAAAGGCTAAATGTCCCAAAAAAATAAGGCCAGATATTTTTTACCTTTTTTTTGTTCTGATTATTAGCTTATATCTTTTCTTTTTAAATATGTATTGTAATAAAATTATAAATAAAGTATAGAACCGCTATTAGCAAAATGACCCAATGAAAAATCTCTCACAAAATTTCCATAGAAATTTTGATTATACATATATCATATCAAAAACGAGAAAGAAAGATATAGTCAGTCAAGACCGACTATATGATACCCCACACCATTGTGTACGAGCATAAAAATTCGGGAAGGGGACTTATACTACACCTGTGGTCAATTTTACTAAATGTAAAATAAAATATACAAATACAGAATAATGCGTTGATACTAACATCTAGATGATTTTATGCACTTTGGTAAATTGTAGGTCGATTCTCATAAAAATTGGCGACGTTGTTTCTACTTTGTAATGGCATATGTATATTTTCCATGTAATATTCGAAGATGGAATGGTAGGTTTGTTGTGTATGATAAAAGTCAGAGTTTCCCCTATAGCCAAGTTCTATATTTATACAGCTGGACGGGGATCAGCATAATTGTAGGCGTTCAAAGGACCTGTCAAAAGATGAGACTTCAAATAAAACAAGGCAAGTATGGCAGCCTACGTTCAGATTTCAAGTCTGATTTATTTTGGTTATTGTTGGTGCTTATATACTAATTTATAGAATTAATCCTAGCTTCTCTAACTTATTCTATTTTAATAAATATTACATTTGTCTCGTTCGGTATCATGGAGTTGGCTATGATGTCAAGTAACTTTAGTTCTTTGACTAATCACAATATTTCACATTTGAAGTGCACTCAATTATAAATGTGTCACTCAATTATGTTTATGATTACTCAGCTTTACGTATATAACAATGTGTAATTCGATATATATTCAATTATTATTTGTTTTATGCATTGTTCATACACACAGACTTATGTGGTACACTATGTTTTTATATGTGGGGTACACTACAACTTACATAAATCTTATTTGTGTCGAACACTAACTTGATACTAACATTCGTATGAGACTTATGCACGTTAAAGTGATTTTCGAAAGAGGAGTTTCTATGCGAGCTCTGGTAAATTGTATACCGATCTTCATAAAATTTGGTACAAGGAATGATACTTGTACAGAACTTCTTTGCACCGAATTTCATTAAAATATTCTTATATTTAAGTTATTTTTGAGCGCTGTCGACCTATACTTTGTGCACAAGGTTTATATAGACAGCCAGCCAACTGTCCAGCCAGTCGTCCAGTCAGCCGTCCAGCTAGGTCGATTTAAAAAGTGATTCTAAGTCGATTCGTATACTTTAAGGTGGGTGTTAAATAACTTTTTCTATGCGTTACAAACATCAGCAAAAACACATAATACGCTAACCACCTGTGATGTTGTAGAGTATAATGACCAAAAGTTTTGAAGTGATTTATCATTGTTGAATTATAATAATTTATAAATAAATCCTGTCTACTAAAAAATTAACCTTTGAATGTTTTATCATAAAATTATATCCTTCATTTAAATCTCAACTAAAATTTTAATTAATTAAAATGTAATATATTTACATTAAAAACAAAATAAAAATCATGTTATAGTGATTTTCTTTCATAAACTTTTCGGACCACTTTCTTATACCTCTACGTTAGTTTTTGGGCGGTACTTTTATCAATATTAGAGAAAACTCTTCGCCACTTATTCTGAAAATATTGGTTGCATTATGCTATCTATTTGTTCTTCTTTAATGATCTTTTCGTCAGCATCTCAAAATCTACGGGCACTTTGAAGACTTTAATTTTGTTGGAAAAAATGTGTAATATTTAAACCATACAGTTCAATTGACTTTATTGCATAGTGGCTGGTGGCAAAATTTGGCAAAAATAGCACAGAAATATCATGCTGTTGAATAAAAGTTTTATATTATGTTCACACACATTAGATTTTCACTTGTTTTTTGAAAAATAAAATGAGTTTAGACATCATTATTCACATATCATTTTATTGTGATTTTCCTTTTGGCCTGTTTTTCGTGAACTAAAATATTTTCACAAATTTTTGATTTAAATAAAAATTTTACAAACGTACACTTTTCAATAAAAAAAATACAATTTTTAAACATATAGAATTTATGACCATATATAAATTTCTTTCATAATTTTTAATTTTTTTGTTTTTAAACTGTTTGACAATTTTTACAAATTCTTTTTACAATAAATTTCTGTGTACTAAAAATACTAAAAACTTCTTCCCTAAATGGATATTTAGTATGGCTTTTGTATGTTAAATAATTAAACAACTCGAATCGAGATGTTTTTCGTCTTTGAAATATATAAAAAAACAAATAAATTTGAGTTTTTTTTTTGTTTTTATATATGAACATAGCATTAGACTTCTACGAACACTTTTTCATATAAATTTTAGTGTTTGTTAGCCCTTTCGTAACAATCTCTTTTGTAACAGTTTCCCGAAAACTGTATACCCAGCAAAAACTTTTTGGTTTTCAGTAATGACAACTACTTATTAAAGTAGTTTCTTGGTAATGAGGCGTCTTTATTATTTGCTTACTCTGTATTACATTAATAAGCTCTCAATAGTATAATAGCACAGTGATACTGCAATCACGTGGATGAGTTAGCTAGAGCGCCGGATTAATAACCAGAAGGTTGTTGGTTCAACCCCATTCTGAAGCTGTTAGTTTTTTATAACAAAATATCTAAAAAGATATTTGAAACTAAACAGAGTTTTTGTCGCTTAGGATGCTATGTGTGAGATGGTGTAATGAGTAAGACGTTAGTCATTAAAAACTAGTGGTTAGTTTGTATCCAAGTTCGAGTCCTACTGACGGCAAAATTTTGTTGTTTTTTTTATTTTTGTTTTCGTTTAGGTACATATTTTTGAGTATCCCTAGAGTCAAAAAATAACTACATACATTTGTGGACAATTCGAACAAAAATAACTAGTTATTCAGGCAAAAAAGTAAGTAGTTTATTTTTGTTTCCAATTATACCTGCTACCTTACCAGGAAAGCAAAGTTTTTGCTGGGTAGTTTTTGAGAATTTTAAAAATGTTCTTTGTTCCTATTTTACACTGACCCATTCTCTGTCTGGACACATAACCCACATAATTGAATTTATTGAAACCTTTAAATTCCGAGGTACTTTACTATACCTTGAGTTTGCATTTCTAAGTATTTTTCTCAAAATTGTTTTTCGATTTTTTTCTTGTACCGACCATATTTTACATTTACTTATTTCTCCAAGTTAAAAACTAAAAAAAAAAACGGAACCGTTCTTGTTTATGATTGCCAAGTAATATTATTTTTTAAAAAGGATAATGTTTTCATGGATAGATCTTGGTTAATATTAAACAATAATTATAATAATAGATTAAGTAATTCTATATAATAATTTAAATTATATTTGATTTGAAGAATGAAGTGCCGCAGGCTGAAAGTTTTGTAAAATATAAATAATTTCGATTTTTTGTGCGAATTAGTACATAAAAACACTTAAATGGATGTTTCTGTAAAAATAAAATTGGTAAAAGCAAATAAGAAATTATATTCTTCTTTGTTGAAATACTAAAATTTTAGCCTTTTTGAGGCAATTTTAAAAATACCGTTTTTGAGATATAATAGTTTGATTTTTTAACTTTGAACTTTTGTGTAAATAAACTTTATATACTTTTTTATAAAGGCAATATCTTTGTAATTAATATAAAACTTAAACTAGAGATCTACCGCAGTTTACGGTTTAGAAGTTATTACTTATAAAATAAGTATACCTTTGTGAAGTTTCAAACTCATTTTCGTCTTTCAAATTCATAATTCATATTTTTGAACCGGAAACGGCTATGAGTCTAAAAGTTTATGGTTTAAGAAACATTTCTAACAGCCAATGTCTGTAGTGAATTTCATTGAAATCTGAGATGCTAAATTTAAAGTTTTTTAATACAGCTTTTTTCAATTTTTAACAATATACTTTCAAAAGATAATGTTGGAAATCACTTGTTATAATATTGCGAATAAGCTTAACATAGCAAAAAATTAATTCTTCTTAGAAAATCGCATATATATCTATATACATAAAAATTAATCTGTATTTGTTGGCTTTATAGAAAGCAAAATCGATTTTTTTTTAATATCCACAGCATCATTTTGTGACACTTGAAAGCAAAATAGGCTACCTTATTTGTTGATAGGTGGAATATAGTCCCCATACAGAAAAAAATATTAATTATCTAATAACTCAAGGACTATAATAGCGGAATTCTTATGATTTTGTGGAAATAATTTTCTTATGAAGTTCTATAGTTGTGAATAAAACCGGGCGGGTAGGTTAAGGGAAAGTGGTAGCCACCCCCCGCCCCACAAAGCATATATAAATTATTGCATATATAAATTATTGCATATATAAATTATTGCATATCCAAATAAGTACTTTACAAAGTTAAAAATAATTATCGCATATCTCAAGAGCTGCAATAGAGAAAGTCTCTAGATTTTCTGAAAGTAATTTTCTTATGAAGGTACATAGATGAGGTGAAATTGGGGCGGCTAGGTCAAGTGGGAGTGATAGCTGCCATACAAAGCAATTCTTTATTACTGCATATCTGAAGAACTATTAGAGAGAAATTCGTAGGATTTTGTAAGAATAATTTTCTCATTAAGTTTGACAATGAAAATGGAACGGTTAGATCTTGGGAGAGTGGTAGCCCTCATACAAAGCAAATATTAAACAGTGCATATCTCATGAAATATAACAGCGAAATTCATAAGATTTTGTGGGAATAATTTCCTTATGAAGTTCTATAAGTGAAATGAAAATGAGGGGTGGAAGGAGAGAGAGATATACTCCATACAAAATTAATCTTAATTAAAACATATGGGCGATTATCAAAAAATTTTTACCTGGCTGAAAATTGACTTTAATCCTTAATAAATTTTGTGCTAATACCATTTTAAAGGAAAGATGACAAATTTCTTTAATTTTTAAAATTTTATGTTTTTTTTTTTTGGTGGCGCCTCATTTATACTTCTTTTATTTGTACGTATTTTGCGATATATCTCATTGACGTGATTGGAAAACAAAAGCGAAAATTTTTAGAAGTCAGTTTTTCGCGAGGCACATTCACAATTTCTAATGGTATAGCGTGGACTTAGATATTGTTATTTTATACAATAAAATCTAAGGAGTATTAAAAATAAACTTAATAAAAAAAATTTCGTGGACCTTCTGTGTTTTTATATAGCAAATTATAATTTGTACAAATTTTGCATATATAGATATAAGAACGGAAATAAATATAATTGATGGAGACCATAAATTTAAGTAAAATGGCATTAATATTGGAAAACGTGACATTTTTGTCCACACACATTTTGCTAGGGCACATCGTGTGGACAGCACGATATTAACTATAATTTTCATAATTAAATGATATGTGTAACGCTTAACGGAAATGTAGAGGCGCATCGAATAATTTTGAAAGATACAAATTTTAAGAACCAAAAAAATATTCTTTAATTAAAAAAGGATCACAATTATAATAAACTCTAATAAAATATAATTTCATATTATATATAGAGAATAACTTAGATTACCATTATTCGCAGAACTTTTAAGTCGCGATTTTATTATAAACATTTTTAAAATTTTACCAGGAAACCCGAAAATATGTCGCACTTATACCATCAAATAATTAAAAAATTATAAATTTTATTTGAATAACCTAGAAGGTTTTAACATTTAATATTATTTAACATAATTATACATAAACTTCTAGTTTGTATAAAGATTTATATATTCCAATTAGAACCGCTATAATTTTTGCGCACTCTGCACAAGATGATTAACGCGAATTGATTCTTCTTTATATTTATACGAATTGAATTTAATGTGCCATCAAAAAATATACATTTTTTTATTTTTATATTTTTATTTTTTTCATTTTTTTTATTTTTTTATTATTATTATTATTATTTTTTTTTTTTTTGAAGGCTTAAAATCAAAAATGGTAATAGCCGATAATTGAAGATCTGTAGCTACGAAAGTCTTAACATTTTGTTAAGTTTGTTAAAAAATATACTTAATTGATACGAAGATAGGGCGAAAATGTCTAAGTGGTAGCGCGCACACAAAGTAAATCTTAATTATTGCATATCTAAAGAGCTGTTTCATTTTGGTAAGACTTGGTGGGAATCATTTTTTCATTAAAATTGACATTTGAGATGAAGAAAGGCCGGACCAGGGAAAAGAAAATGTTAATTATAGCATAACTAAAGAACTATTGTAGAGAAATTCTTAAGATTTTTTGAGAAAAATTTCCCCTTTAATATTCACAATGGAAATTGAACGACTAGGTCTTGGGCAAAACAAATATTAATTATTTCATGTGCTATAACAGCGAAAGTGTTAAGATTTTACGGAAATAATTTTTTTATGAAGATATAAGGAGATGAAAATGACGCGGGTATACCTAGGAGAATTGATAGCCCTCAAACAAAGCATATCTTAATTAATACATATCTAAAGACCTATAGCAGTGAAAGTCTTAAGATTTTGTTGAAATAATTTTCTTATCAAGATACTTAATTCAGATGATATCTACAAAGTAATCCTATAGAACTAAAATAGAGGAATTCTTAAGATTATTAATAATTTTCTTATGAAGATCCACTGTTAAGACAAAGATAGGTTGGACAAGTTTGGAGGAAGTGGTAGCTTCCACACAAAGCAAATATTAATTACAGCATAGCTGAAGAAATATTACACATAAGATTTGGTGAGAATAATTTTCTCATTAAGATTCACAATTGGAAGTAAAATAGGATTAAAATAGGATGGTAAAGTAAATATTAATATTTCATATCTTAAATTTTTATAGGGCAGGTAGGCCAATGCAAAATAAATATTATTTTTCACATCAATAGGACTAGTGAAGCACACCGACTTAAGCTAGTGTCTTATATTATTCATAGTAATAACAGAACATTTAAAAAAGTATATATCACATGTTTCCCTCCACTAAGAAATGACACTTGCGAATGTTTGTCATGAGTTTTTGAACGTGACGTGGGTTTTTGAACGTGTCTGACACGAAATGACAAGAGTAATTTAAGCTTTATTGAAAAAAAAAAAAAAATTAAAAAAAAAATTAAAATTAGAAATATAGTATTACGCATGGTAGCCTATAATTTTAAATGAAAATGTGGGGAATACAAAATAGCTTAAATGATAACCACTATAATGTAATTATAAAGCGACCTCACATCTATAAAAACAAACAATTTCTTGTATTTTGTTAGTGTAAAACCACTGAAAATAATGTCAAAATGCTATGAACAAAAAATGAGACAGTGTAGAAGAAGGGCAAATAAAAGCAGCAAAAAATATTACATACGAGTACAACAATTTGACGGCTTTGAGCGGAAAGAACATGAAAAAATTGTAAATCTGCTGGGCCTACGAGGTCACTTTTTTATTACACTATGAGTAAGCACTTAAAGATAAGTAAAATATTTTGTAATAACAAATTTAAAAATTATATTTCAGACTAAAGTTAAAGCTTTGAATTAAAATTTTTTTAAGCTATTTCTAAACAAAGAAACAAAAAAATAATATAAATATCATTTCATAGAATATCAACGGATCCATCTAATATTCAAAAAATACATTAAATTAATTTTATTTAAAGTGCACTTACAAATCTTTTAATTGTTTTTACAATACTTTTGATTTATGACGTATTTTATTTCGAGTAACGCTGTTTTGCATTTATGTTTTATAAAAAAATAAAAAAATAAACAAATAAAATAAATAATAATAATAATAATAATAATAATAATAATAATAATAATAATAACAATAATAAAACTGATAATAACAATAATATAATAATAGTAATAATAATAATAATAATAATAATAATAATAAAATAATAATATTAATAATAATAATAATAATAATAATACTAATAATAATTTTGGAGTTGGAGGAACTATTATATAAGTCGATTTTAATAACTGAATGTTTTTGGTTCTCATAATAGTTTATTTTAAAAGAAGGAGAGACTACAGTGAATTATTATTATTATTTTTATTCTTTTTTTTAGTTTTAATTTTAACAATTTATTAAAAATACAACACATACATATACATGAAAGAATTAAACATGTTTGCAAAATTTATAAAAAGACAACTAAATAAACAATCTTTAAATGTTATCTATGCACAATTTATTGCCATCATATGGACTGATTTTTGCAGCTAATTTGTATAGTCGCATCATTACTGGTGCATAAATCGTCTTGTACCAGCTCTGTGGGAGAAGTTTTTGTTTTGAAGCCTGAAGAAATTCAAAACGAAACATAACGCAAGGAATAAATTTGCACAGATTTATACATATACTAATCTAATGCTCTCTAGACAGGAAAAATACATGCCTTTTGATAACCATCAGCAAAGTTTAATATTTATACAGTCTTAATTTTTTTTTTAACTTGTGTATTTGGTGGTGAATGTCAAAGAGAAAGCGAATTGTTTGTGAATACAAATTTTTGTTTATTTCTACTTCTCAATAGATTTTTTATTATAATCACTTACATATGGGAGAAACATATAAAGTAATAAATTAAAATCATTTGCATCTTCTGAATTGTAGAAATAAATTTGAATAAAATTCAAATCGATTTATACAACATACATAATAATTTTTAAAAAACTTAATTCAGTTACAACGATGTTTTAATAGTTCTAAACACAGTAATAATTCTATATTTATAACCTTTTAGTATCGAGGAATAAACTTTTATTAATCAAATTTAAATTTTGTAGTGAGAATTGTTTTAAAAACTAAATTTTTTTGTGTGTAATAAGTTTTATAAATAACTAAACTAATAAATATTTTATTTAAATACTTACGCAAAAGTATGGTATTTTAGCATATATGGAAGTCAGTGTTGCCAGTTTAGCCTTTTCAAGGTTAAGTCTAGCCGTATTACTTTGCTATTAATCTCAAAATTTTTGTTTTAGCTTCTAGTTGTTTAGCTCTTTTTGGATTATTAAAACTGCCTTAAAAAGGTCAAAATTTTTGATATTACAATAACAAATAATAGTTTATTATTTGTTGTTATTTGTTGTATGAGTTACTCATTTAAATATTTTTGTGTATTAATTCGAACAAAAAAAAAAAAAAAATTAATTATTTATGTTTGACTAAAATTTTCGCCTGTGGCGCTTCAATCCCCAAATCAGTTATAACTTAACTAATTTTATGGATTTACTTAATAAATTATTATAGATAATTATTTTTTAATAAACTTTATCAACCGCAGAAAATATTTATGAATATAATTAAAAGAAAGGATTCTTATAAAAGTCAAAAATCACCAGAAAATTTGGAAATGATTAATCAACAAGAAATTATAATTCAAAAATGATGAAAAGGCACTTCAAAATATAGGGTATTTTTTCATATAAAATATGTATAACCTAATTTTGTACGCGATTTTTTACTGGATCATTTTTCTATATTTTGTTTATATATTTATTATAATATATTTAAAAAAAATATCAAAAACTAATGAATACAAAAAGTAAATACGTTTTTAAATAAAAACAAAATAGCTTTTTTAGTCTTATTTTTGAGCCATATAACTTTTTTTGATCTTTTTTAAAGTTCAATATAGCCTCTTTTCCCCCTTCTGGCAACACTGATGGATATGAAAAAATCTTTACTTTTTTCGCGTATTTTTAATTGTTGTGTGAACATTACTACCTTTATGTATATGCCAATATTGCATTACATTTCCAAATGTATGAAATATACATGAAATATACATGTATGGAAAATCTGATTTCATTGCTTTTCGAAAAAGTTTTTTTAAGTGCAGATATTCCTGAAGAAGAGATCAAAATCAATAGCATTTTTAAAATGGTGAATAAAAAATTAAATACATTATTATGGTCTCTTTTTGATTTCTACTTAACGTAGATTTGGGATTTGGAGCAATGTGGGAAAAGCATATTGGGGTAAAGTGGAATATGTAATTTGACAAACAAACTACCAAAAACGTGGACGATTACAAGAAAATCTAATTAAACAGATAAAAATTGTTATATCTTAGTATAAGTAATAGAATATATGAAAATTGGAAATAACTCATTAAACTTCATAGCGCTAAGATTAAAAATTCTAAAACGTCATTACATTAGCTTATTAAAGGAAGATAATTTGAATTTAAAAATCGTGAAAAAAGTGGTTATTGTAAAAATACATACTGGAGAAATTGATCATAATTGGTATGAATATGTGATATTTATAATGCTTAATGGAAATATGGAAGCGCATCAAAAAATTCCGAAAAATACAAATTTTATGACTCAAAAAAAAAGTTAATTGGTTAAAAAATAATCACAATATTAAATATCATTTCTTTGGAATAAACACTAATTATATATAGAGAAATAACTTAGATTTGATCCCCATTCTTTGCAAAATTTTTAAAAATCTAGATTTTTATCGTAAAGAAGATTTTTAAAGTTTTACTAGGAAAAACTAATAGCATTAAACATAGAAAATGTCATAAATTTTATTTGAATAACTCTGTACGTTTTGATATATATATATATATATATATATATATAATACATATATATAATATATATATATATATATATATATATATATATATATACGTTTACTCACAACTTTAGGTAACCAACAAAGTAAGTATTGAGATTTTTATTTTTAAATAATTTTATGGTGAAACCATTTACCAATGTGTATAATAAAGGAACAAATACAACAATGCAATTATAACAGTCTTTCGCCTTAAATAGTACTGAAACATCAAACAGAAGAAAGCAAAAAACAAGTGGAAGTATTATATTGGGCTGGGCCGAACTTTTTTTATACCCTTCACAAAATTTATATTTCATAAATAAAGATTATAAACATATTGGAATTATCTCTGATACAAATTTTTGCTTTAATCTGGAAATATACTAATATTTGTAAATTGGCGTTAACCATGACATTGTAAATTTCTTTATGTAACAAGTTAATTAGTATATACAGGATACCTATTAAAAAAAAAAAAATTAAATGTAACCCAATATATTTTTTAAAATAAATATGTTAACCTACACACATTTTAAAAATAATATTATAAAAACGAGATCATCGTATGCAAAAATGTGAATAGATTTAAAAAAAAGTGATATTGTGCATAGTGGATGTATGCGTTCCAAAATTTTTTGATTTTTATTTTAATATAAAAATCGCATAATTTGCAAATGTGTTAAAAAAATCTAACAATTTAGATAGCATATTTAACAAAAAAGCAATTTATTGAAACTAGTTTTGTAAAATCCTTTTTTATTTATGAAACTTTCGTCTTGTAGCTGCAATATTCTTAATTCAAATGCCGTTTAAATTATTAAATTCCATAAAGCCTCCCCTGAAATATTGCTATTTAAAGCTATATACTTTTAAGAATTCTTATGTTTTGTAGGAAATAAAATAACGAATTTTCAGAATTTCTCGAATCGGAGAACTAAAGTCCATATAGATATCCGTATACTATTTGCGTGAAAAATTATATGCTTGAAACGAATCAAGGTTTTTTTTTATTGTTTAATTTTTTCCCCTTCAAGTTCAAATTTATGTATATATATATATATATATATATATATATATATATATATATATATATATACATAAATACACATATATATATAAGTACACAATTCTAACACCAAAAATTTGAACTTGAAGAGTAAAAGAAATGTAAAAAATAAAGAAACCTTGGTTCGTTTCAATCACATTTTTCTAATTTTTTTTAACTAATAACGATGTAGACCGTCAACCACAAAACTTTCAAATTTTTTTAACTAATAACGATGTAGACCGTCAACCACAAAACTTTGATTGCTTATAGTCTTTCGAATATAATATTATTAGGCATTAAAAAAAAAAAATAGCCATGTTCGCAATTATTGTTCATTTTCAAAGATTTTAAAATTTTAGTATTTTTTTCCATATAAAAATATGATATTTCTATAAAACGTTTACAAGAAAACAAGATATCGTACCCTAAATCGCTTAAAATCCCAAAAAGTTATTAAAAATTTTCGAAATATTATTAAAAGTTTCGTCATAACGTCACCGCAAATGCAAAAGAAAAAATAAGTTTCTAATTTCAAAATTAATTGAGTTGTTACAGCCTTAAATTTTGCCCAATATAATGGTCAAGAGTGTTTTTATTGGTTTTAACAAATTTTAAAGTTACTCCAGTTACATTTTTTTGGATACGTACTTTCTGAAGCCAAAACGACTTATTAACAACACAAATTTTAGCAAAAATTATAAATAACAAAATTTTTAGTTTTTTTTTTTTTTTTTTAATAGCAAATGAAGTATTAGTCTACAAAAACTAAAATTTTTACAATCAGACTATTACTCGTCAGCTAAATCCTCGAGTAGTTATAAAAAATAACATACTATCTACAATTTATTGAACAATGACATAAAAATGGTCTCAATATATTAAAAAAAAAAAAAAAAATTAAAAAAAACTTTCATAGTTTTGTATTTCTGTTTTTTACCCTTTTTTTTACTGATTTAAGCAAATATTTATTCGAAGTCATGTACGTGTTTTGTTTTCAGTTCAGTTTTATTTATATTCGAAAGAAAGAAACTATAAGCCTATTATTATTCGTGGCATGAATATACAATAAGTAAAATAAAAAAAAAAACATTATTTTTTTGGGTTCAAATGCATGCAATACATATTACAATGCTCAGTCTATATATAAGTAAGGTATGTATGCTATATAAATAAATACGAAACAATACTTTGTATTGAGAGATTTAGTAAAGAGTATACAATTTTATATTTCCATGCAAACAAGTATTAAAATTATAGACTTTTAAGGGCGACTTTGATTTGTAGCAGATTTACTTTGCATATGAAATTTATTACTTAATAAATGGCTTTTGTGACAAGTTTTAAAAAGTTTTATTTATAAAAATGTTTTTGTATTTAAGTAAATTTTTAATTAGTTAATAGTATCCCATTTTTCTCATAGAAACTAATAAAAGGCTTTTGGCGAAAGATATTTAGTAAATTAAATACTCTAATATACATATCAAGATAATTAATGTTGGTCGAGAAACTAAATAAATAAAACTGATTTTAGTTCACTATGGCCACTCTCAATTGCTAAGTTGATTTAGTGATATCCATCCCTCCATCTCTCTGAACTTATGATTTGTTATCAATATAATTTATAATTGCTAATTTTAAAGAAAAATTCGACGCTCTACTTTAAGAAGAAATTTCATTAAAACTATTTAAAATTGATTTATTATTTACCTTATATTATGCAAAATCTTATTTCTTTTTTGAACAACTTTTTACACAGTTTTATAATATACACTAGTCTAATAGATGTTTGGATTCCATCCTTCAATGGTTCTTTTTTAAAGAAAAATTCACTTATTGTTATTTAAATTTTTTCTTTTTTCTGTACAATTATTTATGAAAAATAAGATTACTTTAGAATAGTAGAATCCATAAATTTGTTTGAGACGTGGAATCTACTCTTAGCGTATATTTATTAATTTTTTTTCTGCTCTATTTTGTTATTTCCAATTTTATGTTCATGAACAACCATAGATTTAAATTAATATTTGAATATGAAAAACATTTGCAGAGTGAATTAAATTTTATGTACAAACTCGAAAAAAATAGACAAAACGGAATTAAATTCAGAGTTTATGAGAGAAAAGAAAATTGGAAAATATTTTAGAGATTGAAAAATAAAAATATTTTTAAAGCATACCTCAATCAAATTTACTTATACTAACTGTTATATGATTTTTAGCTCTGGTTTAAATAAGAAACAAAAAAACTGAAATTATTAATAATTGTTAATTATATTTGAATTTATTACTCAATTAAATGAAACCATTAAAAAAAAATAAAGCCGAAAGCACATATATTTTTAAATTTTTAGAATAAAAGCTTCCCAGGAAGAAATTTATTACTTTTACAACTTACGATACATGAAACTAGATCATACTTATTTTAGTTTGGCGTTACGACCAATGATTTTTGTTTTAGAACTAGTTCTTTAATGAATGATTTTTGTTGGAATTTGTCACGCTCAGAACAAATACTATAAAAGCGCTATGGAACGACTCTCGAACTAGTTGTTAAAATCAATACACTGGTACATATTCCTATAAACGCACATCAATGTTTTTAATCAACTTACCAAAAATGGGGCTAAAAAATAATTAAGGTGCTACATTGTAATTTTAGAAGTTTAACGCAATTTTTGTGGCACTTTCCTATATACGCATTTAAACTAATGAACCAATTTAGTCTTATTAATAATTTGTTTATGACACTTTGTTTTTAATAACTTGAAAAATTCGGTCTGGCATTGACTCGATTACTTTGTGACAAAAATCACTGTCAATTTCTTCCTAGGCTTACTTTATTTTTAGTTTTAACTCCACTATTGTAATTATGGTTTCATTCTGTGCACTTCTTAAGTAAACTTCACCGGTAATGTACCCTCGCAGATTCTCCATTAGCTTTATGCAATTTTCATTCATGTTTGAATATGCAATCTCCATTCATTTTCTCATCCACAATCGAAAGTAGAGCATCTTCCAACATTTACTTATAAATTGTACTCTTCATTTTATTGGATCAAAGTATATTTTTGATATTCCTACAGCAGAAAATGCTGCGTTTCGACATAAGAATTTCGTTCGACCCCAAATCATGTCAATAGCATGAATATGAAACGGAATCATCCAAATTGAATTTACTTTAATCAGAAAAGATTCATTTCTTTCCCACATCTGTTCATTTAATATATATATATATATATACATTTTAAATGATTTTCCTTACGATGCTTACATTTGATTTTGATTTCTTCCATTTTATGTGTTCGCAAAATGTGTGCAACATGTTTGGAAGTGACAGGAAGGTCCACTGTATTTCTTTATTTGTGTAGCATTTAATTTATTACGGGTGGCTTCTTCTTTCAATTTCGCACACCGTATTTCTGACCTTTCTTAAGCAAGCCTCCAATAACTTCTTCCAAAAAGTTAATGTTTCGTTCAGTTTCTCTGTTAGAACAGGCTTCATCATGAAAAAAATGTAATTTAATTTTTTCCTGGTTTGTAAGAAAAGTTCCTTTGGGCATCCTTTAACCGGATGAAATTTCCCAATAAAACAAAAATATTTCCAGTAAACAGAGATGTTGTCATCAGAAACTTACCTTAAGGGAAACAAACAACTAAAACTGTAAAAAATGTTTAATATATATTTTTATTTGCAATAACTTTTTAGAAAAATTTTTATCAACTGCGCTTATAAGAATATTCCACTGAAATTATCACCAGTATGTTCTGATTGCTAAACTAAGAAAACAACAAAAGCAAGATACAAATATTTCTTACATAAAAAAGTACCGTTACAACGCCAGTTATTGTATTTGTTATTGCATTGTTTTAGGTTAAGAGAAACAAAAAATTTTAAAGCGTTTATAGGAATGCTTGTCTGTATATATATATATATATATATATATATATATATATATATATATATATATATATATATATATATAATTTAAATTACTACTTTCGTTTTATTTCTTTCAAATGAAAAACATTTAAACAGAATATTAAATTAGCATTAGAACAATTACTCTTCATAATATATTGTTATTTTAATAAGAACTACGTTACATTACTAAATAATAAATTATTCTACAACTTAATAAATATTTAAGATTGTTGTTCTTTGTAATTCATTGTAAAAATTTTATTAATAACTACGCTGTGTAATTATGGCAATAGTGCAATAAATATACCAAAGAATTTTTTGTAGTTACTCGTATGTTGACTTTTCCGTTATTCTTATGACTTATTTAATTTTGTATTCTTGGAAAATTTCAAGTCCATTTGATATTATAGAGAAAAACTGAGTACGTATTTTACTATATGTGGCATCTAATTTCACGGATTTATTGATACTTTCATATCTGAAAGTCATTGCACGGTGTTATTAATCTAAATGAAAAGCGAATGACGTAATCATTGTTATTGTTTGGAACCTGTTTTTATACCCTACACCACCATAGGTTATTGGAGTATTATGCGTTTGTGTTGATGTTTGTAACGCATAGAAAAAGTTATCCATCACCGTTAAACCCTTAAAGTATACCAATCGTCTCAGAATTAGGATCTAGCGATGTCCGTCTGTCTGGCAGAATGGCTGGCTGTCCTTCTGATCCTTGTGCACAAAGTGCAGGTAGCAATTTTAAAGATAATTCAATGAAATTTGGTATGATACCTGGATGAAGCCTACTGAAATTGGTTGTGATAGTTTAAACACTCAAAAGTGTTCAAATTTTTTGAAGATCGGTCCACAATTGACCATAGCTCCCATATAAACCCCTCTTCCGAAAATCACTTTAACGTGCATAAATCCCACAAGAATGTTAATTTCAAGTTAATATTCGACACAAATAAGTTTTATGTAAGCGGAAACAACACTGACAAATTTTATGAGAATCGGTCTCACATATAAACTCACTTCTAGGAATCGCCCTAAAGTACATATCAACACATTATTCTGTATTTTTATATTTTATTTTACATTTAGTAAAATTTCCCACAGGTATAGTATAAGTCCTCTTCCCGAATTTTTATGCTCGTACACAATGGTGTATTGTATCATATGATCGGTCTTGGCCGACAATATCTTGCTCTCTCGTTAATATTCGCCAAATCTTGATGTAGCCAGGAGTGGATGAAATCGAGATTTAATGGAACATTCGAGCTCCAATCGTGCAGTTTTACAAAAAAACTGTTACATTTCCTCGAAATATCGCGATTTTGTTTATCTAAACATTTTTTTGAAACAAAAGTAATACTGTTTCGTTGGGCACTGAAATTTTCATAAAATATCATAGAGGTTTTTAATCTTTAAACATCAGTATGACCTTTTTAAAAATAACTAGAACCTAGAATTTTATTTCCTAAACATTCATTCGCATTTTTTTTTTTTTTTTTTGTATTCTTTTTCAGTGTAATGAGAAATGAGAAAATTTGAATTTTGTAACAATTTCTTGCTCAAAAATATTAGAAATAAAGTATGCGGAATAAAATTTGGACAAAATTTTAGGCGCTGGTTAAACACGGTGTACTTATGATATAATTTATAATTTGGTTTATAAAAAAAATCAAATTTCTAGTTTCTTCTAAATGTTAATAAAGATTATATTATTTTATTATTTTTTAGAGAGACTTGATTTCGTTATAAACTATAATAATAATAATAACAATACTTACAAGTTTTTATACATTTTTACCGATTTCAATAAGCGCCTTGGGTGTGCCTCGACGATTTATGAAATATTATTAAATAAGATTCCGCGATCGCAGGTGATGAATACTTTTTATGCAATTTTTTTGTTGAAACCCATTTAACGCTTAACTTCAACAGAATATATTATAAATATAATTTCACATAAAATATCAAAAAATGCAAATATAAAACGCGCACAATTGAAGTACCGTGCATTTCTCTCTAATTTAAAAGATCACAAAAGTCGCAGCCAATATTCCCAAATATAATTTCATGGACATTTTATACCCATCTTGATAAGTGTAAAGGGCATATTTAAGTTTGTCAATCCGTTTGTAATTAGAGAAATTTATATAACGATGTCCGTCTGTCTGTTGAAGTCAGCTTTTGAAAGCTTCAGTTTTATAATGAAACGTCAAACTTAGGCATTTTTTTTATCCATGATTAGATTTTTATAACGGAATTTTGTGTTTAAATATTTTTAAATGTTTTGTAAAAATGGTCGAAATTTAGAGTATTTTTAATTTCTGATGGACTAATACTACAATTCCGTTTTTTTCTTTCATTTACTACCGGTATCGTTAACTAACACTTCTATAAGTTAATAATTTTTTTCATCAGAATATTTGAACGACAAATATTGGTAGAAATAATAGAACGTAATTATTTGAAAAAAAAAATGGGTTTTTATTCAAAAATATATCATAAAAATAATAAATACATAATATATACATACATAGCATTTTCTTCAGAAAATGTGAAAAAAAGTTTAAATATTATATAATATTATGCAGATTCTCTTCCAACAATACCAATATCATAGACTAATAAGACAATATGTTATTTGTGAAATTAATTTGTTATTAAATGTTTATTATTTAAGGTCCGTTCATTAAAAATTTGTGTTGAAATTATAAATAACATAACAATGTGAAATTTATTTTTAAAAATTTCCAAAGAATATTTTTCACAAAAGAAAATTTTTCATTAAAATACTTCTCTAAAAATATAAAGTTTTACAAATAAAAAATCATAATTTTGTTTAAAAATTAAAATTTTTACTAAAAATATGGAATTTTACAAAAATTACATTTTTTTCAAAATGAAAACCTTCATTGTAAATTATTTTTTTTAATTCAGTATTTTTACTAAAATTAAATTTTTCGCTAATAAAGAACTAAAACTATTCACTAAGAATTTTACAAATAAATGTTAATAATAAACGTTATAAAATTAATCGCAAGGTACAATTATTAGAGAGGAAGTTCCCGAATTACTTTTCCCTAAAAAGTCAGTCAAAAAAAAAAAAAAAAAAAATATGAAAAGAATAAAACAAACTTAAAAAAAAAAATAAATAAATTTAAAATTTAAAAATTCTTAAATTTTATTTAAATTTATCTTAAATTTTGCAAAGAGTTGTCAAATATTTTTTCTATATTTGACAACTTTTGTTGACAATTCTACCTGGCTTAGTTGTATCTTAAATAATAAAACTGTTTCAAAATCGAAAAAATACTGAGTTATAAACATTCATTTTGTTCCCTAAATTTTTGCCAAAATTCAGTAAAAACTTTTGGTAAATTAAAACTCAGTAAAACCTTGTACGTAAACGAACTCACATATATTTTCTAATTAAACTATATATAAAGCAGCGTTATCAAAATTCATAAAATTATATTTAAGATTTAAAATACATTTTCGAAAACTTAGCAACATTATTACTATACACAGAAAAAAGTTTGTGCATAAATGAAATGAATCAAAGGACTTGAAGACTTAAATAAATTGTTTAAATTTTCATTTATACGAGTATTTTCAATTTGTAAACGTAAGTTTGAAATTTTCTTTACAGAATTTTTGGTTTTTAATGATTCTTAGGTACATGTTGGGGGCAGAAGAATGTAATTGCTTAGAATAGCTGCAATTTTATAAAAAAATTTAATCCTAACTTTTTAATATTTTCATGCAAAAGTAGTTTTATTTAGAATTTGAATCAAATCTAATAAACCTAAATTAATTTTTTGGTAGCATTTTTGCAAAATTCGTAAAATTATCATTAAGAACAATTTAGTAATATCTATGAACAAAATTTTATTTTTTATGAAAAAAGTTTGGGAAAAATAGACATGTTCGACTCATAATATTTATGAAAAAAATTTGCAAATATATGACTTTTTTTTTCTCTGTGTAGTTATGGTTTCACTACAACTATTTTTGTTTTTTGTAGTTGATCAGTAAAATTTTACCTCAGAATGGCTCTCAATGATAAAAGTAGTTAATGATAAAAGTAGTCCACCTTTAATGACAATTTTTTGTCGTTAAAAAGTTAAATAATTGCGGTACAGACCGTTTTTACGGGTTGGTTGAAAAAAGTACGGATACATAGCTTGTGTTAAAAAAAAAAAAAAAAAATAAAAAAATAATAAAAAATTGCGCATGCTGCCTTATTTATAAAAATGTTGTGCAGAAAAAAACATAAAAAAATGTATTTTTTTATCAATAAAAAAACACTTTAGGCCATATTTCGGGAGATTTATTTTTATGAAAGCTGCATAAAATAATGAATCGATTTGAATCAAATTCAAGGCAATAAATACATAAATTAATACAAACTTTTGTGCAAAATTTGACTAAGTTATGTTAATAACTACCATCTGTACTTAGGCCAAAAATGTTATTAATTAGTGGCGTACAGATGGACGGACGCTGGCTTAGAAATAAAAAAAATCCTAAAATTGCAAAATGTACCTTTTTGATTGTTTGCGTCCAAAAATTAGTAAAACAAAATATAGTTCAGGTAATTTTTATTATTTTCTGAATTAAGTTCCATTTATCATGCGATTGGAACCATTGTGCAGCATGTGCAAAACGCGAACTTTTCCGTCCATCAAATTCCAAGGGCGAACCGTCTTTTGATGTTGCGAATTTTAAACATTTAATGCATCGTTTTTTAAGCTTTTTCTAAGGTATGCTTAAATAATAATTTTGATTAACATTAAGCTTAAATTTTAACGCTTTTAATTTATTAAATATTTTTGCACAATAAAGAAACTTTCTAAGATTTTAATCACGTTCACATCATTTTTACCTGAATTTATAAATACTTGTTGTTCTCAAATGTTACTAAAGATTCTTGTCTTAACTTCATAGATATGTGTTAATTTTCATTATACACGTATAGTGGCGTTTTCGAATAATATCCAAAAAAAAAAAAATATTTTTCAAAATAAAACCCAGAAATTTAATTTGCGCCTTAGATATTTGTATTTCATTTAGTTTAATATCAGGCATCTCATGCCAACAAATGTGGGTATGAAAAGATTTTATATTGATGTCCTTGCTGCTTAAATATCCCAAAGTTGTGTGTTTATGGCCAAGAATGGTATTATAGATGTTGTTTTCTCCTAATTGGCCTATATATTCTAATCATGTTCAACATTTTTGTGTTTTTGTAGCTGACTGTTTTTTTCTCGTATCTTTTCTTTATACGAGTTTTGAGGGTTTAAGTTTTTTTCTTATTTTAGTAAAATTTTGTTTGCTCTTTTCTTTGGGTGTTGAGCTCTTTTTTTTGCTGTTGTGTTTGAAGGTTTTGTGGGGTTTTTACCAATATTTGGGTGATGGACAACCTTAATTAAAAAAGTTTGTTTTTATACTGTTTTGGCATAATTTTGCCATACATTGATATAGATATGCTACAGAAATACAAATATAATAGAGATGTGTATACATATAGATAGATATACATTACTGTGCAGAACATAAACAACAAGTTAGATATTACCATAATAAATCGCTTATTTTTCTATGTACTCAATTTGCAATTTGTTTTCCATATAAAAGCGTGCACAAAAAAAGCAAAAAAATTTCTAAATGTTAAAAACGTATCAAATTTTTAAACTTTATAACGTGGTTTTGTTGTCGTCTGAGGTAATTTAGTCTCCCCTAGGGTCTACTTACGATAAAAAACCTTAAATAATAAGAAGTTTCATTCAGCATTTTTGGAGTTAGGATACTAATTCCTTTATTGAATACTTCAAAAGTATTTTAAATACAAAATATGTAGATAGTAGGAGAGAATAATTTCGATAACTTCAATTCGGATACCATCGACTTAATAAATATCGTCTTTAATCGTTTCTTCTTCCACTAGGCTTATTTCGGTTCTTCGGCTTATATTAGGATTGCTTCGGTTATTTAGCTTATAATAGTTTTGGTTCCGTTGCTCGGCTTCAAGTAGGCTCGGCTCAGTAGTAGAATCGGCTATGAGCTTTCGGCTTCGACACACTCGACTGTTAAACTGGTTCGCGTTTACGGCGAAATCGGCTTCTTGTTCAGGTGGCAGCTTTGGGAATCGAAGATCGTATACTCTTTCTACAATACGTACAATGGTTTCTTAAGGCTAGTGTCTAGCTACTTCTCAAACTACTACCAGCATGCACTTCCACGGGTTAATATTCAACTAAGAGAACGAGCCACTCGTAAGAAAGATCGACCGAAATCACTCGAGAGAACAGCTAACCGAAGTCAGCTGTGTAAACGAGCAGCACGAAGAACGAGCAACCGAAATCACTCGTGAGAACAGTTAAATGAAGTCAACTGTGAGAACGATTAAGCGAAGACACTCGAAGTCGTGCGTGCAAAAATATGACAAAATTTTTCTTTCGCAAAATGTATTCGGCTCTCCGATTATCGTCTTCGATACTTATATGGCATGTTTTTGTCTTGTTTGAGTCGACCCGACTGTAACCAAACTTTGATTACTTTTACTTAGTCATATATCAACTGAATGAGAATTATATTGCTTGTTGGCTATCAAGCAACATCAACTGAAAAACAAAAACAGTTATTATACATGTGTGTTTATGTAGTATTTACAGTAGAGGCGTTCAATGTAATTTCCTATTACTAATATGGTATTTAATATATTAGTATGAAAAATTAAAATAATTAAAAATACATAAATAAAATAGTAAACAAAAAAGGAAAAATAGTAGTAATTACATAAATGAATATATTAAGGAATATGTACGGGAAAATAGTAATGTGGAGTGTACTATTTATACGTTATGACTTTGTTGGAATTTTTCTTCAGTTAAATGCAGGTTTATAGTAAAAATGTCTAAATTCAGCGATATTTTCCTTCCCTTTTTTTGATAAAAATTATGGTTTTGTGATAAAATATCCCAATGTATTTTACTTTAGGAATTCTTTGGAATTAAAAAATGGTAATCCAGTAATCATACTAAAAATTAAAGAAATTTTTTTATTTAAAACCAGAAATTAATATCGGAAGCAAAATTCTAAAAATTGTGATTTTTAGGTATATGTAAAAGGATTTCCGCTGAAAACACTCCTCAGTTAGGATTAAAAATAATATAACAAATTGCTACAGCAATAGGTTTGACTTAATAAATAGATTATACAATCTCTAAGATTTAATATATAGTTCACACAAAATTTTTGGAAAATAGTGCTGCTTACCGAGAAGCATGTTAAATATAAGTAGAGTTTTTTATTTTTGTGTTTATATCAGAAACACTTTATAACTTGTATCCAAATAGGTAGATTTTTATCTAAACTCAAAAAAATTTAGCATGTTCAAAAAGGAAAGTCCTTTATTTAGATTAAAACAATAAGTACCACCTGTTAATAGACTACTGTAAAATTTACGCAAAGTAAATAACAACACTTCATTTACTTTGCGTAAAAAATGGGATTTATCCAGGTCCTTAAAATAGGCATTTGTTTGGATAATAATTTCATCGTTGGAGCTGCATCTGTTTCCACCGAACCATTTCTTTAGGCTTGGAAATAAGAAGTAGTCACCAAGTGCTAAATCCAGAGAATATGGCGGCTGAGGGACCAATTCGTAGCTCAATTCATAGAGTTTTACCATTGAGACTGCACACGTATTTATGGTCAATTGAGTGCAAACGCGGCACCCATCTTGCAGACAACTTTCTTAAACCTAGCTCATCATTTAAAATCGAAACCACACTGCCATATGAAATGCCTATGGCATAAACAATCTCACGCACTTTTACTCTTCGGTCGGCCAACACCATATCGTGGATTTTTTCGACATTTTCGGGTGTACTGACCTCAATTGGCCGTCCAGAAAGTTCAGAGTCATTTGTACTTGTGCGACCACAACGAAAGTCAGTAAAGTCAGTCAGCTTTTCGTTGGTTTGACTGACGGTTTTTCTTTCGCAAAAAATAATGTTTAATGAGCACTCGAAATTCACTTTTTCCAATTTTTAGAAAAATACACGAGGTTGTATGTTTTGAACAGCTGTTAAACGCAAAGTAAATGACGACACTTGCTGAAAATTTGACAGTAATCTATTAATAGGTGGAATTTGATGGGAATATTATTGCTCTTCATATAACTGGAAATTTGAAAAGTCACGGACTTATTGATCCGCCCTCGTATTCTACAATTAACAATTTAATCACATAAATTCTGTTAATTTTACAGGAAATATAGAATACGAAATTAGACAAAAAATTTAATAAGTTTCTATTGTTGTGCACACTTTTATGTAAATATTGTAGTTTTTTATTTCCGTTTTTGTTGAAATAAAAAGGTTAAATTCCTTTAAATGTTTTTGTTTTCGCAAACCCTTAAACATGTTTATAAATTCGTAACACTATTATTTCTGTTAACAAAAAAATTTGACAATTCCTACGTTTACCCTAATTTTGTTGATTTCTTTCTGCACATAACATTATATTCATTACATATTCTCTTTTAATCAAATTCATATAAATATTCAGTTTTTTTTTTTGTTATTTGTTTTCTCTAACTTGTTTTCTATTCTTTATGTTTTTAAAGTTTGTGTTTGTTTTTTAAACTTTTAAATATTAAAATTCCCTACCAGAAAATAAGTTTGTTGTCAGTTGTTGAAAATTATGAAGTTGATTAAAATTTATGTTATTTTATCCATTTTTTTCTGAGATCTTCTTATTTGGGAATTTTTTTTTCAATGTTGCTTAAATATTAAATTTATATATTTTTATATACATACATTTACCACCCACAGTATAAAATATTTTATATCGTTACAATAATCATAGCTCAGAAATATATCTCAATATTTTTTCCCATTTTTATTGAACCGCCCTAAAAATGTATTTATTTATTTATGAATTTGTAGTACTTTTATTCCTAAGCGTATGATTGTTATGTCTTTACTACAAAATCAACTAGGTGTTAATCATACGCTACAGTAGAACGTTAATGAACAGCAGTGTTGCCAGTTTAGCCTTTTTAAGGCTAAATCTACATTTTGTGTTTTACTTTTAACTTCAAAATTTTGGTTTTAGCTTTAAGCCTTTTTTCTAGCCTTAAATTATTCTCAAAATTGCTTTAAAAAGGCTAAAATGTTACTATTTCAACAACGAAGAAAATAATTTCTTATAGATAATAACTACTAAATTTATATTATTTTTTTACAGATTCATTCATATAAGCATGTTTGTGTAATAATTCGCCAAAGAAAATTAGATTATTTTTTACAAAAGTGAAAAACTGCCCAAGGATTTGGAGAGCATCAATCAAAAAGGAATTATAATTCAAAAATTACGAAACATCTTTTTGATATGAAATATGTTTAATCAAATTTGTATGGAAATTTTGTAGGAGATTTTTGAATGGATCATTTTACATTCAGTCGTTCCATGTTTTATAAATAAATTTATTAAAACTTCTTCAAAAATTATCAAAAACTAATGAGAAAAGTGTTTTTTAAATTTCAACCGAGATTTCTGAATTTAGGCTACTATATTTCATTTTATATACCAGAGTATTGGTAAATATATCTATATTCATATTTTGCTCATATGTCTTATATGCTTAAAAAATGAAAGATGATTTGTTGAAAAAATTTATAAATATCAGCACAAAAGATTTAAAAAAAATTTCATATTAGATGTGAAAATATAAAGCAAATTTATCGCCTTAGATATTTGAGTTTTGGGACGCAAAAAGTATCACTAAATAGGAAGTCGTGTCATGTAAAATTGATGTATTGTTTAGCAATTCAAAAAAAGAAAATACTTTCAATTTTTACGTAAAACAAATTGTTTTTATTAATATATATACTTCTTTGCCAATGATTTCTATTTATTTTTGTTGGCCTCTCAAGTATCTAACTAATTTGGCTATTTCTGGCGATTATTAATTATAGTATACGGGTTATACGTTCCCAAATTTCAATTAGTGTAATTTCGATACTAAAGATGTTTAGATATGTTTTCGCTATAACTGAACTATATAAAGAAATTTTATGCCCCAAATAAATCAGGTTTTACTAGATCTCCGATACTAAAAAATATTGTATAAATATTTTATACATGCGTTAGTATGTGTCTGAATTAAAAAGTGAGGTTTAGAGACAAAATCGAAAATTACTTCAAAGTGGATAAAAATCAACGCTAATTTTTATTTTGGTCGAAAATATAGATAATTATCTTTAATAGGGTATCATTAGTTTTTTTCATAGCGCAAAAACTAATTATTTTATAGCGTTTCAAAAATGACAAAAAGAACTTCGAACCATCCTTTACTAACCCAAATTACAGAAAATTTTATATATATATATATATATATATATATATATATATATATAAAATTTATCAGTATAGGTTCCAAAAATTTCGAGCATCAGGAGCCCATAAAACCGAAATTCGGACTAACTTTGAAAAACTCTTTGGCGATTTTGCTAGTCTACAGGTATGCTTTCATTTTGTGTTAGAATTATTGTGGTGATTTTAATTAAATTTAAATCCACAAAATACAAATTTTTTAAATGTACTTCTTCCAAATTTTTTCCACAAACTGACATTAGTGCTGTATTTACTTGTGCGCGTTTAATTGATTTTTGGGAGGGGTCCATGTATGGGAGTTTTTATGGATTATGGATTATTCACACATATGTGATGAACTATATATAAATATGCTAACACTAAGGAAATTTGTGAGCGTGAAACTCCAATTTTACATACATAAAAAACATGGTTACAGCATTATCACTAAAACAATATTATGTTCTCATTGTTAACTTTCCTGAACTTTAATAACTCTGTCTTCCTGATGGCAATGTTTCTGTTTAAATTTTGTCATTTAGTGATGCAAAAATTATATATTTTTAAATATTCTTGTCAGAAACAAATTTTTTTTAATATTAAAAATATCATTATTTCTACAACTATTCATTGTAATTATCATCTAGTTTATATATGAATAAATATAAACAGACGAGGTTTGATTATTGTCGGCGTGATTCAAGCAATATAAGATATTGATTAACTACCATTAAAAGGTTTAGTTAAAAAAATATATCTTGCATTTGAACTACATATGGTGGTACAAATTAATATAATTAATGAACAAATCATATATAAATATTTGTTTCTCCATTATTTTCAATAAACATTTTTTTAAATAATTTTTTATTAACATGTTTTACAATGATATATGATAAAGTGGTGTAATAATATTACAAAATGAAATAATAATATAAGACTGGATAACTATATGATAACATGGGATAATAATACAATAAAATGGAGTAATAATATGGTAATGTGGTATAATAATATAATAAGATAGAATAATAACATAATAAAATCAAATCATACTCTGACAGAATGGGATATTGATGTAGTAATATTGTTAAATTATGAAAGAAGAAACAATCAAATAGGATACAATATGACAATGTAGAAACCTAGTATTTTTTTTTTTAATTTATTTAATTATGGCTTATAACCATTTCTTCTTTTCACTGTGATCATATGTTCAAAACATAATACGTTACTCTTATATTGTGGTCACTACAACTGTCTTTTTCTCTGCGTGTAGGAGGAAGTTTGTACAGGGGTTGGATAAAATAAGTGAACTTAATCAACTAATTTCAGCAGAGTTTGTTCCTGGATTATAGGCTCATTACTCAAACTTTTTTTTTTTTTTGTGGAAGTATTTACTGGTTTTCTTTTAGCTTGGTAACTAATTTATGGCTCTTAATAAAAAATTTATATAAAAGTACAGGTACGTAAAGAAAAAACATGGTAAGGCATTGTCACTACAACAGTATTATGTTTTCATTGTTAATTGTCATTAATTTTAATAAAACTATGCTTATGTTTCAGTTTATTTTATTATATTTTGTTTTTAGGTATTTTTTTCCAACTTCATTATAATTCTCATTTAGTTTATACATGAATAAATATAAGTGAACAAAGTTTTGTTATATTTGGTGTGATTAAAATAGTATAATATATTGATTAACTGCTATCCGTTAATAAAAAGTATCTTGCATTATCTTGTACAATATATGTAAATAAAACTAGTTAATGAACAAATAGTTATTTAACATACATAATAAGATTAATAGAAACATGTTATGAGTGATTTTGCAAAAATTGTTTATCATAACATGAATCATAACATCAGGAAATAAGAGCATAATTTTACTAAACTGGATCATAACGTTATAATATACAAAATGCAAAAACTCGATTCATAATATGAAAAGTTGGATTATTTTATGATTATAATGTTCATATTTAATATTATTTATGACCATATTGTCCCATCATAATATATTGCAATTCCTCTTTCGTATGTGGCGCAGTTTAATGTTCATGCTTAAATCAGTGAATAAGAACTAATTTATATTTTTCGTTGTAGTTACGAAACTAAATTTCAAAAATATTTCTGTAACTATAAAAAAAAAAAAAAAAAATAATAAATAAAAAACTCTTCAAAACTGAATTTCTCAATTGAAAATTAGTCAATTCAAGAAAGAGTGATGTTTTAGTTGATTGAAAATTTCATAAACTATATATATATATATATATATTTGATTTTTTTTAGGTCATATAATCTAGGGATGTTTGAAAAGTTCATGAAACTCAATATTATTTTTTCTTTTTTTGAAACAGTTAATATATATAATTTTATGTTTTCACTCAAGTGCACACATATACATTAGAGTATCCTGTCGAGCGAGTATTTTTAGATTCTGATATAGGAAGACCACTAAACAATGAGTATTTTAAGATGAATATGGAAAGATAAAAAAAAAAATAATAATTAAGTTCCATACCAGTGATATAAATATGTTTCAACACTAGATTTTTGTGCTTCTGAAGAGAATTTTTTATTAATATTTTTTTCTCATCCACACGCATCGTTTAAGTGGTCTTCCTACATAAATATTCAAGGGGATACACCAAACTACACGAGAGTGTGTTTTGTATGTTGAAAGTATATATATAATGAAATTATAATTTATGTATGAATCCTGTGTACAATTGATAAAGTGCTACACATAGCATCTTTACTTATATTTGTTTAAATGTTTGTGTGTAATACATTTGTGCTGACATACCAAGAAATTAAACTATATACATCTATACAAACACACTTAAACATATACTTACCCAATTCACAAAGTATATTATTTGAGTTATTGTATTATAAGTTACTTGAAATAACACATTATTTAAAATTTTTTGTAAATTTATATGGAAATTTAAAATAATATTGTAACGCTATAAATTTATGTTTATGAGTTCTATTAAAAGTTATTTCGTTTATAAATTTTTTGATTTCTTACAAAAAATTTAATTTTTCATTAAAAATTTTTTTTTTTATAAAATTTTTCACCAAAAACTCAAATTTACACCAAAGTTCCGATTTTTCATAAACACGCAGAGAAAAAATATGGTTGCGGCATTGTCACTAAAATAATATTATGTTCTCATTGTTAATTTTCATTAATTCTAATAATACTGTGTTTATGATAACAACAACAATTAAAACTTTAATATAATTGACTACAAAAATTTTATACTTTTAAATATTTTTACCAGAAACAAAATTTTATTAATATAAAAATAACAATTATTTCTACAATATATTATCATTATTTTCCCTTGTTCTTATACCATATCTTGTTTTCAAACCATATTAATATTATTATTGCCATAAAAATATAATGTTACAAATAAATAGGCTTTTTACAAATATGATTGAAAAATTTTTAACTTGTTTACTTTCGCATGCATTTTATTTTTAAATTGTGTTCTTCACCTCCGTTATAATTCTCATTTAGTTTATAAATGAATAAATATAAGTGGACATGGTTTTGTTATGTTTGGTGTAATTCAAGTAGTATAAGATACTGATTAACTACAATCAGTTAATAAAAAATATCTTGTATTATTTTTCACAACATATTATGGTACAAATTAATAAAGCTAATAATATGCAAAAAATGTTTTATGAATAATAAACACACAATATGATAAAATTGGATAATAATGTGATAAGATGGTATAAAAAACTCGAACCATAAATAAATGCTCCATAAAATCGGACACAGTACGATTAAATGAAATAAATTATTACTTATAATCATATCTATGTTTAGCTGTGACCATCTGTTCCATTCGTAATATGTTGCTCTTAAATTATGGTCACGGCAACTGTATTTCTTCTCCGCGTGAAAAATTCACATTTGCAATAAAATCAAATTTTTCAATAAATATTTGAATTTTAATAAAAAATTCGCCTTTTCAGTAAAAATTCTATTTCTTTTAATAAGAAAAATTCGATATTTTACTAGAAATTATAATTTTCACTAAAAGTGAGATTTTTCACTAAAATTTTGATTTTTCACAAAGAATTTGATTTCTCACTAAAAATCCGATTTTTTACTTAAATTTAAATGAATCGCTTTATCACTAAAATCAAGTAAACAAGTTATAGTCGGTCAAGCCTTATAATATGATATCTTACACTAATGCTTTTGATACTCAAAATGATGTTAGAAATGGCCTTAGATGGGACCGATGGCAAATTATTTACAAAGTGTATTACTTTCTTAAAAATTTAATTTTTCTTCAAATAATACTTGAACAAATAACACAATAGCGCAGTTATAAATTGGGTAACTAAGTATATGTATATATGTACTAGGGCAGTTTGAAAAGTTTTTGTTATTTAGGGGACCCCTTGCCACGTTTTGATTTTTAGTATAATAGAAATTAAAAATAGTAAAAACTCAAAAGGTATTTTTTTTTAAATAAAATTGCGTTACCAAAATTCATTTTCTGTATTAAATATAAAACTATAAACTTTTTGAAACTCACTAGCAAATAAAACAAAATTAAGTGTAATAAAAAACTTTTTAATACTGGGAGATTTCTGTCAAAGCACAACTTACTGCATTTTCTACATCCAAACGTGTTCTAAAATTGAATTTTATGAACTGTAAGGCAGAAAAATAATTTCGAACAAATATGTAGATACAAACTATAGAAAAATTTTCAATGCTTCCTTCTCAACCAACACGTAAACTTTTAAACAAAAATATTCTACCAGCATAGATTCAAAGCCAGTTTTGGTATACGAATTATTTAGTTCGATTGCTTATTCTGAGAATATAATCGGGTAAGTAAACTGATTTGGTAAGAATTGATTTTAAGCATGGGGAAAATTCAACGTGAAGTGAATCTAAGTATATTATTGTACTTTTAATATATATTTTTTGAACATCAGATGAATGCAAGATATCATTCAGCAAAAGAATATTTTGGTAGAGAGAATTAAAAAAGTCTTTTCCATAAAGAAGTTTTGCACATAAAACCGCTTATTGAAACAAATTCATTTAATATATTTACTGTCTTGTAGTTTAATATTAAGCTTGTTTAACGTATGAAAAAAATTTTAGATATATAAAAGTAGCTTATATATTTTATGTAAATATTTTTCATAAAAATCTTTATTTTTGTATAAAAGGAAAACTTTTACTTCTGTCTTTAAATCGTTTAATCTCTTCAGCACATCGGACATTAATAAGAACTAATAATTTTTTATGTTCTGTATTTAAGTTGTCACATAGGGCTTTAAAATTCTATTTTTAAAGGAACTAGTTTTTGTAAAATTTACTACGACTATAGTAGTTTGACGATCACTTTTAAAAATATCAGGTAATCGGTGTTTAAGTGATTTAAAAAACCTGATCGCGATACTACCATTGATGCAGCTGCACCTGTACGTTTATAGAAGTCGTAGACGAAGGCTTAGGAAACAATAATTCGTCCTTTGTTTCATTTTCTACAAAAAAATAGAAAATAGTTTGTTAAATTTGAAACATCTGTTGTTTCATTACAGGCCATTAATTCATTCTCTTTCAGAGTTATTTGACAGAGGAATTCTCATAACTTTTTTCTTTTGTGGGCTTATATAACATTATATTCCCAACAACAGCAAAATAAGGCTTCACTAAAAGTTCGTCAATTGTGTGTGTGTGTTTTTTTTTTTTTTTTGCTATAGCTATTAGCACTTATATATTGTACGAAGTTTCAATATATTTTTCCTCATCCAAATGACAGGCACCTTTAGAATTCAACTTGTACAATAATTCCACACACACATTCTCGGTCTCTCTCGCGGATCCCTGAAATGTTGCTGCGGACCCCCATTTGGGGAACCTTGTACTAGGGTATTCATTCGAATAATTCGAACAATTTAATACGAATTGTTCGAAGCATTTAAAAGTGCGATTTTTCGAATAACGAATAATTCAAATATTTTGATGTCAAATATTGAAAAAAGTGAATAATTTTCTTTTTTAACACTATACTTCTTTTCAGTTAGTTTTATTTTAATTTCGGACTTGAACAATAACTGTTTCTAACAGTTGTTATTTAATGTATATACACAACAACTCCGGAGTTCTTTACATTGCCCATATTGTTAAATTAAACAGAAAAAAACCAATGGCAACGAAAAATGAACAATAATTTTATTTATATCTTTTCATTTCCTTTTTGCTTTAAACTTTTTTCAATTTTCTTTACGAAATTAATATAAAGTTCTAAAAAATATGCTAATAGTCACAGATTAATAAGCAGATATTTATGTGAGAGGAAAAAAAAGCTAATTCATGCAACAACAAAATATATGTCACATATATTTTGTTTTTGTGTTTTGAAAAAAAGGAATATTTTTTTTTTTTTTGAAAATTTAGTTCGAAGTGCCTCTCACATAAACTTCTAGTTGCATTCTATGGTAATAGTTTTTGAAAATAAAAAAAAAATCCGGTGAGAATTTAAATGTATAAACACAACAAGCCCGGTCATATACATTTGTATGAAATGTGCGCAATGTGACTCGGTTAAAAAATTAATTTTTTTTTTAAATTTTCTCCAGATTTTTCCTCACAAAAAATAGTACCATATTTTATAAAAATTTATATGAATTTCGTGAACAAAATTGAAAAAAGTTTGAAGTAAAGGAAGAAATGAAAAGAAAATAAATAAAAATGGTTGTTTATTTTCCGATGTCGTCTAAGTTTTATTTAACTTAAAAATGTGGAATTCGGACTTTTTGTGTTTGTACATTAAAGAAATATTTATTTTTTAACCGCATTTTTCATATAATTTTTTTTTTTTTTTGGAAATTTACGCACCAGGATTCTTGTGTTTATACATTTAGCCAAAAATAGACTCGATGATTTCGGAATCAGCTTAAAAATTAAAACTGTTCTATAAATGATGTGATGAAGGAATTGTAATATTGTTAACACAAAATTTAGAAAAGTAAAGTAAAAAATACCTTTTCTATAGAACTAGACACATATTTAAAACATCGTATTCATGAAAGACATTTAAAAGTTTTAAAAATTCATATATTATATTTAAAATTTAAAATATGCCCACAATGTAAAGGTGTACAAAAATTTAGAAATTTCAAGAAAAAACTGTATTACTATTATGGACGCTTTTTTTTTTAATTTAGACAGAACGAAGTAGAGAGCGGATAAGTTGAAAATGCTCTTTAATGCATTTTTAAAAAACTAAAGAGCGAAATCGGCTTAAATCAATACGATTAAATGTTATTTTAATTTTTTTAAATTTCATTTTAAGTCAAATTTTAAATATATGGGAAATTCCATGAAAGAACGCAGAAAAATTTACCGAGATTTTCATAAAATTTTGCAAAAAATTAGTCCACGGATATCAATATGGATTACAGTTTTCAGATTCGTGAAATTACGAAAACCTTCGATTTTATTTTGCTTTTTCAGTTTCCCAAAAACCAAAAAAATAAAATAAAAAAATGAAGACTATTTAACTTTAAATACCAATGTCTCTGGGAAGGCTTTGTGAATTTTATAAGAATTCAAGTACATCTAATATGTACAAATTTTCTTTTTCTAAAGCCTGTTCACAATTTTTTATATACAAATTCTACTTTTCTGGTATAATTTTTAAAATATGACTAAGTGTACATATTTTATTTAAAAAATTTATTAAAAATAGTACAAATTTATGTAATTGACTAATTAATATGGCAATTTTTAGTAAACAAAATAATTTAAAATACTCTTAAAGAAAATTTAAATTTTAATGATTTCACAATTGTCTATAAATAGCATTTATATTTTGCAAATACTTTTGAACAAAAAGGATATTTTGGAGATGCTGACTGAACTGCACACAAATCTGCCACTTCAAGATATATAAATATTTAAATTTGCATAATTTTGGTCTACTTTTTTTTCGAAAATTAGAAAAATATTATTTTTTATGAAAAATTTGGAACATGTTTTCTTCAAAGTTGCAATTTTTACTTTAGTGTAAAGATTCCATATTCCAAAAATATAAAATTTTAAATGTTATATTTAACGAAAAATGCAATCAAAAATTCATTTTTAAAACATCTTTCTTATTACTGAAATGTTCGTGTTAAAGCCGACATAAACTAAATTCAAACGCTGTTTACACCAGTAAAACACACAAAGCCTTTCCAGAGATATTGGTATTTAAAGTTTCATACTTGTGACTTTTTTTTTGTTTTAAGAAAGTAAAAAAGCCAAATAAAAACGCCAAATAAAAACGCCAGTTTTCGCAATTTTGCGAAACTGAAAATCAAAATCGATAAAGAGTTTAATGGAGTTTGTGTATACAAAATATTTTAGAACAAAAACAAATGCCCTTTTTCGAGAGTTCTTTGTATTTCTCATAAGTCAATCTCTATTTATTGTATTAAAAGGTTTGTGAATTTAATATATGTATTTACAAAGAATATGAATATAATATATACACAGAGAAAAAATTCATATATTTGAAATTTTATTGCGAATCGAATATGACTGTTTTCCTAAATTTTTTCCAAAAAATTAATTTTTTTTTATAGATATTATTAAATTGTTCATAATGAAAATTTTAGAAATTTTGGAAAAATTTTGTTAAAACTATGGTTTGGTTATATTATATTCCATTGTAAATGGTAAATAAAATAGTTATACATGAAAATAATAATAACAAATGCCTTAAAATCGTAAAATTCCGAGGAAAATCTGTTTAAAAAAATAATGTTTAGAAATTTGCATAAATTTGCTAGCATTTTGCAGCACATCATTTTGATAAAAATGACCCAAAATGTAGATAAAAATCGTTAAAAAATTAAAATTTTTTAAAGAAAATTTCAATAATCTTTTTACAAATTTAAAATATATGTACATGAAAATTTAAACAATTTTTTCAGTCTTCTTGACTTGTGATTAATTTTAAATAATATAAAAAAATTTTTAAAGCTTAAGAAATTATGCTTATAATATTATTTATTATTATTTTTGTATTTATGTACAAACTTTTTTCTGTGTATAGAAATAAGTTATTATTGTTTTCCTTTTACAATAAAATTTTTGAAAACTTGACAAAATTTAATATTTTTATTTTATATTCTGCATTATTCGAACAATACAAATAATCGTTCATGCATGATGGAATAATTCAAAAAAATGCCTCATTCGAATTATTCGTTTTATTCGAACAACGGAAAAATCGAACAATTTGGATACCCTAATATGTGCATAGTCTCATAAATTGACTTGCAGTTAGAATTCTTAAAATAGTAAAACCGAATTTAAAGTATGCTTTGCAATAAATCCCACTTACCTTTGACTATTTTTATATTAAATTCAACTTTATTTTATTTTCGTATGCTATTTTCTTTAAAGCTGCTGTAAGTACTATTTACCCAGTAACTCAGTTGAAAGTGGAATTAATAAAAAAAGCAAGAAATAAAGAAAAACATTTTGCAAAATATTAAAACTCAAGGCTTACGAAACATCTGACTACTGTGCAAGAGGTGAAGGTTAAATTGTGGTTTATAGTTAAAACTTTTTTTCGGTTATAAAATTGTGTTTTACACAAACACAAAATCATACAAACATACAATTACACGTATTTGTATCTGTAACCTTGTAGAGTACTGTTTTGGTAATAATGTGTGCTTAAATTTAAATATTAAAAAATAAGATAAAACAATTTGTTTAATAAAGGAGAACTTTAAAGAAAGATATAGAGTAAATAAATAATAAATACGAATTCTACAATACAAAAAATGCATATATATTTTTAGAGAAAAATAAAAATTGTTTGACAGTTTTTAAAGTATGATTTAAAGTAACAGAGAAACAAATTAAATTAAATTGTTAGTAATGAAAGAAAACAAAAAGACATATCACTCTTTATTTATAACTTTGAATAATTAAGCAAATTAATTTAGAACCTTTGGAATTTTATTTGTGACCTGTGGTTTGATGACATGATTTTCATAGATGAAAAAAAGGTCATAATATGTTAAATCTACTCAGAAAATATTTCTGTGTCTATATGTGTATCTGAAATATCAACACAAACATACTTCCTGCCTCATTATGATACAGATTGTAAAAGAACGTTCATATTTCTAAGCTCTACAAAAAACTATAAATTCCTGTCAAAAGTTTATTATAAATAATAAATGTATTTCACAGATAATTTCTTTAACATAAGGTTTCTAATAATGAGATACCATCATTAGAAAATTCCATATTCAGGAGATTCCTATTTTTTACAACTGAAGATAACAGTTACGTGTTTTGTTACAGTACATTTTTATGTTTCATCATCGCTTTTGGGATTGCAGACATTGTTACCAAATTTGACGATTTATTGCCATTTTCACTATTTTTGGTACAAAAATTTTCCTGTTGATGGCTTTTAAAAGGAGACTCGGAACTATTTTAAGCATTTTTTTATATACCTTTCTCTTCAAAGTAAATTGAAATTAATGTAAAAAGGATACAAGAAGAAATCTGCTACCATATTCTATTCAACACTTCTAAAGACATATGAAACAATTTACAAAATTTCAAAACTTTAAATTTCATAACATTGTGCAACAATTTCCCAAAAATATCTTCACACATGGAAAAAATCGATATATACATCAGTCTAGAGCACAAAAATAATAAAACTGTGAAACAGTTTTTCTCCAGAACGTAATTTTTTTCAAAACTAGGAAAAAAAATTATAAAATATTTATCAAAATTTTATCAAACCGATATGAATGGCAAACAAAAGTAAAGGATACCTGCAAAATAACAAAAGTTTTTATTTAAATGTTACAGCACAAAATGTTAAGAAAACATCCCTTATATAAAACTTATATTATTAAACAGTAAATATAATATTAAAGGTTTAAATTTTTAAAAAAGACATTTTCTTAACTTTCTGTACTACAACATTTAGTAGTTTCATTTGAAACCCAAATGCAGAGAAAAAGTATGGTTACAGCATTAATAGTACAACAATACGAAGTAATCATTTTTAATTTTCTTGAATTTTAATAACTGGGTGTTGATGATATTAATGTTTTTGTATAAATTTTGTTATTTAATGTTTACATTCAATAAAAAATTTAATATGGTTGACGACAAAAATTGTTTTTATGTTTTTAAATATTTTTAATGGAAAAAAACTTTATTTATATGAGAAATATCATAACCTCTACAACCATTAAATAGTTACATTCTTTTTCCTCGTTCTTAAATAATATTCTGTTTTTAAACCTTATTAATATTATTATTCTCATGACAGTAAAATGTTTTAAATAAATATTATACTTATCCTTTTCACAAATTTAGTGGAAAAATTCATAATTTGTTTATTTTTAAATATATTTTGTTTTTAGCATTTCTTTTCCGATTTTATTGTAATTCTAATTTAGTTTATATATGAATATATATTTATATAAATAGATAAGGTTTGGTTATACTCGGTGTGATTTAAGAAATGTAAGATATTGATTAACTACCATTAAAGGGCAAGTTAAAAAAACAGACCTTGCATTTGATCCACATATGGTGGTACAAATGAATATAGTTAATGAACAAATAATATGTAAATATATATATTTTTTATTATTTTTAATAAAAAATTTATAAAAGTAATTTTTTTAGTTAGACAGTTGTCCAATTCATTCGTCATTTTCCAGTTGTCCATGACAACATGATATAACGTGATATAATATAATAAGATAAAATAATAATAAAATAACATCAAATCATAATCTGATGGAATGGAGTAATGATATAGTAAGATTGTTCTATTATAGAGGTCAACCTCGGTGGACATGCCATGGCTCCCTCTGGATCCACGGGCTATATATGCACAGAGGTTGATTTTGGGGAGATTCCTATACTGATTATCCCGAGTAGGGACCAATGGTCAGGTAGGGAGAAATTATTCAGTGGAGTATCGGTATTCACTGATGGATCCAAAATGGATACAGGCACTGGTGCAGGTGTGTATCTATTTGAGAAGAACATCAGGGAAACGTATAGACTCTCGGATAGTTGCAGTGTGTTCCAGGCGGATATTCTGGGTATTTTTGGGGCCATGGAATTGATAGCAGGGAACATTGAAGAGAATACAGAGATAACTCTGTATGAAGAAAGCCATGCGGCGCTAAAGGCCCTGAAAGAACATTTTGTCAAGTCTAGGTTAGTTAGCGACTGTAAGAAGGCTCTAAGGAGATTGATGAGAAATTATCATATTAGACTCTGCTGGGTACCGGGTCATTGCGGGATAACTGGCAATGAGGTAGCTGATGAATTAGCTAGGAACGGTTCAGCTTTGGATATGGCTATAAGTGAAAGTGGTGTTAGACCACCACTAGGCTTCTACTTCAGGTTAATTTGAGAGTGGATTCGGGATAGAACCAATCATGCATGAAATCGTAGAACGGACTGCATGTTATCAAGGATCCTATGGCTTCAACTTGATATAGCAGATACAAATCTGCTATATCAATCAAGGGTCCTATGGCCTCAACTTGATGTACAGATACTATTAGGCATGAAAAGGGGAAAACTGAAGACTATGATAGGTATTCTGACAGGTCATTATTCCATAGGGGGAATGACAGGGAATTGGGATATAGGGTCCTCCGGTCTTTGCAGGATGTGCAAAGATAATGAGGAGCTAGAGACGGTATAGTATATTATATGTCACTGTCCATGTCTACAACTAAACAGACAGAAATGATTGGGCAGCCGATTCGTTGACGAATTGGACAGTATATCGAGAATCGATCTCGATAGATTGATAGGATCCGGCATGGGAATAGGCTGGCTAAGAGGGAGTCGTTGGCTTAGGGCGAACAATATAGGGCGGCAGCATTTTTCCTTTCCAGGTCTTTTCTATTCTTTACTGTACTTTTCTTGGTCTTAGCTTTTTCTATTATTTTCCTTTTTTTGTTTTTTTCTATAAATTCTTCTATAAATTCTCTCTATATATTCTACTAAGGGACTCACAATGGACCTCTAGGTCTCCGAGTGGATGTACAGGTACTCTTCTGAGTACTGTGTAACCCTTCGTTACCTACCTACCTAGTCACATTAGAATTGGGCACATTATGACACAATGAAATCATAATAATTATTACTTATAATCGTTTATATTTTTCGCTGTGATCATATGTTCCAATCATAATATGTTGCTCTTGTATTATTGTCACAACAACAATATATTTCTCTGCGTGCAGTTTTTAGGAACACTTTTTCGCATGAGTTTTATACATTCAGGATGCCGGCAGCACAAATTTTCAACAATAAAATATATAATTCATAACCTTTTTATAGGATAATGGACATAAAATATAGATTTCCAGAGCAATATTTTTTATTTCGTTAATTAAAATTCCATACAGACTATTGGATCATGACATGCTGAGTATTAAGGTATGCATACCGACTATAGGCAAATTTGATATATTTTTTAAAACATATATGTAGAATAAGCAAATGTTATAAATTTCTAACATAAAGCCAGATAAATTTTAAATATTTAATGAGGTGCAATAAATATTTGTCATTCAAAACCATGGTCACATTCGTAAGCAGACAACTTTATAGTTAGAAAAGATGTAAAACTGCCGACTACTGATACACTCACCATATTTCAATTAACAAAATAATTGAATATAACTTTTTCGTATTCGAAAATTTATTAAATTGACTTCGTAACTGAAAAGCAGTTTTTTTTTTGTTA
The DNA here is from genome assembly GCA_932274085.1 of Protocalliphora azurea. Classification (NCBI taxonomy): domain Eukaryota; kingdom Metazoa; phylum Arthropoda; class Insecta; order Diptera; family Calliphoridae; genus Protocalliphora; species Protocalliphora azurea. Next base: position 121,619,392 of record OW026522.1, read on the forward strand.
GCTATTTATTTTCAGTCTATGGAAGTACAATCCTCACAGACTATTACAATATAAGCATAACAAATATAATTATGATATTAAGTAAATAATAAAGACAAATTAATTATTGAGATAATAAATTATTTCCTTATTAATAGCAACTAAACTTTTATTAAATTCGATAATGTGATATAGCTGATTCAACGCAAATACGTCGAAATGGATCAAAATTTTCGTAATTTGAGCGAAAGTATTTAACAATGAGGAATTGATATTAACGCGAGATACGATGAGAAGAAATATTATATTCATCATTTAAGAGCCAGACGACTCTTATGAGATGATAAATGAAGGTTAGGTTTCAGAAACCTGATCGTAAATAAGTTATTACGTATACAGAAAAAATTATTGCCTACAATTTTTCAGTTAACACCCTTGTAAGTTTTCATATTCAAATTTAATAAAAAAGCTTTATTAATTGAACCAATTGTTAATTGATTACATTAAGACTGTTATTTATTTTTATGGTAGAGTTCAATAAAAAAATTAATTAGTTTAATCAACACTTAATTGATTATAAAGGTTTTAAAAAATACGTGAAACGTTTTAACGTTTGTTTTAAATATAACAAATCGAATAAAAAGAAACTAAAAAATCGTTGGAAAATATGTAAATTTTTATCAACCAGCAATAAATTAATATTTTTGGTTGATGATCATTTCTGTGGGCATAGTGTGGTTCGTATGTATAATTTTTTTATTTTTGTTAAATATTTTGCTCACATTTTAGGTATAGCTGATACAAAAAAAAAAAAAGTGAAGGCATGGTCATATTATTTTTATTATTTTCTTTTTATTTGATTATAGCAATTGTCGGTTCAAATTGAATGTATGGCCTCGAAATCATAATTTATGTAAGTATAACCAATTAAAAACAAAAAATTATAAAGATATTTTATATATTTTGAGCATATATAAATTGCAATTTATAAATCCTTTGCCCCGTTAGCAGTTTTATTCCTCGTTTTATCCCTTGCAAATACAGTCATTGATTCGCCACAAATAACATCAAAATAATTCCCCTATCGATAATAATATGTTATATCTTTATAAATAAATAACTAAAAATGACAAATGTATTGTATAATTTTCTTAGGCATTACAAAAATAAAAGAAAAAATTAGTTTAAAAAATTAAAATAGAATGAATATAATATATATATTTTTTTAATTAATATTTTACTCGATTTAATCACCGTTTTAATAAAAGTATTGATTTTTTAATTATTTTTTTAATATACCTTATTAAAGAGATTGTTCAAAGTTTACAAAATTTTCAATTATTTTTTTAGTTATAATTCAAAAAGTTTTTAATGGGAAAAATTTTCATTTTTTCAGTTTTTATAATTATGAGTAATTGGTGAGAAGTAAAAATTTAAAATTTTTTTTAAACTGTATGAATTATTTTGAAGATTTTTACTTTTTTCTGTGTAACGGTTTATAAATATGTATTTACTAAACTTATTCCGTGTAATGTAAACGGTATGTTGTTGTCATTGAAAAGTAACTACATACATAACTCATACTATTACTAAGTTTTTGCTATGAATTGAAATGACTTTTAAAATTCTTATTAATAATTTATATGACTAATTTTAGAAATAAAATTTTCTTTGTTGAGAACTTTCAAAGCCTATAGCGAATGTTTTGTAATTTTTCGAGAGATTTTTCACTGTAACAGAGGGTAATTAACTTATTTTCAATATTAAAACCTACAACCTCGACACTTTTTACATACCAGATATTCATTTTTATCTGCGGGTGATGCTTCTAAAGTTTTTTAATAACATAATTTAAAATGCATTATTTAATTTTAATACAAACAACCAATTACATACTTGCTTTTCACTGTATGAATATTTATATTATTTTATTTGCTTAACTTTATCTGTCTGTGGTTTTTAAATACTATTTCCTTAAACTTCTATAATCAAATATAAATTGTAAAATGTATTTGTATTCGTGCATATATTTGAATATAAATAAGCAAATTTCTCCTTAAATAGTAACGAAGATTGGGGTAAAGCGGAGCATACTTTAATCTATCGTGAATCAAATACCAAGAAATAATATTTTGAATCTTACCAGAGATCTATTATTATTGAATATACTATTATCTAACGCTTTGCATAAATATATTAAGTTTTGTTTGTCTTTAGATATTATTTTTCGGTGTTTCTTCAAATCAATTACTTTTGGCTAAAATAAGAAATGTTGGGGTAAGAAAAATGGGACGTAGTAAAAATGGCAAATAGAAGTTTATTTAGTGTTCATTAAATATTTTTAAATGACTTTTGTATTTACATTTGAATATGTAAATTCAAGTATCTGATGAAAATGAATAGGCAAGAAATTGTTAAACTAATTAAAAATAATACAAGAATATTTATAAAAATATGTAGTTATTTCTCGTATTTGGAATAGTCCAACTCAAACTCAAACTTCTATAATTTTTGCACACTTTAAGTTTATAGACCATTTGCATGAGTTTTATCATACCTAGTGCTTTATTTGTACAGCATCAGCTCTTTTCTTTCCTTTATTTATCCTTTAATAAGCTAATGTAATGATATATGCTCGTTCTAGGCACCTCATCGCTATGGAGCTTACTGTGTTATTTCCAATTTGTATATATTCTATTGCTTTTTCTAATGCATCGCACTTTTGTTCCGCTTTATTACATTTTCTTATATATGTTCAAATTATTGGCTTAAAACAATAATACATACAATTATTTATTATGTTCTCAGCAAAGCTTCAAAACTTGTTAAATTATATAGATCTCACTTTACCCTACTATATATTTTTTATCACATTACCCCAATTCTATAAATTTATGTTTAGTGAAAATTTAAAAAAGCATATTTGAAATTGAAATATGTTTAAAATAAACTATTTTATTTTGTATACACCGATTTAAAAATTCGATTGATGTGGATGTCCTCCTCAGTAACGTCAACACTTAGAACTTTTAATACATTTTATTTATTTTATTCGTTTGCTGTCGAAGAGCAATAATATCAGAGGTCTCATGAATCAAATATAATTACAAATATATCAGTAATCTTTTTGCAAAAAAATTAAAAATACCCAAAAAAAGTTAAATTTTCTTCATTATCCCATATGCTGTAATACCCCACTTTTCTTTATATTTCCGTTTAATATAAATAAAATTTATTTTCTATTTGCTTTATCCACACTTACCATTTCTGTCAGTTACTGGTGCAAATGTTGAATTGTAAAATTTGTTAGCATCATCGCCGATCCCTTCCAAGGCGAACAATGTGGCGGATAATGAGGAAGCTGTTGATGATGCTGACATTGACAGGGATGCTGTTGCTGATGTTGTTGTTACTGCTGCTATTACAGCTGTTGGTGTTGATGTTAGCTGTATGAGAGCACTTCTATCAGCACTACCACTATTTGCCATTATTGTTGCAAGAGTTGTTTTTGCTGTGGATGCCATGACAACAATGTCGTCAATTTGTTTAACATTGAATGGATTACCGAGAAGAATTGTTATTATTAATAAATGAAACGTTTCAATTATGAGTGTGGCAACATTTTTAAACTTAAACCACATTTTGATGCTTTACATACTTGAGCAAATTTGAAGCAGTTTTAAACATTTTAAATTGTGAACAAATTTTCCCCTTTTTACATTCTTCAAACTAAACAAATAACAAATTAAATTATTCTAGTTTTAATTATGTAATATTCAGGTTGGTAGAAAAAAGTCACTTAGGTTTAATTTATTTTATTTTTTTACATTTTTTATAGCAAAGTAATTAGTACTTATGTACATATATAAACTTCATTTAATTAAATTTTCTAAGTGCTTTTGTTTTCAAAAGCCCACTATCGCGTTTATTTAGATTCTTTTATTAAATATGATTTCAATTAACACCGAAGAACTGTAAAAAAGTAAAATAATACAAAAAGCACACATGCATTTATTCCGATAAATTTTTATAAATAGACTTTTAATTAACTTTGATATTGTGAATTTTTTACTGAATTAAATAAGATGTTTTTTGTGAATGTTTTACAGGTATTGTTTTTTTTTGTTTTTATCTTTTATTTAATTTTAATTACAGTTTTGTCCATGTCACGCTGTGTTGAAATAAATTAATCATATGCAGCATTGTATTTTAAATAATGAAATTTAAAAATGTCGAATTCATTTAGTTAATTGAAAATGTGTTAGATTGTGACTATGTGACATTATTTTGAATGAAATAATTTACATATTACATAATTAAAGATTTGCGTAATACTACCATAAATTATATTTATTAGCTTTATATTTTAATAACATTTAATAGGTTTTATATATAGTTCTCCAACTTTCCAAACTGTTATTTTATTTATTTATTTACTTATTTATTTTTTTATAATTTACTTAATTATTTATTTGTTTTATTAAAGCTCAGGTTTAAGTATTAATATCGAGAAGTTATAATATGATTTGTTTCCTTGAAAAATTGTATAACACACACGTAAAAATATTCTAAATTGACAAGTATCTATGAGGCTCAAATTATCTATATTAAATTTTGTGTTTTAATCTTAATATTTTAAAATTAGATAGCATCCAAATTATGACTTCTAACTTTTGACGTCTACGGTTTGAATAATTTAGTATTAACTGTAAAATTTCCCATTGTAAAATCAAAGTTTTTTTTAATGTACAGTGGAACAAAATCGAAAATTGTTGGAAATAAATCCGTAACTTCTAATCTGCTGTTTAGATTTACATAAAATTAAACGCAGACATAGCAGAGGAGTGTACAATTTCAGGTTTGGAAGAGGGTACCTACAAAACAAACATTATTATTTCCTAACTCTCACATAACATTTGTATTGAATTTTTTTTACTCAAGAATAAAAAATTGCTTACTAAATGGTTAAAAAGATCTTTAAAGGTTTCGGTGTAATTGCAGATGTTCCTGTTATTGATGGTAGAATAGCTCTTTAGCTAGCTGATTATTTTTTCAATCCAGCTATCGTTTTATTGCCTTTTTATTGTGTCTGCTTCTATGTTTAAGGCTGCTTCTGCGATATTTTCAATCGTATTTGCTGGAGCTATCCGCCGACATGACCGCTTTTACTTTTATTTACATTTAGTCATAGAATAGGTAGTGTATATCATATAAATATGTTTATCGCACATATTATATGCATAATTTACATACACTATTATGAATTTGTATATATATTGAGTTCAGTTTAGCCTTCTAAAGACTAAATTTAGCATTTTTATTTTGCTTTTAGTCTCAATATTTTCGTTTTAGTTTCTAGCTTTTTCTAGCCTTTTTTGATTCTTAAAAAGGTTAAAATTTTAGTACTTCAACAAAGAAGAAAATAATGGAATATCTGTCTTTTATTATTTTATTTCTACAGAATCGATCATTTAAGGTTTTTTTTTTTGCCTTACTTAATCAATTACACTGTACTAGCCGCAAATTTAAACAAGCAGAGCACCGAACTGGTAAAGCTAATTCGAGTATACTGAATTCAGTGCTGACATACCTTTTTCGAAGTTAGGGATCGTATTCGCGACATTTGGATTTAAACTTTATTATAGAAGTACAAATAATAGAAAACTAGAAATAAAATGACTTAAGTAAATTAAACTATAGGTCAATTAAATATTTACTTTAATCATGAACTAAATCAATTTCAGACCGATTTTTAATGTATTTATATTTTTTTTATAGTATCAATTTATGTTAGCTTAAAGTTTTGTATATTTGGCAATAAGAATTAATGATACTCGTAATCCACTACTCCAGTATATTCCAATAGAATCTTAGTTAGTTTAACAGCTAAATTAACAAATTTAAGCAGCCTTCCAAAATGAAATATCTCAAAAACGAGGGATAACTTTCAAAAATGGATGTTAACACCATTAATAAATAAATAAAAAATAAATAATTATCTTTTTTGAAATAAAAAACAATATTAGCCTTTTTCTACCCTTCTTTTTTGAGGGCATTTAGCCTTTTCTGCTTTTTTGTTTTTAAATTAAATTTAGCCTCTTTTTTTGAATTGTATATAAACCCAGAGAAAAAATATAGTTGTAGTAACCATAATTCAAGAGCAACATGTTATCATTGGAACATATGATCATAGATAAAAATATATAAGTTTATAAGTAATAATTGCTAACTGTTAAACAATGAGAACATAATGTTGTTGTAATGACAATGCCGTCACCATGTTTTTTCTCTCATATTATAATTTTTTCATATTACAATCCTATTTTATAATAATAAAATGATTCGGTTTTATTATATTATTTACCATATTCAGAATTAAATGTTTCATATTAATCTTATTATGATAAATTATTATTAACTTAATCATAATGTTGCATAAGCTAACATTAAGATATTTTTATCAAATAAACTATTTTATAGTAGTTAATGCACATATTATATTGTCTGAATCATTCCGAATATAAGCAAGATTTTATTGAAATTATAAAAGAATTATAACAAAGTTGGAAAACACTTATCAAAAATATTTAAAAATAAACAAGCTATGAATTTTTCAACTATATTCCTAAAAACCATACGTATTATATTTAGTTAATACATTTTATTATTACTATGAGAATAATAATATTAAGGTAAGGTTTAAGAACAAAGTAAGAGATTTGTAATATTTAGTTGCTATAGAAATAATATTTTTCATAATAATACAATTTTTATTTCTGGTAAAAATATTCAAAAATATAAAATGTTTGTAGTCAATTAAACTAAAATTTTTATCAAATGTAAACAATAAATGACAAAACTTAAACAAAATCATTGTTATCATGAATACAGTGTCACTAAAATTATTGAAAATGAACAATGATAATATAATATTGTTGTAGTGACAATGCCATAACCATGCTTTTTCACTGCGTGTATAGGTTTTATATTTTAAATTACTTGGTTGAAAATTTTGCAATTTTTCGAGGGGTAATGTTAGTACAATTGTACAGATTTTATTAATTTCTGAGTTACTTGAATTAATCTCTTAGTTGATTATACACAAAAATTTAATAATATTTTTAATTTACTTAATTAAAACATTTTATTGAAATTTCAAAGAATCTTTTAATTTTACTAAATTAATCTTATCATTTTGATGATTATCAATACAAATTTTAATCATTATCAATAAATTTGTAATTGAAATTAGTTTCTATATTTTATGTGCTGAACTTTCAAAAATTTCAGTAGGCAATATTTCATTTTGACATACATATGCTGTTAACAATTAATGAGCTTTGTGGATAAGCTTTGTTTTCTTTGAAATAAAGCGAAACTTCTACTTTGAAATTTCCTAAATTTTTAACTTTTCAATAAAAATTGCAAACACGAAAAGATTCTGCATAGATAGTGGTTTATAAAATCATAGAACAACTCTCAAGTCAGAAAAAAATATTAAAATAGTTTTTCTCAAACTGCTCATAACTATAACTACCTGTCTCACGATGTCGAACAAAAAATTCCTTTCCATTAAATTTTCGTTCGGCAGGCAGTAAACTTTTCGCTTATGTTTATTAAATGAATTTTGCATGTAATTGTTATTTTGTAAAAAAAAAATAAAAATAAATTAAATATAAAAAGTAAATCTATTACTTAAAAAAACAAATATATACGGCGTATGATTATTTTTGATTTTTCTCTCTTACAAAAATATTGCGTATACGCCAAGTTAACCCAAAATGAACCACTTTGTGACCTAATTTTACTGTGCACAATATTAATATTCAAAGCTTTTGTTTAACAATTTCGTTTATTTAATTATTAATTTATGCAAATTTTCACATGAACAAATTGTAGTATTTTAGACTGTTATCTATTTCCTATTATTTTTTCTAATTTATTTCTTCAATTCTATGAACATTTACATACGTACAATTTCTTTCCTTCATTAGCGTTTTTTGGAACGACACACTTTTTTATTATTGAAATTGTCATTCTCTATTATTCAAATGTGTTTTTTATTATTTTTATTTGTATTATATTATTCCTTTTTATATTTCTTTAGTTTTATTTTGTTTGAAATTTGTTATTCAAATATGTATTTTATTTGGTAGATATTGCCTGGGTAACAACGTGCTCTAAATACAACAACAATTTTCCTCTATATGAGGGATATGAAATCAGTTAAAAGTTTCTTCAACTATTATTTGTTTTTATTTTGTTTTCCTCTTTTTTGTTATTATAAAACTTTTGTTAGTAACAATTTTTAGGTTTTGTAGTGGTTGAGAAAAGAAAATATATATTTCAAGTAATATAGTAAATAATATAGTAAATAGTTGTAGTTAGAGAGAAATCAAAGTTTCTATTTCAAATATTAGTGCAATTAGTTGCTTCAACGAATTTTTGAGTGTCAATTTTATTTGAATTTAATTTTGGTAGATTATATTTACAATGATGAGTTTTGTGGTCGTAAATATGTAGCGGAGAACTAAGAAAAGAAAACGTTTGACCATTAATACAAGTTGTTCCTTAACTTATTTAAGTTTAGATTGTTTACAAGGATTTAAACAACTTATGAGCTGTTAAAATTGGGCAATAAACCGTTGTGCATTTTTAAGGTAAAAAGATTTAAATCAAATGAGGAGATTTGAAAAAGTTTAAAACAATGATAATTGATCCTTATTATTTTTCATAAGACTGTTTTTTAGGTTTTCTATTGAAATTAAAGGTCTTAGGTATACAATATTGAATGAACAAAAATTATTTGGAACATTTTTGAAACCGGTATTTATATTGAATATCAAAAGATATAGCAAAAAAGTAATGATGTTGGTTTACCCTCTATAAAATTATTATTTTATTGAATTAATATCTGAAAATGGTATTTTTTTAATTTTGATATCATTATTATATCCTATACCACCATAGGTGAAAAATATTGGTCTAAAGATTGGTTTGGACGATTTGTTGAATCAGCATATTTAAGCTGAAAAATATCGTGTAAACTCAAATGAAAATGTTTTTCCTTTTTAAGGGTATGTCCTAATATATATAATCCACATCTTAATGTACACCATTCGAGTTAAAATCACAAGCTAAATCGTGTTAACATGTCTGCCTTTCTGACTGGATGTCCGTCCAAGGCTTGTGAACAAAGTGCATATTGCAATTTTAAAGGTGTTGTAATGAAACAATAATAAGCCTAATAAAATTGGTTTTCATGGACCATTACTTAACCCAGTCACCATACACATATCCTTCCGAAATCAAATACTGTTCCACTCACATCTCATTAAGATCACTTTTTTAAAAAATATATTTTACATATCCATAAATCATTATGGTAAATTTTACGAAGATCTATTTATAAATGACCATACTTGTATTATGAAAACTACCTTAACGTGCAGAAATACCATAAAAATCTTAGTATCAAGATAACAAGCAAGTAAAGTATATATTACACATCCAATTTTCACAAGAAGCGGTTCACAAATGACCACATGTGTCGTATAAAAGACTCTCCTCGAATCTCAAAAATCGCATTGATTACATATGCTACATGTGTTATATGATCTTGCCTGGCTAACTATAACTTTCTTACTTGTTTGAAGATAGAAATGATGTTTAAAAATTTATCCATTTTTATTTATTTTTTAGTAATTTTATTAGTAATTTTGTATTACGAATTTTTTAGGTACAAGAATATACTTTTTATTAGTTTATTGTGATTTAAATCCATTGCAAAAAAAAAAAAAAATTGGCCCAGGCAACTTTAACATTCAAGAGATCTGTATACTACTCAACATATTTGTCATCATATGAAATTCAACAAATCCTATAGACTCAAAATTCGTATGCTTAATTTTATGCTGATCTTTTTCTGATATATGTTGAAATAAAAAAAAAAAAATTACTTTCAATAAATCGGCTAAAATCCTAACATATAAAATATGCTAACACGTACGTTTGTTGATACTTTTAAGCAAACCTTGTAATCAAACTACATTTAATGAAATTTGGCACATAGGTTTGTTATAATCCAACTACTGAAATTGGTTATGACTGGTCCGTTATAAAAGGGGACTTAAATTCCTTAAATATCGCAATATTTTAATACAATTTGGCAATTATTCGTTTCATGTAAAGTTTTTTAAATCCAACTTTGATTTTTCCTCTTACAATACGTATATTAATAAGAATATAGATACAGGTCCGAATTTGGATAAAACTATATTAAGTAGCCATTATGTTTTAGATGCCATTAAATATCTAAAAAAAAAAATTCGCTTAGAATTGATATTGATGATTTAAGTTCCTTTTTAGTAAAGAAATGCTCGACATCAACAGTATCGTCGATTTTGGAAATTTTTTTATAAATCTATTTCTGAATGAACATTTGCTAATCATTGGAAATTTACTATTATAGATCTATCTCTAAGTTGTCAGCATTTAAAAAAAAAATATTTGAATATGCTATATTTTAAACTTTATACGAGTATGTTAATACTAGATCATATACAATCAATCACCAGTTTGGATTTCGCAATAATAAATCCACAATTTGGAATCTGGCTGTTTTTACGGCTTATTTTATGACGCAATTGAAAAATGTGTTTCAAGTTGATGCTATACACAAAAAAAATATATTCAAACTAATTTTTCAATTACCCTCTTGTTTTGACTTATTTTAAATTTTAATTAGATTTATAATTCAATAAATTAATTTTATGATCGGCTGTAATTTTTGCTTTACAAAAACTGACAGCCATTCAAAAAAATTCAAGCCAAAAAAAAAAGAAAATACATATATTTATATTTTCGCTTTACCTTCTTATAAATGCCACTGTTTACAAAATTTAGTCAATGTTATTTATATATGATTTAATAAATTCAAATAATGATTCAATGAAATTATTGAATAAAATACTATTTTATATGCCTTCAACATAGAGAGAAAAAATTATTACCTTATATTTTTTTGTAATTAACACAGTTGTTTCTTTTCACATCAAAATTTAATTATTATATTCAAGTAAGTTGTTGCTGCACTCAGAAAAAGATAATCGAATTAATTGATCAATTAATCTGTTGCTTCGACTTACTTTAAATTTTAATTCTATAAATTTACTTTTTAATTGATTGTAATTTTTGTTTTACAAAAAATTCATACCAAAAAGATAAATGCATATTTTAAAGTTATTAAAATTTTTCCATAACAAAAAAATTTTTTTCTTGAAAATATACTTACATTTTTTTTACTTTCATGAGTTGTTAAAAAAAAACATATGAAATTCAATTTGAAGATGAAAATATCTTAGATTTAAATGTCTTTCTAAGCCATTCAGTAAGTACATATGAGTTTTTTAATGTTTTGTGAGCTTGTGAAAAATATTGATGTATTGCTGAAATGCCAGTCATTGGTGCGTAATGTTAGCGTCAAAGCATTAGCTAAGTGTCAAGGTAATCTTTAAAGTAAGATAAATATTTGACGACTCACATTTGGTTATAATTATTGTCCTCCCGCACTTTGTTGGACTATTTCGTAAAAACAACTTCTTCTGCCTAAAAATGCAATAGAATGCCGCAATAGAAGTCTATACAGTTCAGTTTAAGTGGATTCGATATATATCCTATTTTAAATAAGTGTGCTACTTATGTACAATATATATAAAAAGTATTTATTAAAAGATTTATTTATATCATATATCATATCATATACTATAATTATTTTGCAAAACTGTAAATAAATAAATAATAGTTTATCGAAAATAGAAAAAGGCAGAATGATTTTTTTAAAATATAATGGAGCTAAAATTATTTTTTGGGAAAATATCATATTTTTTCCTTTGAAATTTTAATTAAAAGGTTTCAAAAATTGACATCTACGTAATTAAATATGTGGGAAATGCAAGTGATTTTTGAAATTTTTAAGTATCAAAAATAAATTTTAAGTATTTCTATATTTTTCCAAAAGAGAAAAATTTTTCAATTTCATTACTATTGAATAATATTTCCTTAAGTCATAGTTTCATCACTTAAATAAGTATATTTCAATTATAATAATAAATTTTAGTATTACTTAAAAACTTCAGCTTCACAAAAAAACATTTTTTATAAACTAAAAAATTTGATCATACTTTTTATTATATTTTAGTAATTTTTCTGTTTGTTGTCTAGGTCGAACGAAAAATTGCTTTCAAAAATTATTTTTTTGGTAATAAGAAATTGTTGGAATATAAGTTAATAAGTCCCTTATCGGTAAAATAAAAAGATAAACTTCTCATGAAAACTGTATTTAAGTTAGAAAATCTGGTAACTAGACATAATATATCGTTAATAAATGTAGTTTTTCCACATATTTTTATGCAAAACGAATATTTCGCAAATAAGTTTATAAATTGTGGTCGGCTAGGCGGACTTAAATAAAAATTCACACATGCTTGCTAATATTTTTTTTCTCATCCAATTTCAAAGAATAATGTATTAGGTCTTGTGAATGTTATTTAGCTTTTATAACTATCAAGTTATACGTACCTGAAAATTCAAATTTAAGATTTTAACAAAACCTTTATCCAATTCGATTTCCTTCAAATTATCTATAAAAAACCTCACGTCATTAACTATTCCGAGTGTAAAAATTCTAAATTATAAATTTGAAAAATATAATTTTTTGGAATATTTTATGTCATAAAAGCATTATTACATATAAAATGCGAAAATTATTTGCTACAGTTGTATAACCGCTTAGGAATTACAAATTTTAAAAAGCATTCATCAGACCTGCTCATAAAATAACTTCACTTGGGTGGGTCTAGTTGTATTTCAAAAATTCTACGGCACATATATACATCATTTAAGAATCATTGTTCTGTCTCTATTACGTGGCTAAAAAGCATTAACAAATAAAAGTATTCTCAAGAAAATTTAAAACACTGCTTTATAACTGAAAAAGTAATTTCCCAAATTATTTACTTATTGATTATCTATTTTTAGTTTTAATATATTTTCAAAAATCTGAATTAGTTGATGAATAAAATAATTAATACTTATATCTAAAATTTGGTATGACTTTCATACAAAATATATATTTTGTTTTGGCACAGCGAAATATTTAAATAATTTTATTCAAGCCTTGATAATTTTATTTAATTTGGAACATATATATATATATATATATATATATATATATATATATATATATATATATAAGAGTTTGTGAAAAGGATAAGTATTATATTTATTTGAAACACTTATTGTTGAAAAGCAGTATATGATTTAAGAATAAGGACAAAGACTGTAAATATTTAATGATTGTAGAAGTAATGATATTTTTCATATAAATACAATTTTTTTTCTAGTAAAAAAAATATATGTATAATTTTTGCAGTCAACCATATTAGAATTCTTATTGAGTGTAAATATTAAAATACAACATTTAAACAAAACCATTGTTATCCTGAATATAGAGTTATTCAAATTCAAAAAATTTAACAATGAAAATATTATATTGTTATAGTGATAATGCTGCAACTACGTTTTTTCTCTGCGTGTATTTATTTTATTTTATTCTTGCTTGAGTATGTAAATTAAATTTTTTGGAACGAAACAACTGTGTTATTTTTTCTATGTATGTTGATGAGCTAAGGCACATAAAATGGTATTTTATTCAATAATTCTATTGAACCAATATTTGAATTTATTAAGTCATATGAAATCATTCCCAAATGTAAAAAGCGACATTCATAAGAAGGTAGGGGATAAATATTTTCTAAATATGGCAAAGAATAACGAACAAAACGTTTTTGTATCTCTTCAATTCGTGTAATATGATTAATACAATATGGTCTCCAATAATGGCACCATACTCAAGTTATGATCGCACAAACGTTGAATACAGAAATTTCAGTATATGGATCCGAAAATTAAGTAAAAATTTGGTAGTAAGTAATTTAAGCGGAATTTATACTCAATTTGGAATCAAATATATACCAAAATTCTTAATTGCATTGCATTTACTAATATTTTTAGTACCTAATTTATATATTATATTTAAAGGGATATGTGAGCGTGAATACAAAATATGAATACAAAAAAAAGTATTAACGTATATTTTTTAATTAACATACTTTTTTTTCATTTTTCACCCAAATTTAATAAATGTATTAAATGTATTATGTATAAAATAAAAATAAAATTCAATCAGTAAAAATTTTTTGTTTTTAATTTTTTACGGTTCTTAGTAATCGGTATAATAATTTTGGTAGGAGGTGCAAATTTAAAAAAAGTTTTTAATTGCATGAATTATTTATATTTGGTAATTTGTGACTTTTTTCTGTGAAATCATTTATTAAAATAGAATTTTAGGTGATTATTGACACAGCAAAAATTTATATTATCTAAGTCATATTGTAATTTATTAGCATCATTTATGCATTTAATTTTTGAAAATATATTTAAATAGTTAGCATATCGTTGACATATACCAAAAGCATACAAAATATCATAAAAAAATACTGAACAACATTGGTCTCAATACGCCACCCTGGGGAACTCCAGAACTCTATCAAATTGCTAGATTTATATTTATCAATTTGAATAACACAAATTCTACTATCCAAATATGATGAAAGCCACGTATAAAAGGAGGAGTGAATACCCAAATAAAATAATTTATTCAATAGTATAAAATGTGAAATTTTATCGAAAGCTTTCGAAAAATCAGTATGTACATAAAAAAAAAAAAAAATTAATTTAAATTACAAAATTGCTTATATCAATTACAAGATTTCTTGATTTCGCTTCAATCATCAAAATTGTGATATTAATTAAGTAAAACTAATTGACTTTTTGTATAAATTTCAAATAATGTTGATATTTTACATCAATATTTTTTTTTTGAAATACAAACAAAAAATAAAACTATGTTTTTTAAAACAAATATTTCTGGAAATATTAAATAGATTTTAGTAGTTTAAATTGCTTTATTATTATTTTACTGTTATCCTTTCAAAAGTATTGAATAAAATTGTTCAAATAAATATAATATTTATCCTTTGCACAAACTTAGTGGAAAACTTCAATACTTTTTTGTTTTTAAATATATTTTGTTTTGAATGTTTATTTTTCAACTTCAATGTAATATTCATTTGGTTTATATATGAATAAATATAAATAGACAAGTTTCGGTTATACACGGTGTAATTCAAATAGTATAAGATATCTTGTATTTGAACCACCTCTGGTGGTACAAATGAATATAATTAATGAACAAATAATAAGATAGGATAACTATACGACAATATGAAATAATAATATGATAAAATAGAATCATAATATGACAATGTGATATAATAATATAATAAGATAGAATTTTAATATAATAACATTAAATCATAATCTGATAGAATGGGATAATGATGTAGTAAGATTCTTCAATCATAGCATGAGAAAACAAACCATAAAATCGGATACAATATGATAAAGCGGAATCATAATGATTATTACTTTTAATCATTTTTATTTTTCGCTGTGATTATATGTTCCAATCATAATATGTTGCCCTTTGATTATGGTCACTACAACTATATTTTTTCAAGTAATATTTTTTTTCGCTTAAATTTGTTGATTCATTCAATAATCTACTTGATTGGTTTAATAAATTTTTCAATTAGAAATTTTTTTCTGTGCAAATTTAAACAATTTTTAATTGAATCAATTACTTTGGTGATCTTTCTATTAACGTATTCATAAAATAATTGTAATCCGTATTTTCACAAGCAAAGGTATATAGTTTACGTAACCACAAAAACATATTTATAACCTTAAATATATGAGCTATAATTTTCAAGAAAACATAAACTTTTTTAATCTACTATGAAACCAACTTTTTTTAATAAAACCTTATAGAGTTTTCTTTTTTACAATTTTTATTTAATAACTTTAAATTCTTGATAATTTAACTTGTGAATTTCAATTTGTTTGATTTATTTACTTTATAAAAATTCCACATTCTTTTATTTATACATACATATGTATGATTATTCCTTTTTCTCATTGCCACATAATCCCTTTCTAACATTTGTCATTTTGTTATAAGCTTTTTTGGTGTTTGAAAAAAAAAACAAAAAAAGAAAAAAAAAAAGAAAAACGTTAATATAAAAACAGTAGATATTTTATCTTTTTATTTATTATATTAGATTTTATTTGTTCTTTTGTTATGTATGTCATGAATTTATTTTATTTTTATTTTTTTGTTGGTTGCTTTTTTTTGGGTAACAGAAAACCATTTATCATTTTTATTAAATTGTTAAAGGCATGAAGTTAGCCAGGCACATAAACTTGGACATAGATAATTTTTAGAACTACTTATGATTTCTACTGTCATTTTTTCTACTGTATAAAATAGCTTCAATTATTTTTTTCTCATTTTTTGAAGAGGCATATATTTTTGGACGTAAAAAAAACATTTTTATATGATTTATTTGAACACTTAATGTGTTTGAGTTGTGGTATTTATTTTTAATTTTTCACATAATATATTATATTTGTTTTATTATATTTTGTTTTATTTTATTACATTTTATTCTATTCTAATGTATGAAATTACACGCACACAGACATATTATTTTATTACATTTTATTTTTTATAAGTATCATATTTCGTTCTGTTTTATTTTTTGACTTTAAAACATTTCATATTTTTTTTTCTTTACTTTTTGGCTTATTTGTAAAACGAGCAAGTACTTTCACTTTTTGTTTTTATAGTTGGATCCTTGAATCCTTTTAAAGCACTTAACATACATACATTTGCTTTCAGTCACATTATGTTCTAGATGAAGATATTCTACTGAGCTGGAACCAAATATTATTTCAAATTGTATTTACTCATATATAAATATTCTTACACAAATAAACTCACACACTCATATATAAAGAAATATATTTATCTTTCGAATAAACACACAGACTTAAACGAAGATGAAGAGTCATATAAAATATACAGACATTTACATAGTTAAATACCGTTATGATGGCTTATATCCGGAGATCTCTTCTTTCAAGCTCTGGGAATCAACGAGGATGATGAGCCACATCAATAACAATAAAATATAGGATAACAATAATAATAGTATTTTTGTTGTAACACAATTCACGCACTTTTTGTTGTAGTAGTGCGCACATTACTTATTTAACATTTTTTATTTATTCATAATTATTATTATATATATATATATATATATATATATATATATATATATTTTTTTTTTTTTTATTTAAACTATAATATTTTCTTTAAATTATTTTGCAATTTCAATTGCTTTGCAATTTTTAATTTTCAACACATCTAATTTTATTTGTATAATATAGCTTGATTTATTCATTTATTCTATAATATAATTTTATTTCTCTAAGTTTTCTGTTGGGCAGAATATTTAAATATTTCTCAACATTCGAACACGTCCGTTTAGGTTTAGCCTTCGTTGGCAACTATTTCAAAATTTTTGGTTGGTCGTTGTGTAAATTTTTCTTTTTTTATAAATCTTTGTAACTTTTCATTGAGATTTGTTTTGCCAGCAGAGAACAGTTTTTTCTCTCTCAGACTGAAAACTTTTTCATATAATTTATCTTACTTATGGGGAAAATTATTTGACTTTATTTGTATTGTAGATTATAAGAAAGTTGAAAAGGTTTTGGTTTAATTCACCTTGCTAGTAGGGAAAATTACCCCTGAAAGAGGAGAACATACGTTCAAATAAGAGTTAATTTCTATTATTTAAATATTAAATTTATATTCAATATTTATACAGATTTGAATTGTTTAAAAATAAAAATATTTTTATGATAATATCGATCAAATTAAAATAAATGCACTCTGATATGTTAAAATTCATTCGAGAAAAGACATGATGCATAATAAGCCTTCTTGATGATATTAACCATTTTTAAAATTTTGAGTGTTTTCGGGTAAGATCCCTGTACAAATATAATTTATTTTAAATTTTTTTCGAAAAAATTAATCGTTTTGAAAAACATTTTTGTTGCAAACATTATAAGATTTCGTTTTTCAAAAATTGGTATAAAACTAGAGAACTTACTCGATTTTATTTGGAATAACTTATTTAAATATTTTAAATTTTTGCCGCAAAATGAAAGTACAAAATAAAAAATAAATAAACCACTTTAACCTAATATACATGAACAATTTATAGATAAATTTAGAAAATATTTAATAACTTTTGAGAAAGATTTGGTTCTTAATAGAACACAACATCTGGGTCATAAGTTAGATTTTTTGGCAGAAACTCCAATTCATCAACAGGGGAAAAATTTATACACATCTATAACTTTTAGACTATTTGTATATGTAAATTATTATATTAATGCAAATTATCATTTATTAATAGTAAGAAGTCAAAGCCAAAGTATCATATTTTTTCGGAATTTTTTATTTATTATAAATAGTCTATATAATTGGTAAATACACAAAGAGGTATTCGGAAATGGTCTCAGTTGAAAGAGTTTTAAACAAATATTTAAATAAAGCAAAAAGTCGTAGCAATATACTAACTTGATTTCCTGAGTTCTTTTCTGTTTAAGTTTTTGTCATCGTTTGCGACCTTTCATTAATTCTTAAGATGCACTAGTGCATATTCCTATAAATGCACATAAAGTTTTTCAATAAACTTACCAAAAATGGGGTTAAGTGATAACTAAGGTGCTACAAATTATTATACTTTTTTTTTTTAATTGTTTATTGACTTCACTTAAAAAACTAAATAACAAAAAATTTAAATGAACATTATTATTATTATTATTATTATTATTATTATTAGTATTATTATTATTATTATCATTATTATTATTATTATTATTATTTTGTAGCAGAGTGGTATTATTCACAATGTCTTTAGTTCCCTAACATCAAGTTTTGAGTTTCTGACCCTAATCTTCTTTGTAGAGCTTTGACTTATTTCTAAGTGTAACTACGAGGGCGGATCAATAAGTCCGTGAATTTTCGAACTTCTCTCATAATTACATGAAATGTAACATTATTCTCATCAAGTACCACCTGTTAATAGACTACTGTCAAATTTTGAGCAAGTGTCGTTATTTACTTTGCGTAAAAAATAGGATTTTTCGAGGTCCTTAAAATAGGCATTTGTTTCCTTGGTTTCACTGACGGTATTTTCGCAAAAAATAATGTTTAATGAGCTCTCGAAATTCACTTTTTTCCAGTTTTAGAGAAATACACGAGGTTGTATGTTTTGAACCGCTGTTAAGCGCAAAGTAATAATGACACTTGCTCAAAATTTGACAGTAGTCTATTAAAAAATGGTACTTGATGGGAATAGTGTTGCATTTCATATAAATAAGAGGGAAATTCGAAAAGTCACGGATTTATTGAACCGCCCTCGTAGTTTTAATATAAATTAGTTTAGATCTCACTCATTGAACCTCATTCAAAAATAAATCGCATATATGCCCTTTTCCTGGCATACAAAAATATCGTTTTATAGGCTGCTTTATATTTAAATATCTCTCGTTTTTGTTTAAGGCAAAGGAAAAGTAATTTTTAGAAATTAAAATTTTTCCGGTGTTTGGATGAGTATTCTTACAAAATGCGTATCATTTTTCCTGCGATATTATTTTAGTGTTGACATTTGATAATATATGATTTAGAAAGTGAAAAGAAAAGAGGTTAAAAGAGGTGCTTCATGCTAGATTGTACTTTATATATTCCACATGTAATATTTTATCACAAAAATTAAAAAAAAAAAATATTTTTTTAATTAAGAAATCTTATTCTCTTTACTATTAAATGCTTAGAAGTGTTACTCTTAATTCTGTCCGCACAATTCAGATTTAACAAACTCTTGCTAAAATAATAAACTGTATTATCGACATGATTAAAATACACAAAAATATTAAGTCCCTATACATAAACGCACATGTTTGAAAATATTCCCTTTTTCAATAAGGCAAACATGGTGAATTTCTGACAAGGAAAACACGTTTTCTCTTCTTTTTCAAGAGAAATTCATAACTAAAGAGTCATACTCAGACTTGCGCATTGTGAAACTGAAAAAAGTTTTCAAACTAACTAGGAAACGAATACAAAACTTTAATACTCTCGTCACAGTTACACTAATGATGGACTATTGTGATGGATATTTGTATAATAAAACAAGTTAGAATGCTATACTCAACTGTGCCGAATCTTTTACACACTTCGCCCGTATTGAGATGTGTTAGATGAAAATTAAATAAGATATATTGGACGTAATTAAGAATATATTTACCTATATTATATCTATATAAACACTAAAAACTTCAAATAAATTATATTTTAAAATAAAGTTGAAATAGACTCAGAATTTTATAATTCTTTATATTCTTATGTATATCATAATAACAAGGTGTTAGCAATTTGTTTGTTTGTTTGTTTGTGTATCAATCATGTCTAAACGGCTGAATCGATTTTCACGAAATTTGATGCACAAATAGTACCAGTGCTGGAGGTAGGTTATAGGCTTTGTTAGATCTCGGTTAAACGTCCCACCCACATTTTACGCCTACTTAAATTTTTTTTAAGCTTTACACGTTACCAATAAAGCTATTAACATGAAATTTGACGCACAGGCAGTGCTTGTACTGTAGAGGTAGCTCCCATACAAAGAAAATATAAATTTTCTTATCTAAAGAGTTATTAGAGTGAAAGTCTTATAAAAATTTAAAAATAATTTTCATTTCAAATTTCCAGTAGGATGAATAGGTACAGGGAGAGCAATAGCTACCATATAAAGTAAATATTAGTTATTGCATCAAATAGAGTATTGAAGTGCATTAGTAAAAGCTAGTAAATGGCAAATCCAATACGAATAACTTGGAATTTTATAAAAGTTCGTACATATTTAAAGAAGATATAATCACTTCGATACAGAACAAATATTTTATAAAAGTAAGACAATATCAAATTAAGAAAGGGTATAGTGGAAAATTTGTGGAGCTGTTTGTGTGATTAAAAATGCTGAAATTCGAACAAAATATATGTGATAGATTTATGGAAGAATGAGACCCATAGCTTATATAATAGCTTAAATAATCTAATAAGGCCTTCTGGTCTATAGAAAAATTCTTAAAAAATTTTCCTGTGAAATAACAAAGTACCTAGCTCATACAGATACTTCAAAATTTTGGAGAAACCAAACTTGCCTTAGTTTATTTTAAATAAATAAAAACAGATTTGCCAACAACTCGGGTGTTTATAAATCAATTGGTTCATTAAAAAAAAGAAATTCAAAAGAAGTATTTGTGATCGATCCATATAAAAATCAATTCCGTAGCTTACTTTGCACTTAGATACCGAACAAAAATGCGTTTTGATCGATATCTCGGTTAATGGACCTACTGAGTTCATTTCTTCAACATAAAATTTCAGGAAAAATTTTCCGATTTTGTTTTTTAAAAGGTAGCTGATATAGGGGATTGGGAAAATCGAAAACCGGTTTTTAATTATCTCCGCTATTTTTGAGCCGGTATTTTCTGACTTTAAATTAAAAAGTTTGGAAAAAAATCCTGATCTTTTCATATATATATATATATATATATATATATATATATATATATATATATATATATATCGTATATCTGTGTCGGAAAATCTAAAAAAGATTTTTAAACATATTTCCGTCATTTATGACCTAATTTTGCTGAATTTCAATAGCAAAATTTTCGAAAGGATTTTAAATCGTTTCATATATATAGATAATATATATAGCAGTTATCGGTGTGCTTCATAAATGCCATTTCAACCGACGGACGGACGGGTGGACGGAAAGACAACATCATCTTATCGATTATTTCTTATAAGGATCCAGAAAATATAAACTTTTTTGTTCTTCAACGAAAATTTTGAAAATTACAAATGGAATGACAAACTTATATATACCTTTTACACCTGTGGTGAAGGGTGTAAAAAGAGAAAAATTAAATCTTAATAGAACACGCTAAAGGGAATTATACAGAAAAAAATATGTTTAAATTTTCATAAACAAAAAGAGCAATTATGATTTAAATTCATTTAGCTTTTACTGGAAATTTGTAGTTAAAAGTATTTAAACCTTAATAAATTATACGTATATGTACGTGTATGTTTTTTAATGCATAAGTATATGAAATGTTTTTAAATATAAAGTACTTCTCAGTAACTTTAAAGGACATTTGTGAGAATGTTGTTTATATTTTAAATGAGGTTGGGTTATATGTCATTGACTACGTCTAGGAAAAGCGGGTGTGTTGATGTCGATGATAATGATGCATTGATGTGGAAATACCGCATTAGTGTGCTTCATTAACTAAATGTTTTCTTTTTTTTATTTTTTTATACAATATAATTTACAATCTGTTACATTCTTGTATAAACAATAATTTTTTTTATACTTATGCAATTTAATTTATTTCTATTTATTTTTTTAAATTCTTTTTATGTAGGAACTATGTATGTAGAAATGTTAGTTGAATAATATTTTTTGTGTAAAACTGAACTTTGTTTGCTTATTTGAACAAAAATTCTTTTCAAGGTATTATTTAATGACTAGAAAATAGGAAATCATAAAATTACAGCTATTATTCGTAAAACTTTAATTGAATCTATTAATTAAATGAATAATTTATTAACACTATATAATGAATATTTTATATAACATTATATATTAATCGAATGTTACCATGTAGCAATACTTAAATATTTTTGCTAGAACTCAATTTCCATATTCAATATCAATTCATTTTCGGCCTTTGAATTGCACTAGTCTACTTTATTTAATATAGAAATTTCTAATCATTTTACATGAAAATGGTCACTAACTTGTGAAACAATTTATATAGACATTCTGTTTAACAATACACAGTGGATAAGAATCGATATTTTAATTTTTCTGTCGGTATATTTGTCTTGTTTACTATACTATAAATTACAATATTAATAAGTACAGTATAGGGGTTTTCCCAAGCTCTTGCTTCGCGACTCCCTTAGTCATGGCAACCTAAAAACGACGCACTAAAATTTTTATGTAAATAAGTTTTGGATTGAATCTCTTTCAAAAAAATATATCTAAAAACCATTTTCAAATTAGATTATAAAATTTTCCATACATGAGTGTGGTTTGATAATTTTAAACAGTTTATATATAAAAATATATTTCCAACAAATCACATCAACCATGATCGCGTCCATAAAAATTTATACCTATCATATAAACTATATTCTCAGTGATTATTTTACTTAAGACCATCTTGCTGAAATGAGATTTCCTCGTCTTTTATATCGCTTGACCAAACGTTTGACCGTCCATTGCTTCCGTCTCAAAATTGGAGCGGAACTTTTGAATGCTTATTAAGGAACCTTAAATACATAATTTACTATGATTAAAGTTTTTACAAGTTCATTTTGAAGAATTTGAACAATTTATAAGAACATGAAAAAATGATTTGTTTTTTACTGATTTTTAAATAGCAAATGTTTTAAATTTGAATGTTTAGCGTTCGTATTTTTTAATTTATTTAATTGTGAATAAAATTAAAGCTATGTTCACATTTGGCAAATATTTTAAAAAAATTGCATGACCATTAGTTTTGCATAAAAGTTTTTGCCGTTGTTTGATCGGGCAAATGTTTTGTAAGAGAAAACAGCGTCAAATAAAATTCAATGGAATGTCATCTGTTACTTAGGATAAGTAAATAACATTTTCCAAATTGAAAAGAGAAATTAAGAGTTATTTTATTTAGTGGTTATGTCTTTTTTATCAAATATTGACTAGTCCGAAAATAGCGTAAGGTTTTTCATAAAATTTCACATTATATGGATTTATAACTAAGGATTAAAAGCTGAATATTTTTATCGTTTTCAATTTTCAAAGAGCTCTAATTTTGCAAAATTTATCCAATACTGTAAATGAAAAATTGTAGGTAATACTTTTTTCTGTATAAAAATATAAATGAAGTATTCGTGGAATATTTCTTTTATCTTTCCCCATCCGGTCAAAAAATATACGGCATTTGGTGTTTTGAATAGTTGTTCATAAACTTTATCACTAGCTTCAATTTCTAAAAATTTCTGTTTATTTATAAACTGCCCGGCGTTTATATATATGTAATCTCTCAAAATAATTGGTTGGTCATTGGAATTAATATACAGTGGATCAAGATATTTCAAACAACTTAGTTTTTCGTCATTTAGTACTCGGTTTTGAAAAGTCGCCATTTAGTTCAATTTTAAAAAAGGGCCTAAAAAGTGGCCAGGTGTTTGGAAAAGGGGCAACAGTAATGCTCATAAAAGCAAATCTGCACGTGATAGAAAAAAAACTGAAAACAGATTATTATCAAGCATATTAAAGTCCTTATATGAGTCGGTTATCCTGAAACAGCTCTAAGCCCTTTTACCAAAACGGTGATATTACGTATTAAAATATTAAAATTTTTGCGTAATAATATTTGTAATAAATTTTTCTCTTATATTTCAAAACTTGAAAAAATATCTGAAAAAAAATATTTAAATTAGTATAAAGCTATTATGTAAAAATTTTATTTTTTTATGAATGCACTTAGATATTTTTCGAAATAAACGGCTAAAAGAAATGCATCTAAAAATTTCTATTTCCAAAAATGAGAAGCATGTTATATGATATAAGAAAATTAAAATTTTTTGATTCAAGATTTGCGATTTAAGAAGTTAAGTTTTCCAAATCGATTCAGATATAACTAATCACGATCAGTATTCAAAATATTCATACACGAGGTGACTAAGCTTGGGGCCCTATGGACTTGTCCATTGTAGGTCTATAGGATACAAGCTCAAAGTTTAAATTCACCTACAGCTCAACTATCATTGTGTGAAATTTCATTAAAATCTGTAAAAGTGAAAATATCAGGTAAAACTTGGACCCGCTATAACTAAAAACAACTTCTTCTAGGTACAATAAAAAGTATAAATTTTAATGCTTTGAAACTCAATATCTCGTAAACTAAAAGATATAATATATGCATATTTTTTGTAGATGTCGGCCAGTATAATCCTTTTATATAAGTACTTTTCAAATCGATTCAGATATATCAGGACGGGTTTTAAAAATTTTCATACACTAGGTGACTAAGTTTGGGGCCATGTGGATTCGCCCACGGTAGGTCTATCCGATTCAGGCTCAAAGTCAAAACTCACCTGCACCTCTACTATCACTATTTAAAATTTCATTCCAATCTGACTAGCTGTTCCTAAATTACATAATAATTATTTAATTTTTATTTTTTTTGGATCGCACACCGAGCGATACACTATTTTGTGATTGGTAAGTTGTAGATTCAAATATTACTACTAAAAGATGTATTATGAGACTACTATCTCGTAAGATGAACTGTCATAAAAATACACATACATTATTTGTATGTGTGGTTTCATGCATATTACGGAAATTACTGAAAAAAAACTTTTTTTTTTTATTTTGGTAAAATTATTTTCTTTCAATGATGGTTTTACATTTTAAAAAATATTTTTATAAAAATTGTGCTAAAAGGTGCAAATTTCTTAAATAAAAAGGACATGTTTACTCTATGACTGATGATACCTTACAGAATTTGTTAGAATACGTGTACCCCTTATTTAAGATTTGGCATAATATAAACTAAATATTTACTCTCTTCTGACGGCGTTATCTCACATATTATATCAGCGTTAGTCTCTATTGTAGACCTGGGGTAACATGAAATGAAACAGGTGGCAGCAGTTCTACAAAAACAACAATACATGGAGTTTGACATTTTGAAAAGCAAAAATTGCACTTATATGGAGTTTGGCAGTTTTAAGTACTCAAAAATTAATCAGCTGATTAAGTGAGGTCACCTGTTTCAACTAGCCTTGGTAGTGTATATATTAGGAAACTTTTTAAATTAATGGAAAGTGACAACAATTGCACAAAAACAACAATAAGGTGAATACATTACCGTTTTCTATATATGTAGTTTAACAGCTATAACGACCAAAAATTATAATCGGATGTTTAACTGAGGTTATCGAATTTTCTTGCTGACCTTTTTAATAAAGAAATATTTTTTATCTATTGATTTTATTTTGATTTTAGTTATTTTCTAAATGGAATAATTTTATATTTTAGACATTTGAACACAATATTATATTCTGTATTATAAACTATTATCCGTGTATTTATTTATTATGCACATTCTCTCATACTCGTTTAAGTTTAGTAGTAAAAATAAATGTTAATCTGATACCCAATGCAAAATAAGTTATTAATTTTGCTCTTTACTTCTATTCACACATATCCCCACTATGTTAATAACAATTTTTCATTTGTGTGCAAATACTAAACAATTGTAACATTATTTAGACAATTTCTATTTTTCTACATTCCTCACATTCTTGGAATAGACCATTAGTGTACTTCTACTGATGTTGCCTCCATATATTTAATCTTGTTGTCTTATTTTATATAAGCAGTCAATTATATATTTAGACATTTTTGTATACATATACATAATATAACAATTGTTGTTTTGTTTTCATTTTATTTTCATTTGCTAACAATTATTGCAAAATTTCCCCCATGTTGTCAGTAGTATTCAGCGTATAAATACAACAACCTTAGAAAAACACACATTTATTCATGCTGCAAGTTCTACCACAATGAACACTGTTGCCAATTTAGCTATTTTCCCGTTAAATCTAGCTATTTTTTTAACTAGAGGGAATATGATTCAGCTATTAGCGGAAAATCTAACGATTTTTGCATTGCAGATTTCGTTATGTTTTAAGTTTATTTATTTTTTTTTTTTTTTTTGATACATAGTTTAAATTGTAACTAATAATCGATTATGTATGGCAACCGAACTTTAATTGTGTTGCCTGGCAACGCAATCTACAAGTATGAATAGCAAATCCATTTCAGTTACCACAAAGTTATCGAAAACAATATTTTGAAAGTTTAGCAACTAAAAAAAAAAAATGTAAATACACAAATAATATAAAAAAAGACAAAAATGAAAGTGAATTTTCATTCGACGCTATCTTCAAATGGATCAATTGTATCGTTACAGATCTTCCATGATAACTTCACCAGGTTTAAGAAGCGTACAATAGGTGACACTCACCAATTACACCCTTTTGGTATGGATTTTTCTATTGTAATACTGAATTTGCATTTTAGATATGAAAAACCGTTTTTAGATGCCGCTTGCATTAATGTTCGTGCTGTACCCAACTTCCTAGCTTTTGAAGGAATCTAAGTGCTTTTAAATATATAGAGTTGGTACTTGATCTACTAATTACTCCAATTACTAAAACTTTCACAAAAATATTTAGTTTTCAATTTTTTGTTTTAAAAAAATTTCAGAAAGCAGAAATTTAGAGTTGCCTATGTGGCAACTGCAGATGAGAGCTTTGAGTTGTCCGTTGTCACCTCATATATAATTTCGGCAACTGGCAATAGAACTTGAGTTCGGTTTCCATTAGTGTATGCAATTATTCAAGCTTTCATATTAATCGGTGTATTCGACAAATAATTATTCGAGGTTAAAATTTGATTTGATTATTCGAGTAACCGAGTGGTCTTAGTAATACATGTGAAACATAAAAATAATACACCTACAGAAAAATCTAACACATACGTGCTGAAAAAAAATCAAAAACTAATGAGAACGTGAAGAAATATTTTAAATTAAAAAAAGTCACAATAATTTTTTTCTGCCCTTATTTTTTGGGCCATTTAGCCTTCTTTGATTTTTTCTAAAGTTCAATTTAGCCTTTTTTCTTCTTCCGACAACACTGTCGACTACATAAGTGTCGGTAATGATACCACTCAGTACCAATAGTGAATCTGTGTTCAAATTATTAACGAAAATTGATACGAATTGGCATCATATTGTCATCGAATTATTAAATTATATTACATTTATTTAAAATTTGTAAGCGACCAGTATCCAAGGGCCGATATAGTAAATTGTCAATGTGACCACTACCGTCGTGGATTTTGTGTTGAAATTTTTCCCTTTGGGTACCAATTATAGTATTTAATCTATTGAAATAGTTATTTATAAATATAATGTAGATTAAGTTATTTCATAAAGGGATTATCTCATCAAATTAATTTAATTTAAAAATCAATATTCTTAATGCAACTCTATTCATTTTCTCTATGGGAATGATTTTTTGTCATAAAGGTTAAAATTAATAATGTTATTTTGACATACATTTCGTTGACGGAATTTAAAACTTTTATGACTTTTGTATCTTTAAATTTACGTTACGCATAACTACTTATATTTTCAGAATTTTCATTCCCATAAAGTTAAGTATTCAACCTATAAATTTTTCGTAATATAATTCCAATTTCCTTATCAAATATTAAATGAATTATAATAATTACCTATCTCCTATTACCTATGTAGCTATATATATATATATATATATATATATATATATATATATATATATATATATATATATATATATATACAGGAGATCTTAATTTGTAACAGGAAATTAAAAAATTTTTGTCAATTTATAAGATGAAAATTTGTAGACATTCTGTTTGCAAAAATGTATGTGACAGTAAAATTTACCTAATGGCATATTATATTAAAAATTTTGTTAGGTACAAAATATGCAAAATCCTTCTTATGCAAAAATATGCAATTTAAATTGCTAAAATATGTTCTACAAAAAGATTTTCTATGCAAATAATATGCAAGATATGGTGCTAGGAACAAAATATGCAAAAATATGCTAACAGTGGTTCACCTAAACCCTAGGAAAAATTATGATTTTGCATATTCTTGGTTGTCATCCATATCATATAAAAATTTCCTAATGACATATGAAAAAAGGAAAAAATCTAAAATGGTCTAAAAGAAGACACGAAGATTATTATTTTTTTTTTATTTTAGTATAAGAAATTATCTCAAAAATAAATATAAGAATTTCGAAAACATATTACATTTTATAAACCAGGGTACAATCCCAATGTACATATTGTCCATGTGCTGACTGAATTGCTTTTGTAATTTTCAATAATTTTTCAAACTGTTTAATATCGCTATCTTTTCTTTACTTGGCAAAATATTTACAAAACCTTTCAGTTCATTAATAGGTTTATTAATGCAACTAATGCGTATTATGAAAAATAACCAAATTGTTGGAGCGTTTTGAAGAAAATTAAAACTTTACATATTTGATTTTGTAGAACAATATTTATTAAGTTATGTTTGTGCTTTTCTTTTTGTAAGTTTTTAAGTTTAATTAAATATAAGTACGAATTGTGGAGGGAGCTATCATTTGTAATACCTTCATAAAATTTCAACCTCCTAAAATGACTAAAAAATGATACCAGCAGAAATCTTAAAAAAAAAAAATCTACACAATATTAGTGGTACATATATCAATCAAACGGTAGCTATAGAAAATTTATTTAAATAGTGATACGATTTTCAATAAGAAAAAATTAACGATTTGTTAAAAATTCATTAATTAATTAATTTATGTGAAGATAAAAAATGCTGCAAATGTTCCAGCAAAATATTTATTATCAATTATTTCGCTTTTATGAGCTGTACCAATTTTAAAATACCTCTAAAAATATAATTTCCATCAACATTTTGAACAACTTTTAATTTTTGATCAAAACAATTACAATATATTAAAAGTAACGCTCAGATGTCATTGATAGTATGGTCTCTCGTTTTTTTGCTGTCTGATTTAATTAAAAAAAGAAAAAATAATAATTAAATTAAAAAAAAATTAAAATGCAAGCAATATATTACGTGTGGTTATGATGGCCTAGCTCGAATAGCATGATCTATGTAATCGTTTGAAGAATATATCATTATATATCCCCTTTCCAAAATTAATTGTTCAATCTCAATTATTATTGTTTGGATGTGAAACAATTATTCTAATATTAATTAGTGTTGTTTTTTAATTTTTTTAAAAAAATATAAATAAACAAATTAATACTCGTATACATTTCGTGTAATTGCGAGCGTTTTTAAGTCCTTATAAATATTTTATATTTATATTTTAATATTACCATTTTCTCTAAGACAATTTATAATATTAACCAATATGAGAAATTACTTACATATATAATTTTGTTGGAGCATTTAATATATGCCATTACATAGCTAATTTTGTAAATCCTAAACCAGTTGAGATCTCCACACATGTTTTTGAGGTCTTTTGTTTAACTAGTAGATGATCGAAATGCACAAATAGAAAGTAGCGTAGAGATCATATATTTTCTGATTTTACTCAATCCAAGAAATATCAAAATTTTTAAAATAACTGGAATTTTAGCTAATTTTTGGAAAACTTAAATCTGAATTTGAAAATATATAGAAGAAAATTTTTCAAACGTTATTAAAATTTACCTATTTTCTAAAGTCAAATTTAGAGAATTTTTTTGAAAAAGTTGTCAACAATGACAATGAATAAAATTGTATATATGTATATTAAGTAGTAACTTTCACTAAATTAACACAAATAAAATTTTCTGTTTTCAGACATGGCAAAAAAAAAACATTCTTTTAATTGTTCTACTACATCAACAATACAAATGTAAATTTTATTTTTATTTTATTTTATTTATTTATTTTTTTGTGGAAAACGTTCACAAAAAGACAAAACACTGAACCACAAGCCCTGTTAGCTTCCAGCCATGCAATAACAAATTGTGTCAAATGATATTATATAAAATTACATACAACAAAATTAACTGAAGAGCAGAAAATTTGTGTGGTATCCAGGCCGATTACTGAATGATGCTATTTTAGTTTGGGGTTTGTAATTAATTAAATATTTATTTCTTCGTAAGATAAAGACTCAATAAATAGTAAGTATATTTTGAAATTTGTTAAAGAAAGAATAGTGAAGATTTTATATTGCTTTGAAATAAAATTTAAATCAATGGGTTATAAATTCAAAGTCTACGTTTACAATGCAAAATTTTTGGTTGCCATGTAAAGAAGCTAATATAATGGCTTTTCACTACTTACACATCAGCTGAATAACCCATTGTTTTAATACAAAGACGACAATAGAGGCAAGTAGGCATTTTATAATTACATTACGTAAATGTCATTATGAGAACTAGCTACTTACATGCTCATCAATAATTCATTGATTTCAAAGTATTCTTAATGTCATTATTATCAAAACCAATAGGAACTAGTTACAATTTATATTACAAATAACTAATGATACGCCAGGATAAAAGAATCTATTTTTTATTGTTTTTTTTTTAACTAAAAATTTTTTAATTTTTGTTTCTAATTTTTCTTCAATAGCTTAACAATAAAAAAATGTAATATTTTTAAAACAAGGGGTTTCATATTAGAAGTTTCAGATAGTTTTTTGATTAAAGTGCTGTCGGTTTTTTTCAAAATGTGCATTTTTCGAATGTCGAATAGACCAATATTTTTAAGCACAACAATGTTTTTAATTATTAATATTTAGTATAAATATTTGTTATATTTTATGAATATAGCTCAAGGTGAAATTGAAATTAATTCTACAAGTTCCTAATAAGAAATCGATCTTCGAACGCAGCATGTTTGTAAGGGATAAGTAAAATTGCGCTACCATATTTTCCTGTGAATGGCATGAATTTTTTATGGCGGGTTTGGAATCGATACATTTTTAACATTATTAATGATAAATAAGCGAATGTTTTATTTATAATAAGCACTCATATTAGTTTTATTATTATTATTATTATTATTATTATTATTATTTTTATTATTATTATTATTATTATTATTATCATATTATTATTATTTTCCTTAAAATTACGTTTGTTCGCTTAGTGCATTTTAATAAGGCTTAATTTATCTAAAAAAAACTATTACACTTGAAGTTCTCAAACTTTCTGGAAACTATTTTCTTATCATATCGCATTGATGAGTATAAAAATAGATGTATTGATCCAAAGGAAGTCATAGTACCCATACAAAGCAAAGTCTAAAGGGTAATTTCTGTGAAAGTCTTAAAAACAAATTATTTCAAATTATTTCAAATGGGCGGTCAGGCCCAGGGGCAGTAGTAGCCCCAAATAAAATAAGCACTAATTATCGCATCAAAAGGTGTAACGAAGTGTGCTATTAACTATTTTTACCTCGTTTACCGAAATAAATTGTTTAATAAATTTTAACTTGACTGTTATAAGATTTTTTTAAGAAATATAGTTTAAGATAGTAAACTGAATTAAAAAATAAAAAAAGGATTTTAACAAATCTGGTCATAAATTATTAATTACATACCGGATTATAATTAAGTAGCTACTAAACTACATCTATGAAATTCAGAAGGTATGCTGTTGTCATTGAAAAGTAAGTATATCCGGAACCACATGCTATTACCAAGTTTTTGCTGGATATGTAGTATAATGCATATATATATATATATATATATATATATATATATATTAAGGCAAGAAGTTAAATGCAGAAAATGTTATAATTAAATAATTAAATGTGATAATTAAATTATTTTAATATTTTAAAAAGTATCTAAATTATAATATTGTTTTGGAAACTTTTGAACTATAGTTATGAATTCAGTTAAATGGTTTATATATCTATCTACAATGAGCTCCTGATCTTATTACAAAAAATTCTGCGCCTTTTTCCGTCCTTTGGAAATATTTCAGTTCTTTTTTAAATTATAAAACAACCTCTTTTATTGTCAAAAATCATTAAAATATTGCAAAATCTATATGCCAAAAGTTTTAGAAAATTGAGTACCTACTTATTTTTTGATTTGCCTGATTTTTTCTTTTTTTTTTTTTTTTCTAAAAGACTAAAAAGTTTAGGGATACGAGTATGTAAATTACAAAAAAAAAAAAGACACAAATACGTAATTAGAAATGTTAGTTTAAAGTAATATTCTCTAAAATTTACACATTTTTTCAACTCACCGAATAATTTTAGATATTGTTTTTTAAAATGTTTATCCTTTCTAAAATATATGGTATGAAAACTGCCATAATATACAATATACTTAAATTTTGTACCTGTATATCAATTTTATTATATATTTGGATGTTATGTAACTCTAAGACTTATTGTATATACATTTTGTCCTCCATTTTAATTAATTTACCTAAAAAAGCAACCTAGTGCGTTAGTATGGAACTAATTTTAATTTGGGATATAATTTTATTCATTTTATTTCATCATTTTTTTTCCAAAAAAGGAAGTTTCTTGGGACACTTTTCTATACTGTTTATTAAAATACTTCAAACTGAAATCTTTATATCTGTCGGAGGGAGTTAGGTTTTAATTTTAGACCTGTAGTTTCTTAGGGTCACTTTCTTAGAATTTTATATAGATTTTATGATATGTCTATTCACTTTTTTCTCAACCGAAATATTTGAGCCACCTTAATATATATGTACATGTAAAAATCATCTCTATTGGATTTATAACGATCAAAAGCTTAGCCTGTCAACTGAGAGGAAAACTTGTTTACCTAAAGCATAAAACTATAGAAGCTTTTGAGAACTGTGCCAAACATATCTGACTTATTAATTTTTCGGGGTCAAGTATAATGCTATTCCGCAAAAACTTTTCAAAGTAATAATTTTTGCGCAGTGCTGGAAGTACTAAGTGCTGAAAAGAGCTGAAGTCGTAGCTATAATAATCCATAGTTATCATAAAAAAATATTATTTTCTGATGATTTTTGTTCACTATTTTTAAATGTGTTCTCTTAAAGTAACTAATAACTCGGAAATAGCTAGAGTGCTAGCCTGGTACTCGTATCACTGTATGACAATTTCCCAAAAAAAGTTTCACACATGAAAAAATCGATATAAGTATCAAACCAGAGTTCCCACATAATAAGACATCGTACTCGTGTTTTCTCCAGGACGTCGAATTTCTTTCTCAATAGCACTTCAAAATTTTGAAAAATAAGTAACTTAAAAAAAAAAATAAAAAATAAAAATAAAAATTCTAAAATATTTACCAAAATTATATCAACGCGATGTGGATGTAAAATGATAGCTATGAATCCCTGCTATATAAAAAAAGTTTTTATTTAAATATTGCGGAATATTAAATAAGGTATTATTATATTCGTAGTTGTTATTTGATATATATATATATATATATATATATATATATATATATATAAATGTATATATATATATTTTATTATATTCTTAAAAATTGCGCACATTTCGAAAATTTTAAATCTTTTCGAGAAGAAATTTGTTATTCTGGGGTAAGAATGGCTATAAAATTTTGTCATGGATGGTTTTTAGTTTTATCCATGTAACGATTTTTTTAAGTGTGAGAATGATTTTTGCAGAGCTATATATGTAGGGTAGTATCCGCGGTCGATCTAGATTGACAGGAGCTAGTGGGAGATGGGTAGAGTGATGACGGACTGAATTGAGATCGTAAGGAACAAGTGACAATACAACGAACATAGGACAGAGACAAAACGGAAAATACAAAAAAGGGTATTGAGTAGACAGTCGAAGTGATAAGTCTAGTTGCGTTCGATAAGCGTTGAGACCAAAGTTGAAATCGGAAGTTGTGACTTTTTTTTTTGATTAGCGTTAAGAACAGTTATAAGTATTTTCATTTCTTGTACATAAATGAATTGTATTCTTTTAATAATGAAGTGTGGTGTTTTTATTGCGCCAAAAGCGAAGTAGAAAATAAAAGAGGTAAGCGATAACTTAACTTCGTCCTACTTATATACTTGAAAATAAATAATAAAAGGCAACATTTTCAAAAGGATATTTTCTTCAGATTTTTGCTGCAACATTTAAGTATAAAATATTATTATATTGCAGGAATCCTTAGCTTTATTAGGGGTGTTTAAAAACCGCGAGATTTGAATTCACGAAACGTTTTGAAATCACTCCGACAATTTGATGCTGTTCTTAAAATGACGTGATTTTGACTTTTTAAATTTGTGTTTTGTTCGCTTAATATTAATGAAAATAAAAAGTGAACATCTAGTAAATAAAAATGCCTGGATCTCCTTCATTGGCATTAATTAATTTAAAAAACAGCACTTAAAGAAAGAACGTGTTAGATATTTATATTTATAATTTAGTTTAGTTATTTTTTTCATTTGGTTATTGAAGCGACGCACAGAGGAGTGAAATTGAGAAATATGGCGAGAAAAATAAAAAAGTTATTGATGAAAAAAAATGAAGTATCATCACCGGCAATTTTTTTTTTTAATTTTGTCACCCTCCGTTTAGTGCACCGTCAAAATCGCAGCTTTTTTTGCAATTTTAGTCACAGTAGTAAAAACTTTAAATTAAAAATTTTCAAGTTTTGAATTTTATTTTATAAAAGTAGCTATTTACAATGTTTTTTTTACAAAGTTTTTAGGAATAGGTATTTAGAAACATATTTACGTATTTTTTGTTAAAGTGGGTGTTGTAGAATTACTTTTAATAAATATTTTTTTAGTCGCTAAAAGTGGGCATTTTTTTATTTATATAGAAATTCAAAAAGTTTTTAGACAAACTTGGGAGAAAAAAAAATTTTTTATTTTTTCTTAATATGTGTAGTACAAAAATCCGGAAAAACATTTTGTGCATTTTTTGGAAGATAATAAATATTTAAAAAAATCAAGTTATATGCTTTTCTTAACAAAAACAAAATTAAATTAAAGTAATAAAATTTAAAAAAAAAAAAAATTATACTTAAAAAAAATAGAAAATTTAAAGTGAAGCAAGCTTTATCATATTAAGTCACTTTAATATGCAAAGGTAACTGAGAATTTGCGTTAACGTGACAGAATCTTATATGGAAGCTATTGTGATTTATGTTCCAAACCTTCTATTTATATCAAATTTTATGTTTGTGTGATCATGTATGTATTACGAACGAAAAAGCAATTCCAGGAGGGGTTTCTATATTGCAGGTATGGTCAATTATGGACTCATTATCATGAAATTTAGTAGTATGATTTTTACTTAAATAAAATTGATCTGTGATGAATGTTATTTAAATACGGATATATTTGAAATATTAACGAACATTTGACCTATTTTCAGGAAAATTTTAATATGGGAGCTGATTGAAATAATAATTACATTTTTAAACATTTTCTCTGATACATTATTGGAAATTATGATTTCTGATGCATAGCCGCACGGACAGAAGTTTACATTAAAAAAATATATATTCAAAATTATAAAAAACATAATTAAGAGCTTTTGGGCGATTCTACCCTACTATACGCCGCTCGCGAAAATTTTTGTTAAGTGAAAAAGATTGGATTTTTATTAATGCACAATATTCAAAAAAAAAAATAATAATAATAAAAAACAACAGCTTTTTAATAAAGATAACTCCTTTCTTTTTCCTGGTATGATGTTTTAAGCAATTTTATCTTTCTTGATATTTTTTTTAAGTCTAATTTATCCTTTTTATTTTGTATATGTATGTTGTGCAATTGTTATCACCATATTAAATTATGAGTAATGTTACTAAGGTTATAATTAATATCACTCATACGTTAACATGGAAATATACATATTGTAGAGAAAAAATCGTTTCACTTACTATTGATGGTGACAATACATAATATTAAAAGTAAATCTAGTTCTTCTGATCTTTTTAGATTTTTCTAAACAAAGTCAATGATCATTAATATTGCTAAAATCTATTTTTTCTTTTAAATTTTTGATATTATATATTGATGGATTGAGGTCAGTTAACAAATAATCGTTATACATTTCATAATCTTTGATTATTTCCATATCACTTGAATCATTAAAATAATTTTTGAAATAAATAATAAAATTCCCGAAATTCGCAAAAGAAAAAAATGCAAAAGGCCGTAATCACTGAA
The DNA here is from genome assembly GCA_932274085.1 of Protocalliphora azurea. Lineage (NCBI taxonomy): Eukaryota > Metazoa > Arthropoda > Insecta > Diptera > Calliphoridae > Protocalliphora > Protocalliphora azurea. Next base: position 121,656,300 of record OW026522.1, read on the forward strand.
GTCTGCTGTACAGTCCCAAAGTATGCTGTACAGACCCAAACTATATCTACATAAAAAATTGCATATTTATATCTTTCAAAATTACATCAATATTGATAAAAGTTAAAAGACCTTAATATAAACTTCATAAAAGAAACAATCGTAAATTTTGTTTCATTCAACAAAAATTTGGTTTAAAGAGCATTTTATGTTTAATATATTTTTGCTTTAAGGGAAAAATTGGTTAATTTTAAAGCAAAAAAAGTGTGGTTAAGGCCTTTAGCATTTTGTGTGGCGATATACTTATTTTGCACTTTTTGTTGAATATTAAAAAAAAGTTAAATTGCGTTCCAGAATAATAACTTATACGTCTCCCGTTTATCCTCATTTTAAGATGTTTGATTAAATCTTTATTTTATTTTTTTCCAAATAATATTGAGACTTAAGTGGAAGGCTTTAACACGAAATCTATTAAAATGTTGTTTATACATTTATATATCCTAACGAAATACTCAACGGGGTTTTCCAATTAAGCAAAACGTTTTACACTTATAATTTCTAAAGGTCATAATAATATAACTAAAATTCGTTTTGGAAAACTATTCGATTAATAGTTAAACATTTATAACAATTTTTTTCCTTAATTTAAAAATTTTGTTCGTTAGAAAATAATAAAAAATTTCTGCTTCGAATAATCGAATAATGTATGTTCGAATCACAACCCTAATACATATGTATGTATATAACAAAAAAATAATAATAATAAGAAAGAAATACTACAAATATTTTATAATTACAAATGGATTAATCATGTACAATATTTTTACTACCAACACAAGATATGTAGGTTAGGGCTATAACTTTTTCACACTTTTCGCGAATATCAAAAACGACATAGTATAGTCGTGTAGAACAGTAAAAGTTATTAATAAAAAATATGATAATTTTTTCGGATCATTAAAAAAGTTAACGCAGTGATCGGGTTGAAGTTTGAAAACAACCATTTTTATCTCACGGAAATTTGAAAAAATATACACCTGATATTTGTATACATTCCTATACGTATCACTTAAATGCTACTTTGGAATTTATCCACTGCTTTAGATTTAAAAATTTTCCTACGGTTTACAATTCATCGTGGTTCAAAATTCGTTATATGTAAAAACCTGAGTAAAATACCTTATGCTTAAAGTGATATAAAATTATAAGCAAAGAACCGAATTTCATAGATTGTACAATCACTAAATGCCTAGATTATTATCTTTAAAGGAGTTTTCAAAAATTAAAAAAAATCACAAAATAAACGAAAAAGTTGTAAAATTTTTATTTAAAAAACTTCAGGTACTTTCAAAACAACAATAAATTTCCCAAAATAAAGCTTAAAAGCATACCGCCACTTAACAATGCTCGATGGAATTCAAAGGCAATTCTTGTTATTTTAACTTTTATTCTTATTCCAAAATACCGAACTAAACTATATCTAATTTGCCAATTTATATGTGGAAAATGGTACGATATTTGGTTTTCCGATCAGTGCTGCAATGAAGAAAATTACAAAGGCTTGTTTTGAAAGATACTGGGTAAAAGAACCTTCAGATATTCCTTTGCAATAAAGGAGTAATATATGTGCAGAGAGAGCAATAAAAGTTTTACAAGATATTTCTCCACTGTGTAAATCATCACGAATATTAAACTTAAAGTTTATTTCATCCAGTATTATGTAAATATAAAACTACTATGTAAACATAGAATAAATTAATACATGAATATTGTATAAATAAAAAAAATAAATAAATAATAAAGAATTTTTCTAAAAAAATTTCTTGAAGGTTTTAGAAATTTGCTTACCTGCGTGAGATTTTTTTACAAAACGACGCAAGACAGGTGTTTTCATTACTAAAACACTCCGTGGTACTATAACAAAAATTTGGTTATAGCCCTAATGTAGGTACATATATTACTGTTTATTTTAAGTAAAATTTTGTGACATGGGAAAACTAACTGTTACAAATGTGTAGGGTACAAATAGTTTTTGCAAAAAAAAAAAAAAAAAAAATAAGAGAAAGCCAAATTATATTACATTACTTTTCTACTGAGGGCTCTGAGGTGTTGTAGAGCACTAACCAAAAATGAAATTTTTTTCTTTTTTTTTCATTTGTACTCGTATATACTTTTAGCAGACATACATTCCTTTATGTTATATTTGTATAATCCTATAGACATAGAGATGTATATTATACATTAGTGTATCTATGTAGATTTTTTGTATTTTGTGTTTTTCATTTGAGTGTATATAAACTTAAATGTATACTATTTACAATGTAAATTTTATTTCTTTTTATCATACAAAAACAACAACCAACATACTTTTTTTTATAAAGATGTAATTTTTACACTTTTTGTCATCATTGTCCTGGTTGCATTTGTTAAAGCGGAATCACACATACAATTCTACAACCATATTCATATCGGCAATTCCATGAAAGAACAATTGAAAAAGGGCATTTTTTCTAGCTGTCTCTCAACCATCATAACAATTTATATACATAAACTCCATTAAATCACTCACCGATCTCAGTTTTGCAAAAATGCGAAAACTTGCAATTATATTTCGAAGCATGCAACTTTAAATAATAAAATCACTGGGAAGGCTTTGTGAATTTTAATAATTTAAACTGCGTTAGAATTCTGCTTTAATACGAACATCTTAAAAATAACAAAGATTCTTTTAAAATGCATTTTAATGCAATTGCATTTTTCAAATTCATTTTTCTTTAAATATGGTAATTAAATTTTTTTTACTTTTTAACATATTCGGAAAGTAAGGAATCTTTATATTTGAATAAAGATTTAAAATTTTTTTAAATGAATCTACTGTGCATTAAAAAATTAAAAAAAATCTCAAATTTTTGATATAAAAATAATATTTTTTTTTTCTTAAAAAAAAAAATGGTTTAATTTGTATAAAATTTAACAAAATAGATAATGTGTACAAATTTAAATATTTTCTTTAATTTATTGACGGATTTGTATAATCTTAAATATACATAAAAGTCTTATTTTTGAGTAATTATGTCAACGTATAGTAAAATACAATTTGCGTCCAAAAATATTTGCAAAATACAAATGCAATTTATTAAAGAATTTTTGTGCATTTTGTGATTCATTAATATTTAAATTTTTTTTAAGTGTATTTTAAATTATTTTATTTTCAATAAATTGCCACATTAATAAGTATAGTACTTAAATTTATTTTCAATAACTTTTTTAAAAATAACCCAATACATTTTTTTAAATAAAACATGTAAACCTATTTTATATGAAGAAATGTGAATGGGATTTAGAAAAAGCGAAATTATTTTAATTTAAAAATTCCACACTTTTCAAATATATTTAAAAAATTTTAAATTTTAAATAGTATATTTAACAAACCCATTTATACAATCTTATTTTTGAAGTATTCGTATCAAAGGCGACATAAGCAGAATTCACAGGTCATTAAATTATTAAACCAGAGATATTGATATTAAAACTTATATAACTTTTTAATTTATTTTGGGTTTTTAGGTAAGTGAAACAACGAAATAAAATCGAGAGTTTTAGCAATTTCGCGAAATTGAAAATATAAATCGATATAGATATCCATGGAATATTAGCATGCAAAAATTTTTGAAAACCGAAAGACACTCGGTAAGTTTTTGGAAGTCCTTTCATGGAATTGTCGATATACATACACATGCACTCTTTTTCTACGAATACAAATATACGTATGTATATTTAAATTTAATGGATGTTATGTTTTTATTTGTAAATAAAATATACAATAAAAAAAGGCAGTAAAATCCAAAGGTATTTTCTTTGTTGAAATGGTTGTAAATACTTGTGTGCACACATTCATTCATCATTGACAACTATTTTTTAAATAAAATCTGAAACTTTCAAATTTGTTTTTATGCAAATATTTATCAAAAGTTTACTTACTCAAAAATGTAAAAAGTGATTGCATTTAAAATAATCAAAACAAAATAATTTTATATAATAAATATATATTGACGCTAGAAATTTTTATAAAAATTCTGTTTTTTTTTTTTTGTAAAAATGAAAATACTGAAAAATATCAATAAATTAAAAAAAAAAATACGAGTACAAATCAAAAAAAAAAAAAAAAATATGTAAGAATGTTACATTCGGCTTGGCCAAATCTATATACTCAACATCTACAACTTTTTAAATTTCACCCAATATAGGAGGTGGGCGTTAAAGTGGGCGGACCATGTCCGATTTTGGTTTCTGAGTTTATATTGGTCCTTGAGCTATTTATACAAAACTTCGTTGATGTTTGAACATATACGAGATATAAATGGTAAAGTAGGTGGATCACTCCTAATTTTTTACGTTTGTCCTTGAAATATTTGTGCAAAATTTGGTTGATGTACATGCTTTTTTGTGAAAGATGTCGGCCAAAAAGTATAAACTGGGGTTGCGAACCGATTTTTCTAATTTTCAATACCAAACAAACCTTATATAAGACAAATATTTGAGCCAAATTTCATCTCTCTAGGATGTCCGCCCCGAGCCCTATCCTGCTTTCAACAGACAGACGGACGAACATCGTTAGATGCTCTTAGATTTTCACGAGGGGATTACTTTATAGGATATGTTTCACATGGAATGACAAAGCCAATATACGCGCCTAAATTTTTTCATGATAAGTATAAAAAAAGCTAATTTTTGGTTAGTTTTCTTTAACACCTCAGAGCTCTCAACATTAATAAAAATCATATAATATAGTTTGTCTTTCTCTTTGTTTACAAAAACTATTTCTATCCTACTACATACATATATTTCTCTGTGAGTCTTAAAATATTTCCTCAAAATTTTTTTTAGGATTTGTATAAACATAACAATACGTCTGTAATTCTATAGATTTACAATATCCTATCTATATTTAATGAATATCATAATTAGCCTTACGGTTTAAAAATATTGTCCGACAATATTGCTGGGACTAAAAACAATAACTCGAACTTAGAATGATAGAGTCACATAAAAATGTAGTTCGACAAAGCTTTACGAAACCTCATAATGACATAACACTTGCGATGCATTTGACCTTTTTTTTGTGACCTTTACCTGCGAATATCTCCCGTATCGTACACGTGATTATCGCTGTCCAAAATTGATTTCCTCCATATAATTCTGAATTTAATCAGGATTATAATTACTCTATAGAGTAATTATTCAGTGAACAATTAGAATTTCTTAAAACCGATAATCGCTTAGTAAATTTGGCATCATATCAGGGAATTAGGAAACGATTTTTCGTCTGGTACGGGAGCATTGGCAAAAGTAATTTGTTGTTTAACCTGCAATCAATAAATGCGTTGGAAGAGTTGTTTGAAAATATTGCAAGTTGTATGTTGCTTACCATATAAAAATATCGTAGTAGCTAACCAAAATCAATCCCAAGACGAGAATAGTGTCCAACTTGGCAAAGGATATGTTGTGTTAGGAATATACAACATGCAAGGAAAAGGAACCAGCACACATTACCTCAAGATAATAAAGATGATATATAAATATAATATAAGTATATTTAAATCATATAAAAGATACAAAAAATAAGGTATTTTCAATGAATTATTTGTTTACAAAATTAAGGATTTTTAAAGCTTTGTTTTTGTGAACATTATTTTTTTTTTTTAAATCAATTTTTATTTTTAAGGAATTTTTTAACAAAATTATGTAGTTACATTTTATAGTAATTAAGTTTGTATTGAGAATGTTGCCAATATATACTATATTTTTTTATTAAGATAAATACACAAATTAATTTCATTTCAACAAGGTTATATTTTAGAAATATGTGAACATCTATGTTTTGAAAAAGTAAAAATAAAGCAGTACGGATATTGTCCTTTTCGAAACAAAGAACTAAATATCTTAACAGGATTTTTTCTCAAAGATTTTAACCATAGTATACAAAAATAAGAAAAAAGATGAAGCAGAAACAAAAACAAATCTGCAATGTCATAAATATCACGTTCATTTCTAGGAATATTTCCTATAAAGTCAATAGAGACAAGATTGGAAAAGTTTCAGTTTGGTTTCATTACCCCACAAGCCGAGTCAGCTAAATGTTTTAGCAAATAGTAATAGAGTCAAGTCCAAGAGATTCATCATTATCCAAAATGTGTGCGATAGTATCAGTGGGCATGGGAACTAATAGCAAAGCGTTGCGTACGCTATTTAGCTAATTTCTTTCTTTAGGGCACCATAAGAAATGGTTTTGAATATTTATTACTTCAACAAAAAGTTCTGTTTATTCTCATAGTCCAGGACAATTATACCAATGAAAAAATTGCGTAGATTAGATTTCTTGGCCTCTGATAAGGGTAACAATTAATGTCAATAATTTTCCAAGATTGTTGGTAATAAATTTGATAAAAAATTTTCAATTTCTTGAAATCGATTGTTTTCTCATACATATTTTGTAAAATAGTGGACAACTTACACTGCTGCACTCAATGATGCATATATTTTGCTGGATACTCTTACAATTACAGACATTTTTTATAACATGTAGGGAGTTTGTACTTGGGCTTCAGTAAGGGAAAACCATACTTATGAAATACTTAGTGTTGAAAAAGAGCCGCAGAAGTTTTTTTCAACCCATGGTTATGCTTCCTTTGCATTGCTTTTGAAGTATTTATCTTAAAATTATACTTATAAAATTTATTAATGAAAATATTTTGAGCTATATTAATAAATAATAAAAATACTTTTTATTTTGTGAAATTTTTATTTGCTTATAAATTATTCACCTTGTTTCTAAAAAAATATATTTATTTTCACTTTTTTGGGAGTAATATTTATTAGCTTCCAATAAAGTAAAAAACCTGCACTTTGTTCTACTTCTGAAGTGGTGAGTTCTTTTTTGGAAGCGCTTGCTCTTTTTTTTTTTTTTGCTGTGTCCCAAGCATTTCTGAAAGTGATTTTAAATTAATACAAACATTCTACTTTATATCATGTACTCACCCATAAATCCATTACAAAATGAAATATAATATATTTCGTCATTGTAACATAATTATATTGATTGCGGTAATTTAAAATATAGGTAATATTTAAATGTTTGTAACAAAGAATACAAAGAATGGAAGACTTGTTAAAAAAACCTAACTCTAAAATTGTATTAGTCAAATTTTGACTTATTCGTTTTAGTGTTAAAACCTCTTTCACCAAACATCATAACTATATATAGTTGGACAAAGAGTATTCGAAATTTATTAAATATAATTCATCAAAATTATCTTTGCAAATTTTAATAGATTTTCATCTTTTAATTATCTTTGCAAGTTTTTATAGATTTTCATCTTTTAATATCTTTTAATATGATAATAGATAAAAATTATTTAAAATTCTGTTTTACATGTAATGCCGAAAGTAGAATCGGTATATATATACATATTTTGTATTTGAACTTGTATGTGAGGAGATAAAAATTTTTTTGCACGAAAGAGACCATCTTTCCATTCTTTGTATTCTTTAGTTTACAATATAAAATATTTTTTAATAGCAATTAGCAACCTTTCGTGATAATATCTAAAATTTATTTTTACCAGTTCTAACCAATTTTTATATTAACATTGTATAGTTTTAGTTTACCAAATATTCATATTACTAACTATTTTCCAACTAAACTTTTTTCTGTGCGTGTGTATGTTAAAACAATTCCCCAAAAATATTTCTGTTCAATTATTTCGCTCTCGTGATCTGAGCCATTTTAAAAATATCTCTATCATCAGTGCCCATAATTTTTAAAGTTTGATCAAAAAAAGTACGATATATGTATATTATACCCCAGAAAAAGCTGTAGTAGTCCTACAATTAGTTCTACAATTGGTTGAAAACAAGTTGTGCTTGTTCCAATTTGACGCAATGACTGATGGTTTCTGTTCGAAGTTGTCACCCCCAGAACTAGTTCTGTGGACGTTTTATCCAGTCAATTTAATTTTATTATTCTATTTTTACTATTTCGGCAAAAAAAAAATAAATAAATTTTTCAAGGAATTCTAAGAAGTCATTAGAGAACCAGTAATTTGTTTAGAAAAATGTTGTAGAAGTAATTCGAAGGTAGAAGGTAGAATAGAAAGCACTAGTTCTAAGGATGTTATTAAAGAATCTAAAGCGGTTCTGATTACACCAGTTTTAGAACTAATCAATTTAGAACAAGTTCGAGAATTTTTCCAGCGATATGTCGATTAATACATCATGATCTATTTATCTTTTATTAGTATACATTCTTGTGAAAATAAGATTTCAGACTTAGAATTTACCTACAAATTGATATACATTTTCACCGTTTTCAATTAGCGCCTTTGGTATACCTCGACGATTTGTGAAATGAATAATCATCTTTTTGACACCCATTTTTCGCTTAACTAAAATTGAATAGATCTACATGTTACAAATATGCAGAGAAAACAGGTTCATTGTGGCACCGATTTTTTCCCAAACGAATTTCGTCGGTTCCAAGTACTATTTCATAATTCGATAGCAATTGCTAAATATTATGCTAGGCACCCCTTGTCTTAGAAAAGGAATTCGGCTGTGATAAAAGTAATATTCTATAAATTATACATATAAATATTAGGGTTTTTCAATAAAAAAAAAATGTTTTTTATTTGCTTTTTAATTGTAAAAAATATTTCTTTATTTTGTTAAATAAAAAACACATTTTCAAATGGTTATAATAGAGAGCGGATAAAAAAATCACTCTGATTCATAACAGTAAAGAATATCACACATCAATAAATTTTTCCTTTGGCCCAGAAGTGATATTAAAATTGATATAAGGTAATGAAAAAAGAAAAAAGTCAATCAATAAGTTAATAAATACAAAAGAAACTTTGCTACTACTTAATTTAATAAAAATTGGTTTTGAAATATTGAAAAAATGTTATATGATGCATAAAAGTACATGTTTTTGTAAGTAAAAGTTTTAACATTCATCCTTCTTGATAACCATGTGTTAGAACCAGATATGTTGAATCTGTGTAAGACCATAATAAGTGGTGGATTTATTATAAAGGTTAATATTTATGCTAAACAATTTATGAATATGAGGGAGTATTACATAGAAATGCGATGCCTACACTAATTGTAATTTTTGTTATGAAATATTATTTACTTCGGAGAACTTTTGAAAATGGTATGCATATATCACTACAGACTGTTAATCAAAAGCCCGCTTTGTGCTATCCCATATTTCGATTAACTCTACGGTACTTACTCAAAAAATTAATGTTAGTCAATAGTTAGTCAACACCCGTTGATTTTGTACAAAAAATTATAATTTTATTTAATTATTTATAAGTATTATTTAATTAGTTAAAAACCTCGTCCAAGTTAAACTTTTAATGAAGCTGAAAGTCGCAGTTTTTAAGATAATTGGATGAAATTTAGCTTATATGATGCAACAATGAACTCTGTTCAAATTGCTTACAATACTTACTTAATACAATATAGTCCCCATTTTCCCCCAGAATAGATTTTCGACGCTCATAATTTTTTTTTTTTTTAATATTATATAACTCATTACATATAAAAATCTTATATACGTTAAAAATCCAATATAATTTTATAAAATAATTTTTATAAAAGTAAAAAGCACAAATGTTATGAGGTTCGCTTCTCATAAATCCATAGCTCCCATATAAGGCCCAGTTTTGAAAATCATAATAAAGTGCATAAATTAGTATTTAACATAAATTAGTATTAAACATAACAGTTATATGGAAACTACGTTTTTTGTGTATGTAAGATTCTGTAAAGTATAAAATGAAATTCTAAACTTTACAATAAAACTTGATCCACAGTGAAACACAGGTTTCGTATAGAAAACTTTCCAAAAATCGGTTAAGCCGGACCACAACGCTTTTACAATCCTAAAAAATGTCGTCAGTGATGGCATTAACCTGATCCACAATTGATAACAGGTTCCACATACATTCCTCTACGAAAATTGTTCAAGCCCTACTACAACTATCTTACAATCCAAAATAATGTTGTCGGTGATAACACAGATTTCTGTTAAGTTTGGAGCTATAATATAAAAAGCTTGTGTGACCTGTCATAAACAACGGAAACAATATCAATATCTTGAGCCTTTGGATCATATTTTAGAGTAAAAATATTAAACATTTTTACATGATATGTAAAAGAACTAAAAAGAATTCATGAAAACCATAGACGATATTGATGGAAGTAAAAATGGCTTGAAGGAGTAACAAATAATTATTAAAACTGTTGCAAAATAGTGATAGTGAGAAATATTTGAAATTTGTCATATATTATCTTATATTCCCCTTTCTGAAGCCCCTAAATAACATAGAAAGTTTAAAATGCTTAATTTTTCTTTAAATCCTAACGGACCCAGATTTTATACAATGACATTTTATCCTAACATGGACAAGGCTTATTCACTAACGTAAGTTAAAGTATTAATTAAAAAATGATTTTTAATTTTAACTTTAACTTATTTCATTATTATTATTTTTTAACTTTAACTTCCAATGAATCAAAAGGCAATAAAAATAATAATTACTTCAAAAAGAAAAGTTAATTATTGAGAAGAACACTTAAAAATTATATGATAGTACCCGGGTACCCTGGGTATTTACTCCAGTAGGTGTCAACTAATTTTATATATATACCAACTTAACTAAATTGAGGTTTCTTCTGATTCTAAACTTTAAAAGTATCTTAATCGCGATGATCTGAAGCTTCGTGACTGTATATTAATTTTTAAAGAAATACGAGCATTTCAAACACAAAATAACCTATGCTTGATACAGTAGATACAAATCTACTTTTAGGCATGAAAAGCGGAAACCTGAAAACTATGATAGGTATTCTAACAGAACATTGTCCCATAGGGGGAATGACAGGGAATTGGGAGATAGGTTCCTCTGGTCTTTGCAAGATGTGAGAAGATGATGAGGAGATAGAGACGGTGGAACATATTATATGTCATTGTCCATGTCTACAATTAAGTAGGCAGAAATGGCTAGGCAGTCGATTCGTCGACGAATTGGATAGCATATCAAGGATCGATCTGGTTTTATAGTTTTAATTTTATAGTTCGCAATATACTTGCGTGCTATTCTGGTTTTGTTTAAAAAATAAATATTTTATGTACAAATTTTTATATATAGATCTGATGGATATTTTAAATACATTTCTAGATCTTAAGTTTATAATATGAGTAATATTTATTCTAGTCTTAGTTATTAAATTTTTTACCTTTATTTAATATTTTAATAAAATATAATAAACATAATTAAACATCATTAATAAACAAATTTTATTTTTTATAAACTGCTCAGCCAAAATAAAAATGTTTTACTCCATAAAGTGTATCAAAATTTATTTTTAAAAATCAGATTTAAAAAAATATTTAAGATTTAAAGTCGGTTTCGTATGAACTTAAAAAGAGAATTCCCCATATATGTATATATACTTTAGAACCATCTTAATACAGTTATATATGCTATTGTATTACTCAAGGACCATGCAGTCTTCATAAAAACTTTTATCACTTTTGACCATTGAAATAATAAAAATGAAAACTTTTTATTTTATAACATATTTTCTTGTAGTCTTTTTTTTAGAATATTTTCTTTATCATACATGCCACTTTATTTATATTTTTATACTACTTTATATATGAGACTAGAAGTTTGTACAAGTAGCAGTGACGCTTAAGTTTCAAATTCAGTTATAACCCCTACCACCAGAATGGCTAAAATGGTAAAAAATAGATTTTTAAATTCTTAAATCATAGATTTAATATTTACACAAAATTAGTTGACTTAAAGTCAACCGCTTTAAATGCCTAATGTCACATTCATATGTGACTATATATTTTCTGAATTCGTCCTCCATGTTTATTCATATAAGCTGTCTGTTGTTCTAACTGACTGCTTTTCAATCTTAATGCCCATCAATATGTCTGCTATTTAGTTTATTTGACTTAAGGCTCACATATATGGGAAAATATTTTTGTTTTTGTTAAAGGTTGTACTTCTACATAAACACTGGTTTCCTTTCGCAAAGGACCTATAAATGTATATGTCGGTCGGGTTTGACCACATTTTTGAGTTGCTACATTTTTTGTTTTATTTTTGAATTTTTTTTTTATTCCTCCCTAAACTTTGGCGACAATAAGTTATAAAAAAAAACATATATACTCTGCGTAGTTATAGCAAATTTTTACAATATGCTCTATAAATTGAAATACTACGAAATACGTAAAGATAGATAAGAAAAAATCAACAAAAAAGGAAAAACTAAATCAACAAAACAATAATAATTTAATACTCACATATAAAAAAAAATCGTATCGTCATCTCGTATATAAAAGGTAGTTTGGGTAAAAAATCATAGAAATAGAAAAAAGGCACAAAAACGAAATACGAAAACCGAGAAAGACTAATGTACCCTACAATCATATAACTGATATAAATTTTAAAATATTTTAATGAAATATTGATTTCAACAGAAACTGTTTAAATAAAAAAGTTATTGGAAATAAGGGTTTGCGATGAGTTATAAAAGATAGAAAACGAAACTTCTATAACGGTTGCATAAACAAACTTAACCCTTAAATGCTCCTGGCACCTTTAAAGATACAACCATTCAAAAAATTCATACGCCCAAAGTTTTCATTTAATTTGCCTTAAATTGTTTTTAAATCGTTTGAAACATAAATCTTTTACAAAAAATAAAAAAATAAATCTTTTCTTATTGCCTTGTAGGAAGAATTTTAAAATGAGTGAGAGAATTTTTAATAAAATTATAAAAATTATGTTCTTCGAAGTGTAAAATCTGTGAACCCTTGAATATATTTTTGGGACAGAAAATAATTGTTATTTTTGAATTTTTAAACAAAAAAAAAAAAAAGCAGCGGTAACCAAATATCGGACAACTGATTCAAACACTTCGTTGTGATATTTACGAAGTATATTTTCGTAGTGATATGCTTTTTAAAATTTTTATTTTTTTGAGAAGAAATAAAAGTCATTTTTGATTTTTATTTAATTTTATTTTTTTATTATTTTTTTTTTTTATCAAAAATAACTGTTTTGTAATTTTTAATTTTACGATCAAAAATAACTGTTATTTTTTTTTTGATTTTTATTTTTTCGAGCAGTAATAACAGTCATTTTTCATTTCTGTTTTTCAGAAATAACAGTTAGAAATAAAAGTCATTTACTGAAATTTGTTTAACTTTTCTGCTTATAAGGTTACTTTTCTTTTTTTAATAAATAAATTTACCGGCATATATGTTAGTTAACAATTTTCCTAGTGAAAGAGAGAGAAAGTGTTGCTAAAAGGGTGTTTTTTTCCCCTCTATTGATATCAAAGAAAGAAGTCTAATGGCATAAAAAAGTTAAATAGGAGTCTAACTCTTTTAGTTCTCTCAGCAAAAAGCAAAATTATTTGCTTATATAACTTTTTATTTTGTTATAAGTAAAATTATGGTAAAAGTGTGAACCCAGTTTTTCTCCAGAATGTCAAATTTCCTCTCAAAAGGACTTCAAACTTTCGAAACATGAGCAAGTTGTAAAAATATTATAAAATATTTACATAAATTATATCGACTTAATATGAATGTCAAATTAAAGCTGCGAATGCCTAGAAATATAATATTTTTACTTATTTCAGCATAAAAAGTTAATTTTTTAACATTATATTTATAAGCTAATTATATAAAGGACTTTTTTTGCATTTTGTGCTGCAAAAATTAAGTAAAGGGATTCTTAGCACTTATTTGACTTGCATATTGGGTTGACATAACTTTGGTCCTGGAGAAAAGAAAAACCGAGTAGTTAATTTAATTGTGTATGGACTCTAATTTGATTAATATGTTGAGTTCTTTCATGTTTGAATGGCAACATTTTTAATGTTAAAAAAAAAAATATAAGTGTAGATTTGATATTAAAATTTTGAAACAGTTTATGTTAGAAAAAAATAGAATTGTAAAAAGTTTTCCAAATGCATTTTTTTTTCAATAGAATATTTTTATACTTATTTTTTTGTATATTTTTATTGTGTTTTTGCGTTTTTTTGTTTCTTTTTTTTCATTGTGCCTTTTTTACTTTCGCGTATATTTTTTATTTTGATATTTGTTTTTTTCGCCTTTTCTTAGTTTTGCATTTATTTTTTATTTTTATTTTTTGTGTTTTTTTAATCTTTTTATTTTGGTGTCTTCGTTTTGTGGTAAACATTCCTAAATAAATATTACTACTGCTCACAAATAATTGTTATTTATGGTCATCAGCAATGTTGCCATTTTAGCATTTTTTATTTTTTTCCTGACCTTTCTTGATTCTTATTGCCTTCTAGAGGCTAAAATTTAGTACTTCAATGTAGAAGAACAGTTCTTATATGCTTTTACTAATTCTAATTTTACAGAATCGCAAAAAAAGAAGAAAAATCGACATTACTTATATTTGACAAAAAATTTTCGTGCTTCATTCTCCAAATTGAATAAAGCTTAGTCATTATATAGACTCCCTTAATTATTTATTATAATTAGCTTTTAATACACCATTAACCATAAAAACTAAAATAATATGAGAGCAAATATAATTTGAAAAAAATTCTTATAAAGGCAAAAATCACAAAAAAATTGAAAATTATTAATGAAAAACGATTTATAATGACCAATCTTTTCAAAATATTGTGATAATTTTCATTTGATGTATAACCCAAATTTGAATGGAAATTTTGTGTGTGTGATATTAGTTTTTTCATGCCCTTATTTTTTTTTTTTTTTTTGGCATTTAACCTTTTCTGACCTTTTTTAAAGTACAATTTAGCCTCTTTTTTCTAACCTCCTGGTAACACTGCTCGTAAAAATAAAAATCGTGAAATAATTTGTTTCTGCTCGAAAAAAAATAAGTCTTATTGTTTTTTTATGATAAAAGACATAACAACAACGGTCCCTGATATTTTAAATAATATTAAATATAAACCTACTTTAAATTATGTTTTTTTAAGATATCAAATAGTCTTATTTTGATCTTAATGGGCAATTCTCCAGAAATCATAATTCTCCGTTTGTATCTTTAAAGATACACTGGGCGCTTACAGCTAAAGTTTGATTTCCGTTATACTTAGTGTTTGTATTTATTATCAATTGCATTTTCGTTTATGTTATTGCCTTCGCTAGAGCAAGTTCACTTGTTTGGGCCTAAATAATACATTTTTTTTACATATTTTAAATTGTTTAACAACCTTTAATCACAAACATTTAGTTTATATGCACTTTGGTAAAATTTGGTAACTTTTATTTGAGTTGGTTTTTAATGACTGATGATGACGTGTGCGAATTTCTTTGTAACAGCAGTTACAGTATTGATGATATCGATAACAAAAGTGGTGTTTTAAATGACAATGAGCAATTGAAAACTGAAATAACACACAGGTGTTATTTCGCATCATCTGCAGATGACAGCAGATGGTGATGAAAATATGGATCAGAATAATATTGGCCTATCAATATGGTCAATAATGATACGAGGGCGGATCAATATTTCCGTGACTTTTCGAACTTCCATCGTAGTTATATGAAATACAACACTATTAGCATCAAGTACTACCTCGAAATTCACTTTTTTCCATTTATAGAAAAATACACGAGGTTGTATGTTTTGAACAGCTGTTAAACGCAAAGTAAATGACGACACTTGCTCAAATTTTGACAGTAATCTATTAACAGGTGGTACTTGATGGGAATAGTGTTGCATTTCATAGAACTATGAGGAAGTTCGAAAAGTCACGGACTTCTTGATCTGCCCTCGCACAACCGAAGTGGATTCGACTGACACAGAATAAATATATTTAGTACAATTCAATCTAGGGTTAAAACTACGTTATTTATTTGGACAACTTTTACACTATGATGCCATTAGCAGCGGTATTATATATTAATAGCCATACTATAACACGTAATATAATTAAAAACTGCAAATTTCCCAATGAAAAAAAATGCTGAGATTCAAACCTGAACTCAGTGAGGAATATATTGTGAATGTACTTAAATAGATGCAACTTCACTACCTTGGAAAGATAATAGAATTGTAAATTTAGGGTCAATTTACATTGACCTAAAGCTGCTGGAAATGCGACAGAACAATTAACTAATGTAAAAAGGCATATAATTCTACTGAAAGTGAACAAATTGGGTATTCCATCATTTTTTCATAACTATCATACTTACTAAATTATTATTTTATTATATTTATTTTTCCCAATTTTTCATGTTAATCAATGGATTATAATATATATATTTCTGTTATTGTTGTTTTGTTTTATACTAAAATATATTTATTAAAAAACAAACAAAAAAAAAATACTGTATTGTAATAGTTTTCGCATTGATAATAAATTAATGAAGTTTTTTCTTTTGTTTACCGAATTTTCTAAGCAATTTCAGTTAGGGGCGACTACCCAGTATATTTTTAAGATAAGATGAATAAGGAATCATATTTTTTTAATTTTAATTAAGTATATCTCCTAAACTAAAGTTTAGAAAAAAATAATTTTTTGCGCAACTAAATTTCATAGTGTTGGCTTTAGTTTCCTGAAGAAATAAAAAATATACATATTTTTTTATACTAAAATTATGCATTTATTTAAAGACATGTATTTCTGTGGTACTTTTTCGTATGTTACTTGAATAAGGAATTTTTTAAAACTAAGCAAACTGTAATTTATTTTTAGATTTTAGGTTATAAAAATGAAAGTTATTATCTTCTAACATTCAACTAGTAATGAGTACTGCCACCATTTTTCAAATAACCTCAAAAATGCGATTTGACATCGACTTGTATAACGACTCTAAGTAATTTAGCGAAATTGAACTCCATGCTTCCGTTATTGCATCCTTGAAGGATTCTATCATCCCAAATTGTTTTCCTCCTTTATAAACTTTTTTTGCAAGCCAACCTCAGACATTTTCCATTGGATTCAGGTCTGGTGAATATAGGGGCCAATCCAAACGTTGAACACCTTGTTGATTAATCCATTGTTTTACTGCTCTGGCGGTATGAATAGCAGCGTTGTCGTATTGGTACGTCCAAGGTATGGGTCCAAAGAAATCATTACATTTTGGAAATGCTTCCTCCAGAATATTTTTGTAAGTCGTTGCAGTCATTTTGTTGGCTACAAAAACCAATTCCATACAATTATTCCACCCTCTCGGCTGTGTCTGCAGCTCAAAAATAATTCCTCCTTATTTAGGACATGGAAGCAATAGTTATACCCGTCGGGACCATCAATATTAAACTTTTTTTCATCGGAAAATACAACTTTAAACCATTTGTCGGACCATGTCATTGTACTTTTGGCAAACTGCAGACGTTTTGATTTGCGTTTTTCATTAAGTGGTGGTTTTTTTCTGTAGTTTTCGTCGGACTATGTATGGGCACGAATTTAAAATACGGTGCACTGTTCTTAGACTGGCACTGTTAAAATAATGTGATTCTTTATTCAAGTGGCAAGTAGTGTAAGTTCTTTAAAAAAATAATAATAATAAAAAAAGATAAAAACGTAGTTATTATTTTTTCAACATTTTACATATAATATATTCTTTTTTCATCAAAATCGTAGACCTTGGGCATTTAAGGGTTAACAAGTACTTTTAAAAAGTAAATCCAAAAAAAAAACAAAAATCAACCTAAATATGAAGTGAGTATCAACAAAAAAAAAAAAGTCACTCAGCCATAAACATACTTCACACTAACAAAAGCAATTATAAAAAAAGACATTTTTTTATAAGTAAATGTATACATTTATTTATAAAAAATATTTGCTTGTGCATAAGAAAAAGACGTATGTATTGTTATTTACGTTTCTAAAAAAAACTATAACAAAAGAAAAGGATACGGAAACAGAAAAAGAATAAGATGGAAGGAAAAATATAGATTTTAAAAAGTTTTTTCCCATTTTCATGAATAAATCTAAGATGTATTTGATAAATATATATAGAGCAGAAATCTATGGAGTTTATATACCAAATTGATCCGATATGCTTCACTACCCTTATTGATGCGATAAAAAAATTTTACTTTGAGTGGAGCCTACAACTTCCCCTGGAAATACCAACCAAAATGTAAGTAAATTATTCTTAAGAAATGTAAGACTATCACTGCAATAGTGTTTTAGATATGTAATAATCAATATCCACTTTGATATGCGGTTTACTACTCCCCTAAGGCTACTCGTCCTCTTTTCATATCATTTGTAAATCTTAATAAGAAAATTTGTCTACTAAATCTGAAGACTTTTTCTTTAAAAACTCTTTAGCTATGCTATAATTAATATTTGCTTTGTTTTAATTGGAAATTTTCATAAGAAAATTATCTGCACAAAATCTTAATACCTTCACACCTACAGTCCTTTACATATGAAATATTTAAGATTTACTTTTTGTGTGAACTAACATTCTCGCTAGACCTATCCAACCCATTTTCATCTCAATTGTAGGACATGATAATAATATATACAGGTCAGGGACCGTAAAAATTATGACCAATATTATACAAATTGAAATTTAATTATTATTTTTTGATTAAAAATTGGGAACTGTTTTAGTTTTTTTTTTGTAGTTGAAAATATAATAATTAAATTGGGTTTTTTTATTTTTTGATTAAAAAATAACAATTATTAAAATTATCTAGGTTGAACCATATATTGAAGCACATTTCGGAAACGACTTGCCAGATTTCATTCAATAAAAATTCGAAAAACTCGAATCGAAATTGTCTTCCAGTAATAGTCTCATGATTTCTAATACCTGCAACAGTTATGGAAATATTAAATTAAATATATATATTAATACATATTTACTTTTTAATACCTAACTTGTTCATGAAATAATTTCTTAAACTAATATGCATTGAAATTGTACTTTTAATCTTGATTTGTTATTTATAAATTTAGTGGAGTTTTGAAACAAATTTTGATTAGAAAATACATAATAATTGGCGAAGAGGAAAATTAAAATTAAAAAAAAAAATAATAAATAAAAAATAAAATAAAATTCTACAAATATTGTCGTAATGGGGAAACAATTGGCACAATTGCTTAAGGATCAACAAACTTGAGCTCAACACATGCTTGAAAACCAGTATCAATTTCTAGCACGTTTTATGGAAAACGTTAACACAACTCCAAAAAACAACATACTGCCCTTTCCAAAGTTTAAAGTCAATTCTGATAATTTTTCTGCTTAATCGAACCAACTGAAAGAGCATATTAAAGCATATGGCATTCAAGAATCCGAACAAATGAAATCATATTTCATTTCTTGGAAGGGTACAGATCTCTTTGAATTACCAAAGATGTTAGTTGGAACAGGAAAAATTCAAATCCTAGTTTAGAGGAAATCATCAACATAGCAGAAACATATGGATCCACTCAATTATTACTGCAAACAATAAGAAGCAACAGTTTTCCGCAAGAAGTTCAGCAAATTAAGCATAGGATGTAATGTATAGATACAAACCTTGTATGGAGTTTCTTTAAACAAAATTGTCTAAAGTCAAAGTTGTTACGAAGAGGATTGCGGGAGTCATTAATAGGACTAGCAAAACAGTCGGACATGGGGGCGTTCGGTCCTTTCATAGACAAACTTTTATTCCCATACAGGATTTTTTTATAGACTCCCTATTTTTCATAAGTTCTTACAATTACAATAATGGACCAAAAGAAACATACTTATAAATCAACAAAGCCCGAGTATGAATCTATTAAATTACCCTAAGGCAAAACTCAATTTTGTTGCTAATAATTTGGACCCAAAAACAAATGCTTGTCAGATGTTTTGACAAGTTGATCTCAAAACCCTACTACTACCTGTATCTTAGTGATCAGTACTGTTTTCTAAAATCCCTAACATAGTTCCCCTAGATGTTATACCAACCCTTTATGAAGAAATCAATTTAAGCCATTATTTTAGAAAACTAATTTTTTTTATTGAAACATTATAAGCACCTATTAACCAAAAACTGGTTAATAGCTATAAATTTACATGGACTTTCAGCTTCTATTTTTTTTTATGGATATTTACTCAGATACAGCTATAAATTAAAAAAAAATAAGAAAAAATAGAAATATCAATATATATATATATATATATATATATATATATATATATATATATATATATATATGTGTTAGTGTGTTTGTTCTTTCTTCCAAGTGCTAATAAGTTTAAAGATTAATAACAAATAGTATTTGGGTGCTTTTAGTGCATGTGCTGTTTGCTGCTTAAGACGTTGGTGACAATGGCTTTGTGTTGTTGCTGTTGATGGTTTTTTGAGGTTGATGATAATCCTTAATGTTCTATTGGAAGATGTTAGATGTTGTTTTAACACAATGATTGATTTTGGTTGTTTAAATGTTAAAAACTAGTGCTTTTAGCACTAGTTTTTCGAGAATCATCCAAATCACGCCACTTACATCATCTTTAACCGCTAGAATGTTTTTTTTCTTATCGAAGTTAAAGAACGTTAACGAAAGTCAACGAAAAAACATGTAAAAAAATGATACTTGCCATTAAATAGATAAGTTTAATGAAAGTAATTGCCAGCTGCAAAAGTTAAGGAGTAGGGTTACCATACGTGCAAAAGTTGTTTAGTAAAAGTAACCGATGATTTAGGTTTAGCAAAATTATTCCCAAATATCTGAAGACTTAAATAAAAAATGAAAATTCCAGCATTTTAGCTGAGGATGAATTATTGAGTAACAGCCGATCACTACAAGGAATAGTAAATATCAGCATCAACATTTTTAAGCCAGCAAATTGGAGAGCAATAAGCCATTTGGAAATCAAATACCGTCATGTTCTGGATGTTTAAAAAATCATTCAAAGAAAAACTGTAGGTTTCGCAGCGGCAAATGTCATAAATGTGGAAAAAGTGGTCATATAGCTCCAGTATGTAAATCGAAGAATGTTAATAATATTTAAAATTTATAAGACATAGATACTCAGTCAGAAGATTGTTAAAAAATATTCATAAATATTCAAGTAAATGAGCGTAGAATTGAATTTCAATTTGACACTGGTACATCATGTTCTATTAAAATTTTTTCAAAGACCTGCCATTATTGAAGACAGATACAGTTTTAAGAGCTTATGGCAATCAAAATATTCCAGTTCTCGGAATGCTAGAAGTAAATGTTACATTAGGTTCTGAAACAAAAACTTTGAAATTATTATTACACTGTGCGACAAATGGTAGGGGTGATCGGGAAGGGTTCAAACTACCGGGGAAAGTTATATCGGTTAAAAAGAAGTTATACGTATCCCGGCTTTTCGCTGGGTCACGTCTGGGAATCGAGATATATCGATTTGAAGTTAGTAACTATCATATAGGGAAAATTGTGACCTTTGGTGGTCTTTTTTTTTGACATAACTCGAGAACCACCAGTCCGATTTTGCTGAAATCTGTTCATACAACGTTTCGCAACATAAGCAACAGTTTCGCAGTTATAAATAAATGTATGAAACAAAAACTATTTTTTGCTTAAAAAATTGAATTTTTTTATTTTTAATTCATAAAAAATTCAAAACGATAAAAAAAGTGTCAAGTCCTATTACTTTCACGTAAAGTCACATAACCTTTAAACAAAATGAGACATAGATCATGAAAATCGATGGACGCGTTTCGCTTTTATTCACAATTAAGTGAAGGTATGAATTTCAAAAATTTGCTCGAGATATGCTCAAAATTCCTTGGAAAAAACATTGACGACTTTCTTTATGATCGTCAGAATTTAAAAAAAAGTAATAAACAAAAAGTTATTTGACTTTTATGGTAGCGGTAACAAACTAAAAAATGGTCATAAATGTACGTGGACAATTAAAAGGAAAAAAGGAAAGTGCACTTTTTTAATTATTTGGTTTTTTTCCGTTGGCTACCTGCATGATTTGTTTACACAAATTGCACCCACATTTATGAGTGGTCATGTTTTAGAACATTTCGAAAAATTTAAAAAGCACAAGAATCAGGTTTATAGCTACCCTTAAAAGATGCGCGAATTCATAAGTACCTCTCAGTAAAATATTGAAACTTACGTAGTATTTATAGGTGTTCACTGATCGATTTTTGTCATTCAACAAGTGTCTCCGAACGCGTAAAGTACAGTTTTTTTTAAAGTGACGAAAAAGTAATAAAAGAATAAAACCGAAATGAGTGCAAATTGTCCAGAAAATATCAATTTATTTTGTTACGTTTGTGGCAAAAGAGCTTTTTCAACAAATGCTGCATTACTCACTGAGCAAGTGGAGCGCGCTTTTAAACTTGCCCAGTTTTTGAAAGAAGGCAACAATTTGGAGCCTAATGTCAAAGTCACCGGATATCGAAGACGATAATTGCTATTCCAACAGTACTACACACTCAACGAAGGGAACAAATTTGATTACTGCCACGATATAAAGGGACTGATGGAGGCGATGGCCATTAATTATGTCTCATCTGATTGCCGAATGTTCATCGATTCTTCGAAATCAAGCCTGAAAGTCGTTTTGCTGCATAAATATAATAAAAAACCAAGCATTCCCACTGGCTACAGCACAGACATGAGCGAAGCATACGATTCCATGAAAATAATTTTGGATAAAGTTTGCTACACTGATCACATGTGGCGGATCAGTTGTGATCTGAAAGTCGTGGCGATGCTAAGAGGTCTCCAAGGAGGCTATACGAAAAACATGTGTTTCTTGTGTCTTTGGGATACCCGATTTAAAGGAAACCAATACGAAACGCATGAGTGGCTTGCTCGAGATCCAACGGAGAAAGGACACAACTGCGTAAATGATCCACTGGTGCCAATGGAGAATATCCTCATGCCCCCTCTCCATATCAAACTGGGAATCGTAAAAAATTTTATCAAGGCCATTGTGAAACAACCGAAAATTCTTGATTGTTTGGAAAATATTTTCCCACGAATCAGCGAAGCAAAATTGAAGGAAGGTGTTCTGAATGGGCCGGATATACGAAAGCTAATTTATCGCCAGAACGGAAGCCAATTCGAAAAAAGTGATATATAGGCTTAGTACTTATTAAAACCGAGTATACGCTTTGACTGAGAGAGATAGTGCCGCAGAAACAATTTTAATTTTGTAAACCCTGTAAATTTACATTTAAACAAAAAGAAAATATTAATAATAATTGTTATTATCTATTCGAAAATTAAAAATCATAATTAATTTTTAATCAAAAAACAAAAATCAAAAAATTATTGTTATATTTTGAGTAAAACATATAAAATCAGAAACAATAGCTATTAAAAAAAAATAAACAAAATAATAATCAAATAATCGTTGTATTTCGAGCAAAAAACTAACTCAAAAATTATTGTTATATATTGAGTGTTTTTTTTTTTTAATTAAGAAATTATTGTTAATTATTGAGTTTTTAAAGATGAAAATTACAAAAAAAAAAAAAAAGAAAAAAAATAGTAAAAGTGTTCCATAATATGTTCCTAGCGTTCCTGGATGATATTGGTTCAAAAGTGTTCCATAATCATTATTTACAGTTTCTGACGTAGATGTATATACAAACAGTAAAGGTAACCAGCAATCATTTTGCTTATACCATTCTATCTAAATAATAAATGTGTCACTACTATCTAGCTTATGAAAACTAAAACTGCCCGCCTGACCTGAGTTTCGATATTAGAATTTTTGAAACTAAATGTTTAAGAATATTTCTAATATATAACATATATGAATATTCGTAGCGTTGAACTTTTCTCAGTAGTAAACATTCATGTAATATTCGTGAATTTTAAAAATAACAATATAGTAATAAACTTCTAGTTCTATTCTATGGTTAATGTTGTAGAAATATATATATTTCTTTTAAATTTTTTATTTATTTTTTTTAATCGGTCTAAAAGCGGTCATTTTTTACATTTAAATTCGAAAACTTTTCTGCGAACTTAGGTGAAAATTAAAATTTTGTATTTTTGCTTCATATGCGTAGTAAAAAAAAAATCAAAAGTGAAGAACTATAAAGAATTTTTGAAAAATACTTAAAACAAATAGAAGAGTATCAGTCATATTAAGTCATTTTAATAAGCAAACATAATTGTGAATATGTCTAAACGTGACAGGGACATATATGGAAGCTATGGATATTTAAGGACCGATCCTTCAAAAATTTGGCTGTAAGATTTATACTATACTATATATATTTGTTAAATTTTATATTTATGGAATTATTTATATAGGAATTATGAACGAAGAAATAATTCTAAGAGGGGTTCATGAAATTTAGTAGTATGATTTTCGCTTTCACAAAACTCATCTATGACAAATTTTATTTAAATACACATATATTTAAGATACTTATTAGCATTTGGCCTATTTTCAGGAAAATTTTAATATGGGGGCTGATTGAATTAATGACTACATTTTGACCAATTTCATTGTGTTATGTTGCTGGTCCAAAATAGTCTCAAGTGCTAAATTTCGTAAATTTACCTTTAAAACTTCGACCTAAAAATTAGCAAAAATTATTGCAATAAAATTGTAAACAAAGCGCTATAAACCTTTCCCGAATCAACCGCCATTTTTGGCGTTTCAAGCTCATTGTGCCTCGTATTTTTCTATTTACTTAAATATAAGAGAAAAATAATATTTTAAGATTAAACGTAATATTTTAAGTTAACTTACTTCTTAAGAAATCTAGCAAATATTTGAAATTCCAGTTTAATTCTTTTAATTCGATGTATTCATTATAGGAGTTCGAGTTCTATGTGAATATACATATTGTGCGCGGCAAAATGATATATTCACTGTTTGTGTTGCTTTTATGATAAATTTCAGTGGGTATTTGATAGTACTGCTGGCTAGCTAAAATACTTACTAATGAAAGGAGTTTCTGTTATTGTTTTATTGTTTTAATTCATTCATTCTGTCCAGTTTAAAAATTTAAATTCTTTTCTATCTCACTGACTTATACGGTCATTTTCCAGGCTTTATATGTATGTTTTTTTTTTTAATATGTTCTGAATTTTTCTAAAATGCATTGGGTTTGCGAATTTCATTCCACACAATTATCGATTTACTAATCATATATTTTTATTCATTATCGATTTACTATGCATATATTTTTATACTTTTATTCAAAATACTACACTATATGTTAAGCGAACTATTTCTTTGATTTTATTCTTGTTTATTGAGTAGGACTTATTCTTTCTAAAGTTAAATTATTTCAACAGTCAATCAATGAGTTTTACATTGAATAAATGCTTTTATATGTACACAATATAATTTCATTGAACGAACGTAAAAGTTCCTTAAATTCAACAAGCATGTTCTTTTATTATTAAAAATATAAAAGTGTTCTTATTTATTTTATTAAGTAATACATGTAACAAATAGTTTCAATGTACCGTACGTTTAATATTTCAATGAATATTTTCGTAGAAACAACGACTTCTTAAGTTGAATCAAAGAATTATTGGAAAAAAATTAACCTATTTCATTCAACGTACTTCATTTGTTGAAACTACTTTTTTCAGTATATACAAACGAGGCATTCTCTAATAAACAAATTTGACTCATATGCAAATTGTTATTGTTATCCGTCTGTGAAATATTTTTATTTTTGTTATATTCCGAAGGATCTATAATAAAAGCATTGCTATAAAATTTAGTTATATTTTAATGTTTTAGCAAAACTGACAGTTTCAATTAACAGCCACTATGTTATGATTAAAATGCAAATGTTATCTGCTAATCATAGAGGACAATTTAGAAAATATTTAATTTAAAAAAAACCCACGACCATGCTATTTAGTGGCCTATAAAATTTTACGAAAAATAATTATTTGTCCTTGTTATATTTTGTCTGTTATATTTTATATTTTAGCCATATTCTAGTATATAATTTACAATTTTATATATGTACATAAATTTACATCAAACTAAATTTGATGTTGACCCGAAACCGTGACGTTTTAATTCCTGTTTAATTTCCTTAGTTCTGTATTTAAACAAAAAAAAAATTAAAAAAAAAAAATAAACTAAATTATAACGAAAAGTTATAAAAAAAAATCCTGTTCAAACACATAAAGACCGTCCAGCCAGCTAAGTTCTCATATAATAAATAAATTTATTCTATAATTGAAGCATGGACGCGTATGATTTTTCAAAATTAGTTTTTTTTGGCATAATATTTAGAGTTATGTTGCTCATGAACACACATATTCAATTTAACAATTCAGTTCAATGAACAACATGATGCTGTTCTTTTCTCTTGCTCTTTTCTGTTCTTTTTGTTCATTTTGCTCTCTTTAAATTTTTCATAATATTAAAATTATTTAAATATAGATATTGATATATTTGGTATAAATATAGAATTAAAAAAAAAATAAGTACAAAAATATATATATTATATATATATATATATATATATATATATATATATATATATATATATATATATATATAAATTAAATGCTTTCAATATAACTCTTGTAAATTGTTCATTGACTGAATAAACACACTTGACATCTGCATCAATTCATTTGTAACTCATGCAAGAGAAACAAAACGAAATGTAACAAATTCAGCTTTGCCGAGAATCATCAAAACATTTTAGCAACAAATCATTTTGAATTGTATTGAATTGAATTATGCTAAGAAAAGCAACAAATGCAACACTGTTATTTGTATGTATGTTGTTTACAAAATATAAATATTACAGAGAATGTTAAAGTTTTAAAATAACGGGAAAAAATAAATAAAATATAATAAAATAAAAATTAATAATAATAAACTTTATTTTATTTAAAATATTTTGTGTTTTATATATTCTGTTTAATTTATTTACTTTTTTTGTTTTGTTTATTGGCAGATTAATTTTAATTTAATTTCTAATATTTACTTTAATTTATTTTGTTTTGTTATTCATTTTTTAAATATATAAATATGTATAATGTTAATAAATTGTACTTCAATTCAAATATAACGGTTTTAACGGCTGGTTTAAAATTAAATAACGCTTCTCAACCTTTATCAATCTTTCTCAATGCCTCTCCACCTTTCTGGTTATGTTAACAGCAATTAACATATCTGTAGATATTATTAACGTAGCTATAAACATACAACATTTAATGAAAAGCTTCACCATTGCTTGTAATTATGGCAACACTAAATGTTGGAGCTGCTAACATTAACATCGAAAGCTGTAGAATTCAAATATACTAGTTTGTCCGTTAAGAACATTGTAGGAAGGAATAGAACTTTCGAGAAAAATCTAAATTGGCCGTGAGAACACCATTGAGTGAGTCTAATTGGAAGCATCGTTTACTTAACGATGCTTCCAAACAAATTAACAAGTTAACTGCCCTGGCTGTATATTCTTGTATATTATTAAATTGTGCTGTAAAAAGTGTGTAATTGAAGTGTATTAAAACACATAGTGACTATTTGAACTGTTATTGTTGTACATATTAAAATAAAATAAAGAGTCGTTACAACTTTTAAACTACTAAACTGCTTTTATTTGCAATCAAAGTACCGGTATATTTAAAAGGAAATAAAACACACTTTTTAAAAAGTAAAAACCTAGCAATACTATAAAAGGTCATTTTGCAAAAGCGTTAACATTCATACCTGCATGTGTATGCTTTTGCTATACTTTTCATGACATAGACAAGGGAATGACTATAAATCACAATTTTCATTTGATGTCCTTTTGTTGACATTATTGCTTTTTAAAAAATCTCTTATGAACAATATTAAATAAGAGAGAAAAAGTAATGCTTTGTTTTGAACTCATTCTTTCAATTTAGTTCAATTCAATTGAGCTCTTTCTATTATCACATATTTTGCATTGTTTCATTTTATATTAAGTAATATAATGTGAGAACATGTGCTACAAATCATAACTGTGAATTCAAAAACAAATATTTTATTGCAGATTTTTAAAACACACACAGTTCAGTTATTTAATACAAACGGTTTGTTCAGTCAGGCAGATGGGTAATTCCAAAAAATTTCGACCCAAAATTACAGTTTTTAAAATTTTATGTTTTATGGATTTTGTTAAATTTGGATTGTTCATTATATCTCGAGTATTTTTGTATAAAATGAACAAAGTTTAAGATTAAATAACTTTTTAGCAAAATTGGTATCAACAGCAATTTTTTTTTTATCATAAAATCATGAAAGTTACACATTTCTTTGGCGCATGAACCACAATAATGAAAAAAATATCGTTTATACTACGATACCCTGAAAAAGAGTACTTTAATTTTAATAATATAATGAAATGATCTTTGATGCGGTTTCGTTAATAAGTAAGAACAAGTAAGCAACATGTAGTTGGTCATGTACGATTATTTGATACCCTATACTACGCATTTTCAATTTTTTTTATTTTTTTTTTGACAGGAGTCTTTCGTGGGACCTATGGTCAATAGTCGATCTGCTACTATATATTTACATTTCTGTAAAACATATGTATGTAAAACATATGTACTAGGTTTTATAGTCATATAAATCTTGTTGGCAACAAATATGTTTTATTCTTATGTTGGCATTTATATGGGGCTTATGCACTTTGAAATGATTTTCGGAAGTAGGGCTTATATGGGAGCCATGGTCAGTTATCTACCAATTGTGATGGAATATCGAACTTATAAGCAGCTCACTTGGCCCAAATTTTTAATAAAATATTGAACTATATAAAATATTTATAAACATCTATTACTAATATTGTTCTACAAAAGTATAAGGATATAAGTCCTTATTCTATTTTAAGCCTTTTTGAGCCGCAAAATTTGACATGTTCTAATCCAATTTTTTGGCGATATTTTGAATTTAAATAGATGCTTAATAAATCTTACCAAATATCGAAAAAAATGAAGAAACTGATTAAGTTTTATGATTTTATGAAGTCCTTGTCATCTTCTGTAAAATTTTCATTATGGCTTATACGCACTCCTATGCGTTCATGCTTCAATTATAAAAATCTATGTGGAATGTTTTGAAGCGCTAGTGTTAATTCAAAACAACTAAGTTTGCAATTTGCAGTAAGTTGATTATGTGGTTGATGATAATAATGGTGAGAGAGATGAAGGAGATATAGTTTTTATTAACATGAGTTCTTGTAATTTTGTATTTTATTTCTTTCTGTTTTTTTTTTTTTTTTTTTTTTTTTTTGTAGTTACATAAATTAAATACTACAACCAATCTCCATTAGTACCCACTGAGTGAAGGAAATCGAATAATATAACAAAGCATGAAGTTTATGATTAATGGCATGGTCGAAGTGGTGTAAATTCTACACTGTGATATACTGTTATATATATGGAAAAGAAACAATCAATCAAACGACTAGGAAACTAAGATTTTGGTTCATAAGTTTTGAAATTTGTTTGGTATTTTACAATTTTGTGGCAGATAAATTTAATATCCCTAGTGGAAATAGAACCGGTTCAAAACAAGTCACGTGACAAGTTCTAGGGGTTAGTGACCGGTTCCAGTTCCTGAAATTTATATGGGAGGAATCTGTTACTTTTATATAGTGTTGTCATTGGAGGCTTAACTAATTAACACCATGGGATAGATCATAGGACAAATCACAGGACTGGTCCAAGAGGACATGTTTATTCGATTAGTATAAAAAATTTCATAAAAAATTATATGCTTTAAAAAAAAGAATATATATATATATATGTATATATATATATATATATATATATATATATATATATATATATATATATATATATATATATATACAGAATTATATTTTTATTTTACGATTTTTCGTTAACGTCGATGGCGGCACCCCGAATCCAACCCGTTTATAGTCTTCAACACTAACCACTCAGCCACAGATTGTTATTGCGCACGAGTTGCTAATTTCGCACTTGACAGAAAGAAATTCATTCTCAACTGATATTTAGAAATTCACTCTCAACTTATATTTAGTGAGTGTAGTGGTGACAACTAGATCTCAACTGGAATTTTGGTGACGAGTAAGGTGTCATTTGGTAATCAACCGGTACCGAAGGACAGGTACATTACAGCAATTTTCATCCAGGATATTATATCATTTAATATTTAGACCAATAGATTTCTTCTAAAACTGAACAATAACATCCTTCTAAATGCTCACATTACGCATTTAATCAGGAATAAATGTTTATGATTTGTTATGAAGTTTTACTCAATAAGGTGGGTCACTTAGTAATGAAGAAGAAAATGTAAATAAAATAAAAATATTCCTTTCATTGTTTAGCTTAACGACTATTTATTCATAGAATTAAACTTAAGGGATTGAAAAAAAGAACAATTTTAATTGAATTTTAAATGAATTATTTAAAAGCGGAAAAAAATAAATGTTATTATAATTAATAATGTAAATGTTGAATTTTGTTTAAGTGGATATTACAACAAATCGTCGCTGCTCCAACAAAAACAGTTATGTGTAATCTGACAAAATTTTTTTATTCAACTACCGAAAGCATTGACCAAAAAAAAATATATAGAAATTAAACTTTATTTTAGCTCTCCTGAAAAGTTGTTGAAAAACACATAACTGTTTTTGTCGGAGCAGCGACGAAATTTATACATTACTTAATACTTGTAAGTAAGAATACGTTAAACACGCAGCCTTTATCCATGACCAACATACTTGGTTCCGTTACCTTGATCCCGTTGTTTTACTCAAGAAGCGGAAATGATATAGATATTGAGTACGACAATGGCAGATAATGTTGCCTACCGATTTCTTCTTTTCTTCGTTAAGACAACTGCTAGAGATACTGATTGAAAGGGAGATAGCAACGATAGCTACTAAAATTTGTAGCCGATGATGTGGTTTTAATTTAATTTGATCACAAAAAGACCCAATTTACCTCAAGGTCTAGCAGGTTGACTCATAAATTCCCTGATGTTACAACGATTTTAAAAACTTCTAGCAACTAACAAAAGATCTGCACAAAAACATCGGTCGTTCTATTCATAGTGTAAGATAAGATAATTCCTGATCACAGCTTGCTCGGAAATTTCAATGACCCGCACCCAGATTATATCCAGGTTAGTATAATTCGCTATCTTTTAAAGAGATACTGTGCGTCAACTTTGATATCGAATATTAATTACAAAGAAGCTAAATAAGACTTAATCATTGATTAACGAATGGTATACGACTTGAAAAACTCCTGCAGAACAACAGATCTGCACAAAGACAGCAATCAAAAACTTTATAGCTTATAATGATATCATTCCTGGCCAGTTCAGTCTGCAATAATTCTGCCGGGATGTTTCAACAACCTCTCGAAAATTCTTAACAAGATCCGAGAACAACTTGGATGTTAAATAAATATTAGAGAGACCCTTAATCGCAGCTTGACTATTTAAAAAAAACTATTTTTCTATACCTGGGAATTCAGCAGACCACACCTACCCTATCCTTCTATAGATTAAACCATATTCGACACCGAGAACTGTTTTTCAAGCAAAGGACAGGTGTACAATATTTAGCCAATATCTCACTTGAGATTCGACATCCAGAATTTTAGTTATTCCTTTCAGAAAAGACTGCATGTGCACAAATCACACCTGATGCTGAAACTTGATTAACATGGAAGGCAATGAGATTGTTATAAATATGGTTATACTGACCTTCATATAAACATGCTATATTTATATATCCGTACAGGTGCCCATAAGGTAGTAATACCTAGTGAAGCTGCTTCTGAAATACGACTGCGCCTACTTTTTTTCACAAACAATATTTAATTACCGAAAGAAATAATTCGAACGCACTTATAAAATATGTATGTATACGATAACTTACTCTTATTGCAGTTTATTATGGATTTGCATTTATATTGAAATTTTAAATGGATTTTTACATTTTTTTTTTTTTTTTGTTAATTATTTTTATTTGTATATATTTTAAAATTAAAAAGATTTCAAATAGTATTTTTCAATCAGCAGGTATAATAATTATTGATTAAAGTTACTGAAAATATATTATTATAATTTTTTATATTTCATTGTGCTTTTTAATTATAGCAACCAATATTTATAATATAAATGTGAACTTATTATAGTTTCATCTACCGAATGCTTTTAATTTATTGCTCTGTGGCTTGTAAAGGTGAAGGTAACTATTTTGACGATTGTATGAACTTCATTACTGTCATAATGATGATTATAAAAGAATCCTGGTATTAAGAAATTTTCTCCAATAACAATAATATTTTAATTAATTATAATAAATGTTCATTACCGTTACCGTTTTTCTACCGATTTTTTCCCTGTGTGTAAAAACTAAAATAATATAAAAATAAATAAAAGTCAACAAAAATTTTAAAATTATTAATCAAAAAAAAAATTTAATTCAAAAACAAGCAAGAAAGATATAGCCGGTCAAACCCGACTATATGACACAATACATCATTTTGTTTGTGTATGAAAAATTCGGGGAGCGGTCTGTGGCCAACTGTTGATCGATATTTTTATCCTGTTGACCGATATATATGTAACGTACAGAAAAAATCATCCAACACCCACCTTAAAGTATACCAATCGACGTAATAGATACTAACATTTATATGAATTTATGTACTCTATGGTGATTACCGAAAGTGGGATCATATGGGAGCTATGGTAAATAAAGGACCGATTCCCAGAATATTTGGCACTGTGATTTCTACTTATGCAAAACTTATTTATGTGCAATACTAACTTGATACTAATATATATTAGGATTAACGCACGATAGTAATTTTCGGAAAAGAGATCACATGGCCAATTATGGAATTTGGAAATTAGGCACAAAGATTGATACTTACACAAAACTTTTTGCACAAGATTTCATTAAATTATTGCTAATTGTAAAATATTTATGATCATTGAACCCCTATTCTGAGAGCTGAAATAATAGACCAAACATAACCGATTTCAATAGGATTTGCCCTTGAACCAAAATAATAATTCGTGCCAAATTTCATCAAGATATCTTTAAAACTGTGACCTCTACTTTATTTACAAGGTTTGCACGGATAGCCAACCAGCTGACCAGACGTACGTACATCGTTAAATTGACTCAGAAAGTGATTTTGAGATATACTTTAAGGCGGGGTCCGAATATTTTTTCTGTGCGTTACAAATAGCAACCAACTATGGTGGTGTAAAGAATAGTGACGAATCGCTTCAAAATATTGGGACACTTTTCATATGAAATATAATTGAAATTTAAATGGAAATTTTGTGGGTAATTTTTCATCGATAAATAAATAAATAAAATAAGTTTTTTTAATAAAAAAAATATTAGCTTTTTCCTAGCCTTACCTTTTGGGACATGTAGTCTTTTCTGATCTTTCAAAAAGTACAATTTAGCATCTTTTTTATCACCTCCTGGCAACAGTGCTTATATGACAACTGCGGGAAGTTGTTATGATTCACATGTACAACATAAATCGTGCCATGACTTAAATTATATTCTTGGTTTAGAAATTTATTCACAAAGCTTGAACTCATTTTACATTTTACTGTTTTTTTTTTTTACTTTTTCGCTTTCAAAACAGTTGAGTAACGAAGACAATTAACGCTTTAAAAAAAGCGGTTTAGTTTTTTTCTCACATGGATTTTTATTTAGTACGTGCATGCTGGTAAAAAACTGCAGTGAAAATTATATACAACAACATATTAATACATACGCACTTACTACTCTTCTATATGTATTCACACAAATTGTTATTTCTTTGTGGACATCGGATATTGTCTACCCAGTAATTGAAAACTCTTTAACTTTAAAGTGGCGGATGAACAAGAACGAAATGTCTCCTGCCCTTACGGCATAGAAACGCATCTTGAAAGTTAATTCGAAAATCGGTAAACCAAACCAACTATGTATAGTACTTTGTCAGTAAAAGTATTTAAAAAATAACAGTGACTAGAAAGAAGAATAATCCTGGGCTTTTTAAAATTCTCTAAAATATGAAAAATGTAAAAATATAAATTCTAAATAAGAATCACTATTGTATATATGCATCAAAATAAATATAGAGGCGGAAATATGTCTTGTAAGGATTTCATGGTACGAACCTCATGAAATTTCGTACCATGATTTCTGCTCACATAAATTTTATTTATATCTAATTTATCTTGACGCTTATGTTTATGCAACATTTATAAACGTTAAGATGATATTGGGACGTTGTCTCTATGTGAGATTAATTATGGATCGATCCTCCTAAAATTTGGCAATTGTAATAGTGTCATAATGTTTAAATTTCTATTTCGGAAAAATATATTGGGTGAATTGGATCAGCCTACCGGGCAGGCGAACATCATTAAATCGACTTAGAAAATGATTGGTATACTTTGGAAGGAAGTATGCTTTAGGAAGGTATACATGACATTGCAATAGTTTTATACATTGTGACTTTAATAATATAAAACAGCTTTTTATAATTGGCGATTAAAGAATACTTTTTCAAGGACTTCAATCATCATCATGTCTTGTCTGTTACTTAAAGAACTCGTTCAAATCTGTGTATTTGAGAAAGTTCAAATTCAAGTCCAATTTCTTACAAAAAATTTCGGCAATATGGCGAATCGTTTAAATTCATCTCCTTCATTCACCAGCCTTTTTTTAACTCCGGGTATCGGAATTTTATTTAAGGCTTTCCCGAAAATTTCTGGTTATTCGAGAAAAATTCAATATTGTTTAAAAGATGTTAAAAAAAGAAAAAAAAAATAAATAAATAAAAATAAAATTTTTGGTCTAAAATATATAAAATTAATAGGTTTTAATCAGAATTTACCGGAAAGTATTTCCGTTTTCAAAATTTCTATATACTTTTTGTAATTCTGACTGAAACTTGTAATTTTGACGAGTACTGAAATAAAGCAAATGTGTAAAAATTGTTGAAGGTAAAAAGTAAAAATAAAAAATATTTATTATAAAAAACTTTGATGGAAATGTCAGATACAAGCAGTATTAATTATGTAAAATTAACTATATTTTTATTTTGTTATCAGATAATTTGGCTTTATTTAATTAAAATAGAAAATACACGGATGTTCTGCTTATAGTCAATTGGCCAGGTTTTCTAAATTTCGCGATTATGAAAATATTTACTAAGTGAGATGTATTTTTTTTCCAAAATACAAATGCATTTATAACATTATCCGATAGTCTGGCTTTATTTACCAAATTGAAATAGGTGTTGGGTTTATAATCAGTTGTGCAGTGGCCAGGTTTTCTAAGTTTCATATTCTAATAGAATTTACTGCAATGATCTAACCATATATTTGCTTGATTACGATGAATCAAAGTTTCTTTTTTATATATAATTTTTAAAAATGGCATAAATTCCCGACAAAAATTAAAAAAAAATGGAAAATTCCCAAGAAATTCGTTCTGCGAATTCTCAGGATAAAAACCCATAAAAATCGTAATCTGTTGCGCTCTCTGTTAACTAATATTGAATTAAAGCAGAATTTTTTTAAAAGATAGCTCAAGACTCACACTACACAGGAAAAAAATTATTGCCTAAAATTTTTCGGTTAACACTCTTGTTTTATTTTGTATTAAAATTGCAACCATTCTTTGATTGGTTTGTTTAAATAATTTTAAATTACATATAAAAAAATTTTCAAAATATTTATGTACATTTCCTTTTACCATTTCTATTTTGTTGCATTTGTTCTTGTCGATAGTCTACTCCATGGAATTAATTTTGTGCCATTATCTTTCAGAATAAGTAAGTATACATACAATAAAACTTGATAG